>CM072513.1:66578246-66795746 GCA_036898135.1 Oncomelania hupensis | reverse complement strand
TAGGCTCAGATACTCTGTACGTGTATGCAGAGAGGGTGCTTCGTATAGTAAGTTCGTGTATATTATGTTAAAAAGTAGAGAGACATTCGGTTGGAATTAAGTAGGTAAATTTGCCTTTGATGTGCCTTCATTAGGAGTGAGAATACTGACATACAGCGTAGGTAACATTTCCAGGCGTGAAGTGCGCTGCAGTAGCGTTTGTGGTTTCTGATACTCGCTGCGGGTGCACATGTGACGACTGTGAGCCGTCGCAGGCTAGGCCAAGTGGAACCGAAAAGCTAACAACACAGTAGACCTTGGGAATCGTTTGGTTCACATGAAATTTTCATTCCCCCCGCTAAGCCACAGTCATCACAGGGAGTTCAGTTTCCGCGCAACCTGTCACACTACACAGACTTTTTATTTGTATTTTTTTAAATTTATATTTTTTAAGCAGAACATCTGTTATACGTTGTGTTAAGTGTTGTGTGCTCTGTCAGTCGCCCCCACCTGAACTAGATTTGAATGTACACGTGTTTCAGACTAATCGCATTTTCTTGTTTGTTTTCTTTTATGGACATACACAGTATTCTAAACAGACGGATTTCGGAGTCCCGCTTCATTTATGGAGAAAGGCATAGTTCGGGTTTTCTTCTGAAGTCGTTCTTTAAAGTCTGTTTGTCCTTATCCTCCATTCTATCAAAGAGAATGGTCCAGCCTCTTTGCTGCTATTATCTACCCTTCTTCCTTTTCTATGAGCAATATATATTTATATAGTAAAGAACATGTAGCTTCGAGTTCCAGCTTTTACAATATTATTTGCAAACCTTTTCGCCGTGTGGATGCGAACAAACGTATAAGCAGTAACTATGTAATTTGGTATGTTAGGTGTAAGGTTATGGTAGAGGAGTTGCACTTTTTCTTGATTGGTTTGCATGTAATCATTTCAGGGGCATCATTGGCTTCTGCTAAAACTTGCAGTTGCACTGATCATTTTATCGTCTTCAGTTTTGCAGTAGACGAAAGGGGTGGAGATGGCGAGAAGTGATCCACACAACTGAAGTACTACAATTGAAACTATATATATATACGCACTCACCCTATATATATAGGGTGAGTGCGTACGTGTGTCTTATTATCTGCTAAAGACGCCGTGAATAAAACAGCAAACCAACCAACGTGTAAAATATCCATTGAAACAGTTCTCTGCGAAATCTGTCAACATTGATTTATGATGCCAGCTGGGGAATGTAACATTTGTGTGTAACGTAACTTCTGGCATCGTGAACGTCATCACTTCACGTACGTTGTATAACGTAACCGGTCTTCGTTTTTAAAGTGGCTGTTAATTGTAAATGCAGAGCACTGTGTGTTGGCGTACAAGAGGGTGTACCCATAAAATTTTAAGTACTTCTGCAAGTGGTCTGGGAGGGAGAAAAAGTAAGTCTTTAGTAGCAGATTGTTCTGTTAGCACTATGAGGCTAGTGTTACATGTACTGTGTAGATGCTGGCGCAGACCTCCAATATTAGTGAAACGGTGACTGTGTTACGCTTACAACATGTGCAAACTCCACAAAATAGATAGCCGTTGTCACGTCGTCCAAGTTCCGGGTGTCTTACTTTAGCCGGGCGCCTTTGCGCATGCGCCAGGTCAAATCGGGCCGGCTTTTTCACGATGTTCTTAGGCGTCGTAACCCTAACCTTAAACCCTAACTCTAACCCTAACCCTAATCCTTACTAAGGCTACGATAGCACTGTGCGCATGCGTCGAATTTTGTAATGCGTCGACCAATCAGAATGCTCCCAGTCGCTCCCAGCCTAAATAAGATACTAGGAACTGTGACGATGTCACACCGTGTTGTGTAGACTCGTACGGCGATCCTAACATTCAAAAGAAACGTACATGTGTGTGAAGTTTGGGCATTTTCTCTCATGTTTGGGCCTCTTTAATTTTCTCAGTGCAGCGCCATCCAGTTGGCCAGGACCGACCAACTCCTCTATCTTGGCACTCCTGTGGTCACGCTGATTTAATCAGAAAGATGCTTAGTGTTCCAAGTCAGTGAGTTGGGGAGTAGAAAAGAAGACACGTGATTACATAGAGCTTGGAAACTATTAGATGAAAATACATGTTGAGTGTCCGTCGAATATTTAGTTCACTTCCTTAGCAACACTTGTGTGTGGGTCAGCTTTGTGACGACATTGCGAACCTCTCCCTCATTACTATTAAACCTTTCTCAGCACTGAAGAAACTCAGTTGCCCCCAGCCACAATTAGATAATATTAAATTCGACTAGGTTGGGTGAGGTGGCTTCGCACGAGTCAGTATCTGTGAATGGGACATGAATATTTTGTTTGGGTACTTCAGGCCATTTTCGGTCTTGAAGAAGATTTTTTAAATATCCTCTTTTGAGTGTTTACATATTCCTTCTTATCTCGATCTATGAATATAATGTAATTGTTACAGAAGGATAAAAGAATGTAGAATAAGACTGCACAGGGTGGCACACGATCACTGAGTGTTTATGTCGACATGGACAGTCAGCTGTTGGTAGTGTCTAGTGAATTATGACTCTTGCAGTCTTAGTAGAAAGAAAAAAATCCTCCCTTCGGTTTGCTGGGACAGTCAGACATGAGCTGAAGTCTTCTCCGTGAAATACACAGAGCCTTTCAGAGAGGATAATACTAGTATACTTTTGTGGTGATACACACAGTGAAAGTTCGTTGGTTGTTTTGTGTGGCGGTAACTTTACACGTCTTGTGTTCATCTGTGTATATGAATTTAAAAGTAGAGCTGGTCCTCAACGATGGGCATGAGCACCTCAAGCTATGTGAGTTAGAAAATGTGCGTGTGTATAGTTCATTCAGGGAAAGAATTTCATTATTGTAATGTTTTGCTTTTAATAACACTGCTTTTGTCAAATTTATAATAATAATAATAATAATAATAATAATAATAATAATAATAATAATAATAATAATAATTATTATTATTATTATTATTATTATTATTATTATTATTATTATTATTATTATTATTATTATTTTGTTGTTGTTGTTTACATTTATTTATATATAGAATTTTTTTTTAAGGATTTGTCTTGAAAACTTTTGACATTGTGATCGAATTAGCCACAGCAGCGACAATTTAAAATGCCTTGCATAGTGACAGTAAGATATGGATCAACTGATTTACAAAATAATAGAAAGCGGATGTAGTTCGACCCCATTATAATTTTTTTTTTTTTACTTCAAACAAAATCGGGCCGGCTGCGGTACAGTTCTTGCGTGCTGATTTTGCGCTGACAAAACGAAATGGTTTGACTGAAGAACTCTGTGTGCATTCCGTTCTCTGCATAACAACCGATCGGAACTTCCGCAAGAATGCTAATTATTGGCTTGGTATGGCGGCTATGTCTACTGTATGTAGATATATATATATATATATATATATATATATATATATATATATATATATATATATATATATATATATATATATATATATATATATATATATATATATATATATATATATATATATATATATTTATACATATATATATATACATATACATATATATATATATATGTTATGTTATCGACAGTCCTAGCGGTCCCATAAGTCTTCATTGTGTGATAGTGACTTTATTCAATCTCAAAAGTAGTATTTATTAACTTCTCTCATTTTTGTATTTCCAGACTTATTTAGAAATATTTTAATATAGTCGGGAATCAGAACGACCAACACGTGGGTCGGTCAGTCTGCCTGTCTGTATGTCTTTCGTTGTATGCCATGCCTCAAGAACCACTGAACGGATTTTGTTCAAACTTCTTAGGAACATACTGTTGTGTGTAGGCTTTATCTTTTGAACTATCTGCAAGCTCAACTATAATTTTAGAAAAACAACGTATTGAGCCTATTTTGAGATAAAACACAAAATGCATTTGAAAAAAAATTATGGACTTCGGCAGCCTTGAAATTTGAAAAAGTTCAAATATGAATGACGTAAAAGGCGGAGCAGTAGTCAAAGCATTTGCACAGTAAAACTAGTTAAAATCGGCCAAGTGATCTTTGTGATTTTGCAAAACAAACAAGCAAAAACGTGGTTTTAATACTACTCTCCAACACAACCACAACCACCCCCGTTTCACCACTTCACCCACCCAAAAAAAAAAAAAAAAAGGAATAGGTGACCGACAACCACAGACTGCTATTGAATTATTGACTATGAATTTAAGCACCTGTATACCAAAAAATTATACAAATCGATTTAGCAGGTTTGTTGTTGTTGTTGTTTTTGTTGAGATATAGAGCTAAACATATTTAGCAAAGAATCGACTCAAGCGGCCTTGTCTATCGCACGGGAGGCTGGCCACTAACCTAGGTAATGTTCCTAATAACCTAGGTAATTCTCCTACAAAGTTTGGTAAAAATCTGTTACGTGGCTCTTAAGATATCACGAGCAACGGACCGACCGACATTTGATTCCCGACTATTTCACAGCACTTCCAGACAATACATAAAGAAGAGACGATTGCAAGCACTCGTTGTCATGCAGTCTGTTGATATTGAAAGAGAGTTTACCTGTATTATTAGTAATTTACTTCCTCAGTTGTTGTTTTTTTAATTTTAAAACTGATAAACAGCATATACAGTTTATTGTTTTTAAAATAACACTGCGTGCACACAACCCACACCCACCCCTCACGCTTACTACCCTCGCTGTCACACTCGATTAAGAAAGAGCGGTTTACTTTAGCTCTACGTCCTAGACACCAAACACGCTTTTCTTCAGTCTCGCAGAAAACCAGACCGACGTAGAGCGCCACTAACGAACCGTTGCAGCTTCGGTAATTAGGTGTATCGGTGGTATCTGATCTGACCAGTCTCTCGCTAACTAGGCTCTGGCAATTACTGTTGATCATAATCATCTGATTATCGACGAATCGTAGCTTGGCAGAAGTAAAGCCAGTGCATTGTAAGTTTGCAAGAACATGCCTGTCATTGTTGTTATAAATAGTAGACGATGCATCTGCACAAAGTGGCCATTCCAAGGTTTGCGATCTGTCTGTACTCGCTGATTGTTGTTCAGTGTAACAGTACGGTTTTACATCGTGGTCCTCAATGAAGTGAATAATATTCAGCATCTAATGAATCAGCGTACCAATTGTACCTGATTAACCCAAGAAGACTTTAGACTTTAGACTTTAGACTTTAAACGTTTATTGCAATTACAACATGTTACAAGGATAATAATTTTAAGCTTACAGCTTATTCTTACAATTAGTCCTTGTTTCAGGCACCCACTCAAGCATAATACATTTATACAATCAATTAAACCTGCCACATGTTACATATATAAAAGTAAAACTATAATAATTTCAAAACAATAACTTTTAACATATCTAAACGTCATCTGAACAATATAATATTTATGGTGACCTGTGGGTGGAAAAATTATGAATTTAAAATATGGTTAAAAAGCATTAATTTAAATGATTTGATTGTTTTGTTTTGTTTAATGATCGGAGGAAGTTCATTCCATAAAGACGGTGCTCTGAACCCAAAACTAGTCTTATATAGATCAATTCTTGGTTTAGGTAAGAGATAATTTTGGGAATGGTATACATTTGATGATTTAGTTAAAAATCGGGTTAGATATTTTGGTGCAATATTGTTGTGAACTTTAAACATAAGCATGATCATATTATATTGAAATTGTTTATTTAGAGGTAAAATGTTTAATTTTATAAATTTTTCATCTGTTGAAATAGTTGTACAGTTAGAAATTAATTTTATTGCCCGTCGATGCAATGAATTTATTTTTTGTATTTGATTATGACTAGCAGCACTCCACACAGTGGAAGCATAGTTAATATGTGAAAGACAGTGTGCATGGAAGAACACTTTCCTGGCATATTCAGGAACCAAACATCGTAGTTTTGACAGCAAAAACGTACTTTGGGAAAGGCGTTTACATATTTGATTAATGTGTTTATCCCATTTGAACTCTGAATCAATAGTAACTCCAAGTACACGATGGTCTGTTACTTGGTGGACACAAGTGTTATCTATTGTAATATGTAATTGTAAAGGCTGTAATTGATGCTTTTGTCTTGTTGTGATTATCATGCACTCTGTTTTTTTAGGATGAAGAACCATTTGATTAGTTAGACACCAGTTTATCACATCATTTAAACTATTTTGTAAAGATGTTTGTATGGACGTAATGTCTTTCCCAGAACAATGTATTGTACTGTCATCCGCAAACAAATCACAGATTACATTATTATCTGATATTTGGAGGTGGAGATCGTTTATATAGATACAAAATAGAAGAGGGCCTAGTATCGAGCCTTGAGGAACGCCACATTTTACTGTACCTTTTGCTGAGTAATGGCCATTTACTAACACTGTCTGCTCTCTATCACTTAAGTAAGATTGGAAAAAATTTACAGTTGCAGAATTGTTCAGATACACAGATAATTTACTGATCAATACGGAATGATTAACCATATCAAAAGCTTTTGTAAAGTCTAGAAAAACGGCACCAGTAATTTTATTCTTATTAATTGCAGAGAGCCAAGTATCACATAATCTAACCAAAGCAGTATGGCACGAATGATTTTTACGAAAACCAGATTGGAATGGATGAAAAAGAGCATGTTTCTCCATGAAAGTATTTACATGTTTATACATATGTTGTTCAAGTGGTTTAGATAGAACATTTAATAATGAAATAGGTCTAAAGTTATTTGGATCAGAAGTGTCCTTTGCTTTTGGAATTGGAACAATTTTAGCCATTTTCCAAGCATCAGGAAATATTCCAGTTTTAATACACAAATTATAGATAAAAGTTAATGGTTCAATGATGTAAGGCAGTGCAAGTTTTAAAATCAAAGAATTAATATTATCAAAACCGCAAGACTTTTTGTTTTTTAGACTTGTTATATATCTGGATACGTCATGAGTATTTAAGAGGGGGATGAAACATGTAGTATTCGGAGTTAGTCTGTCTTTACAAAAATTATCAAGTAATGCCGTAAGACTGTACGCAGGTTTATGACAAGTGGATTGAACGATATTATCAGTTATAGATAAAAAGTGATTATTAAAAGTTTCAGCTGATGGAGTGATAACAGCTGTGTGTTTTGTACATTTAGACTTTCCTGTTATCTCATTCATTGCTTTCCAAAGTGATTTTGTATCATGGTCATTCATTACTAATGAAGTAATATACTTTTTTTTTGAGTCTCGAATCATAGTGGAGACTCTATTTCTTTGTTTCTTGTATTCCGCAAATCTTTTTTGTTTTTTAAATGTGTCACGGTTTTTCATTGCATCAATAATATCTGATGTCAGCCATTTAGGAAATGTACTTTGTTTGACTCTTTTCTCTCTAATCGGTGCATGTTTATTCAAGATCATACAAAACCTTTCATACCACACACTTAAGGCTTTATTAGGATCATTACACAAATATATAGTATTGAAGTTAGTAAAATGTAGATCATACAGAAATGCATCCTTGTTAAAAGATTTAAATGACCTAAATTGAATAATTGTATGTGCATTAAGTTTATGTTTTAGAATTTTGCACGATAAAGTGCATACTATAGGATTATGGTCACTCATTGAAATTTGAGAAATATGTGCATTTGAAACTCTGTTGGAAATATTTGTATATATGTGATCTATTAAGGTTTTTGTGGTTTTAGTAACTCTCGTTGGTGTATTTATAATTTGAGTTAGGCCAAATAATTGAACATAGTCCGACCAAGCGGTTTGCGTTTTAAGCAAATCAATATTAAAGTCTCCCAGTAGCAATACATTAGGGTGCGACTTTGTAATGTTGTCCATCATATGAACAAACGTTTTAAACCATGTTTGAGTTGCTTTAGGATTTCTGTATATATAACCAATCATGACAGGTTGAGCCACAGTCGGACGAAATTCTAACCAAATGCATTCAATATCAGCAGGTTCACAATCAGATCTCCTTGTAATATATGAAGCAATGGATGTATGTATATATACTGCCATTCCAGTTTGTCCCAACATTTGTGAATCTTTTCTAAGGAGTGTGTAGGATGCTATACTAATAGATAGAAGAAGAAGAAGAAGAAGAAGAAGAAGAAGAAGAAGAAGAAGAAGAAGAAGAAGAAGAAGAAGAAGAAGATATAATATTGACATTAGAACTTCTTAGATCATAATTATGAGCATGTAGATAGTCTTTGACCGCCATACTTAGAGAAACTGGCTACTTTAACTACAGTATTTTGTTAAAAATGGCTTATTTGGTCTGAGACCCTCATCTTTAAGTTAGATGAGTTGCGGTTAGATAGATTTGAATTTATAACAATTATTTTTTAAAAAAAAACGTTGCCTACTGCTGTATTGACTAGAAATTTTATTTTAGATATGACTCCTACGCATGTAGCACTGTGAGTCTATGTTTTTAACCCCCAAATAAAAAAAAATTAAAAGTAAGATTTTTGGAAATCGGCTCGAATTATATCCCAAAGTTAACTGTCCGTCCGTTCGTCCGGCTGTTTGTCAACCTGTGTAAATCTCTAACGTGAATAATAATTACTCGGAACCTGTTTCATCTATTAAATTATGTTGGTGTGTATCTATGTATGCGTGAGAACTCGAAAATTATCAATGATTGAATGACTTCTCTTCAAGGTCAAGGTCACAGGGTCATTTTGACAATACAAATAACATACTCATTTGAAAGAGAATTAGTGTGTGGGGGGAGAAATGGGAGGTTGAGGGGGGGGGGGAGGAAGGGATCCGTGCGTGAGTGTATCTGTTTCCAAAAATGATTTATCCTTTATTTAATGCGTGCGGGGTTATGGAACTGTTTAGCTGTTTAATTAATGACACGGTGTCTGGTCTTTTTCACTTGTACAGCATATACTTTCATTACATCAATGACGAGTGTAATGACACTGTTTGCTATTTAACGTTGACCTGAGTGAAGGAACACATGAACATTGAGGTTTAACGTACGTATACACCCTCCATTGTTGGCGGTATGGCAGACGGGGACAGCCATCCCAGGGAACAAGGGGTAGGGACCTAAAGCAACACTGAACCACCAGATCAATCATACTGTTAAAATGGACAGTGAAAATTGGCCACTTTTTATTTCACCACGGGATTCGAACCTCGGTCATCGGTGTGACAGGCGAACGCTCTACCACTTGAGCTACTGCGTGCAGTTCATATAGCTGCGACATACTTCACCAGTGGTCATCAAGATAGGTGTATTACATGCCGCATAGCGTTTGATGAGTTTAGATGGGAGATCGGAGGCTTGAAATTATACGTATTTGTTTATCGTGTACTTTTTTCTTTTTTTTAAAATTAATTACAAGCTTTGTCACGTCACACTTCTATGGTGTGTAATTTTGAGTATCAAAGAGCTGTACGCCTGAGATGCGAGATAGTCATTTGATAGAGTATCGCAATTGTGATCAGCTAAGCTTGAGTTTATCAACTTTTGTATGAACAGTAGCTGAACCGAAGTCTCACCTAGCCGTGGTCACTATGTTTTTAGACCCACAACCTTACAAGAGTGTTGAAAATGACACTTGTATGCTAATTTCAGCAGTCATCAGTTACGCTACTCATATCAAAGGGTATAACTCAGCAGAGTATCTTTGCTCGTATCCTTTCTCGGTCAGATTCCACAAAAGCTTTTCAATAGTCCTGGTACTGTTGTAGGCATCCCCGTCTTTTACATAGTTCCATTGTTTATGTGAATTTTCACATAGTGGTAAGTTCATTTTTAGTAGTCTGCTTTATCCCCACTCGACTGCATTTCACCAACTTTTCATTGCACAGGCTAACAGCTTTTGTAGTCCACCATTACCATCCCCCGTTCCAGCTGCTTGTTGATTTATTTTATGATACAGTAATCTACTTCTGCTTTTTCCTTTTATGATAATCTACTTCTGCTTTTTCCTTTCCTCTGTCACTTCAGTAATCTTTCAACTTCTTTCATCTACCCCCTCATCGTCCCCCCTTGACCCCTTCCCCCCTCCTACACATCTCTCTTTCTCATCCTCTCACTCTCTTTCCCTGTCTCCCTCCATCTGTATCTCTCTCCCTCCCCCTGTGTGTTTGTGTGTGTGGGTGTGGGTGTGTGTGTGTGTATGTGTGTGTGGTATTGTCCGATATTCCTACCTAGCATCCTAATTACATGTGTAAACTACGTTTTATCATATTTAAATAACAACCCTATAACCTCTCTCTCCTCCCCCCTCCCCCTTTCTTTACTCGCCTCCTCTCCCCTCCCCATTTCTCCCTCTCAGCCACGTTTCATGTGTTCTCTATTGCCTAAGAAGACGTTTTGACGTGTGAAGCAAACATTACTTGATTCAAGGGAAGTTGCGATTATTGCATAGTTGTCATTCTTGCCCGAGGATAGGTTTACGATTGCCAAATCGACGGCAAGCCATCACTGGGAGCTGGATGTGCTTTGAATGTTTGCTGGAAATGTCACTCGGGAATCCCGCGGTGAGACTGGCTTACCAAATCATTTAGCATTTATGGGGTTGGATATGGTAAAACCTAGGTCACCCATATAGAGAAAGGTTATAGGGTTGTTATTTAAATATGATAACACGTAGTTTACACATGTTATTAGGAGGCTAGGTAGGAATATCGGACAATGCCACACACACACACACGCACGCACACACACACACACACCCATACACACACATACAGAGAGAGAGAGAGAGGGAGGGAGGGGGAGAGAGAATGAAATAAGTACATTATTATTCAATGCGCTATTGCCAAATTTGATGGGAAAGAGTCGTTAAAGTACTGAGTTTGTCAGTTCCTTTTGTAATACATTATGCTTTTTCACATTCATGTTTGAAGTGTGTTTGGAAACATAATTATTACACCGTTAAGTTCTTAAGGGTCCATATTAATGCATGCATCAATGACGTATCAGATGCGCTGTTATCAGTCCTTGTAAAGACCATCCTGCAAGGCACGGTGCAATGAGGCTGAAGAAGAGGGATACAGAAAAAGAGGTGGGAGGACAACATTCGAGAATGGACTGGCTTGACACTGAGCAAAGCCATGAGGGTTGCTGAGGACAGACAAAGATGGAGTACGCTGGTTAAACGATCATCTGTGGTGCCCCAACGACCTTCGAGTTACAGGACAGGATAGGATAGGATAGATATGCTGTTATACATATACTGGAGGGGGGGGGGTGAGCGGTGGATGAGGGGGGGGGGGGGAGGTCGTCATTCTTTGATAACACTTTCGTTTTTCAGGGAGAAAAAAAGGTTCTTGTATATGGCGTACGAACAGGGTCAAACGCGCGATGAAAAGAAGCGATGCTTTGCATCGATACGTTTTGAAAAGTATCGCTACTTTGCATCGCTCCGTTACGAAAGGATCGATCCTTTTCATCGCGTATTTCCGAGTTCTTCCGAATACACAGTATGCAAATTTTCCAAAAGTTTGATCGGAACTAAAGCGGAACACAAAACAGGCAGTCGCGCCAATCTGCTTGCTTTCCTTTCGTTTTGCGTTACTTGAGGCGGGAAGGTGGATGTAGATATTATTTATTAACTAATAGTAATTCTTATATTTAGCTATTTGGAAAAATTATATTTATTAATTAATTTGCTCTGCAAAGTTGTCCCCAATATGCCATAAGGTGTTGGGGGACGTAAATTTTACCCAACGAACGAACTGCAAAGTACAATTGGAACTGCGGAATATTACATAATACATGTATATTATTTCATTAGCTTGACCGATTTCAGTTTTGCAGAAACAGTGTTTTTCGCCTCGGTAAACTTCGGAACTGCGCGATGAAACTGCTCGAGCTAAAGTATCGATGCAAAGTATCGATACTTTTTAAACAGCATCGATACTTTCGCAATTGGCGTTCGATTTGAGAAAATGTGCGATCCTTTTGAGAAAAATTTCGATACTTTCCTAAACGGATGGATCCTTATGAGAATAGTATCGATGCAAAGCATCGCTACTTTTCATCGCGCGTTTGACCCTGTTCGTACATGGTTCAGTTTGTCCCAGATCATCTGGACAAGCGTTGTCGTTAATTGCGGCCTTTAACCGCAATACATCGGCACCGCGGCTGACATATTGAACTCTAAATTGGTGTGGGGCCGGGTGGCTTCGTTGGTAGAGCGCTTACTAGTAACCGAAAGGTACCTGGTTCGAATCCCGGATTAGCCAACGTGTGACCATATTATTTTCCCCTTACCATCACCTGGTTCGCTGGTGTCAGAACAATGTGACGGTCCCTGTAGTCGCCTATACGCTCCGGTGTCGTGTGACTATAATCTACAATTACCCTTTGCCATATTGTAACATACCTCCCATACTTTATGGTAGGAGACTTAAATCTACGACACATAGACAGACGGATAATTGCAACAGTTGTACTGAGGTCTTGAACGCGTTCTGAAACTCCGTGTGACGGACAAGTGTATTCTAAAGGCGTACTTCTAGATAATTGCTTTTCGTCACAAAGCGGCTAATATGTTAATTTTGTTCCTGCTGATTCTCGGCATAACACGTCTCCATATCGTAATTATCATCATTTTACCAAAATAATGGAACTTTGGTTAGTTTAATCGAAGAACATTTGTCATTACCGCGATCTATGGTTTGATTTTAGGACTATAGTTCTATGGTAGACATTTGTCATTAAGCTGACATTCATTCTTTGGTTTGATGATAAGTCTAGTTCTTTCCTAGACTTCTCTATCACATCCTTGAGTTTGATTCGAAGTCTTTTAAAATTATAAAGTTCGCTTGCAAGTATATGGCAGCTCCCTCCCTCTCTCTCTCCCTCTCTCCCTCTCTCTCTCTCTCTCTCTCTCTCTCTCTCTCTGTATTTTTTGTCTCCGTCTCACAATCTCTCTCTCACACACATACACACATATTCACCCTCTTTTCTCTCTCTTACCCACGTTGGGGTGCCGGGGGTTTCAGTATAAATAGTATCCCCACTTTCTGGACATTTAGTGCTTTAAATTCCCACTGTCGCTGTCTTTCTCATTTGCTCTTTCTCATTCCTGCTCTGTTCTATCAATCTGCTATACTATCTTCTTCTTCGCTAGACCAGTCACCTACCTTTTTTCTTGAAAACTCTTCCGGGACAAGACTCATTTGTGTATGAGGTCTGTTGGATAGCTTGGGAATATTGGACGCTTTCTGCCAGGTGGTCGTTAGGGCTTCCTATGATGTTATTATTTAGCAATGTAGGCATTTTATATGTATGTGTTTTGTTGATAATTTATAATGATGTTTGTATTCTATTTTGTTTTTGTAAACGGGGGTTCGATAAATTACAGTACAGCCTCAGCATCCCCTGCGTGAGATGTCTTTATTGTAAAGTGACTGACTGGTGGAGAGCTTTCAGTTTTACCACTAGGGTTGTTTCAGCAGATCTTTTATGCGGATCAGGGGTTGTCCGGTCCTGATTTGGCTCGGAAGAGTCCGCTGGACCTAAAGCAATAATGATGTAATGTAATGTAATGTTCTCTCTCTCTCTCTCTCTCTCTCTCTCTCTCTCTCTCTCTCTCTCTCGCTCACATACACAAACACATTCATCCTCTCTCACACACACATTCAACCTCTTCTCTTTCTTTCTTTCTCTCTCTCTCTCACACACACACGCGCGCGCGCACACACACACACACACACTATCAAGCAATCAGTAATCACCATCAACAACAAAGAACAACAATGGGAAACAACAAATACAAGAAAGCTTGTTGTGAAAGCAAGAGTTGGTGAAGCCTTCAATGTCCATGGGCCAGCTTGTTGTACAGAGTTTACGTTGAGGTCAAAAGCCTGAGGCTTATCGATCTGTCTGCATTGATTATACCCTGCAAGTAGCCATAGTCAAAATACTAATTGCATGTAACCACTCAGTGGATGCTGCTACTTCTTTCAAATAAGACAGTTGTCCGAATAACAAAAATGTCAACACGATTCCTGCTGATAAACTACAGGTTTTTCTCGTAACCTTTCATTCGTAGAAATGGAAGATGTGGGTGGAGGAATGGGGGAGAGAAAAAAACAACACTTAAGGGACCTGCATTTCCCGATGACCAACTTTTGTGAAAACGGTTTTCATCTCGTCTTTGTCGCTGCTTCTATTGTTTTATAGAGTCTGACATATACCCATTTACAGCTGAGTGTGATTGTTATGCGATCTTTGGTTTCCCTTCACATGCGCCTGTCATCCAACGAAGTCGGAACCAGGCTGGTTTCTGCTTAACCTCTGGAGACATTAGCGTGTGCTGCAACTACTGTAGCTTGTCGCGCCACCCAGTCATCTTGAAACCTATAAGAAAGCTTCGATCTGAAAATCAGAATGAGCCAAAAGTAGCCTATACAGGCATTTTAAACACACACACACACACACACACACACACGCACCCCCCCCCCCCACACACACACACACGTGCAAATCATGTGCCTTTGACTGCGCTGCAGCAGACGCAACAGTGCAGAATAACGTAAGATTATTTTATTTGATAACCTGTCTGGCTAGAAATAACTCCAAGGTCGTGGGACAACACATGTGTAATGTTCTTACTGTATGCATGCAACAGCTGTGCTCGATGACGTCGACGCCAATTGAAGAAAACTTTGAACAACCTCGAGAGCAATAACTCAAATCATTGATTTTCGCGGTATTACTATTAGTATTTTAATGTGCGACCATAGTGAGAGTGTACCTGTCCCAGATTATTGGGATTTGTCGACAATGTTTACCCGTCCCGTTTTAAACATCAAGAGCAATCGGGTAATTCAAGTACTGTATTCTTCTTACGCGTGATGCGATACCAAAGAATGTAGGCCATATGGATTCACGGGCAAGTTACATTCTGTTGAAAGACACTCAGTCGAGTGTTAAGGCAAAGATATCCTTAATGACCTTGCTCTCACAGCTTTTGTACACTGAGCGGGCAACGCTGTACTTTTATTTACATTTATATTTTCGTGAAATTGAGTAGGGTTGAGGAGAGGGAAGAGACTTTTAAAAATAATGCAGATGAGGTGGGAGGGACAGGGATGGGATGCCGCAGGATAGGATATAGTCATCGATTTTGTAAACATTTGCTTGAGGGGCCGGGTAGCTCAGTTGGTAAGGGGGTCTTGCTAGTAACCGAAAGGTCGCTGGTTCGAATCCCGGTGTCACATCCTTCAAGTTCCGGGTCTCCTAGTTTATCCGAGCGCATTTGCGCATGCGCTAGGTCATGTCGGGCCGGCTTTTTCACGAAGTTCTTAGGCGTCATAACCCTAACCCTAACCCAAACCCTAACCCTAACCCTAAACTCTTAACTCTAACCCAAACCCTAACCCTAACCCTTACGAAGACTATGATAGCACTGTGCGCATGCGTCGAATTTTGTAACGCGTCGACCAATCAGAATGCTCCCATTCGCTCCCAGCCCAGCTAAGATACTAGGAACTGTGAGGATGTCACACCGGATTGGTCAACGTGTGATCATATTATTTTCCCCTTTACCAACAACTGGCCCGCTGGTGTCAGTATAAATCGGTTCAGTAGTCACCTATATGCGAAAGTGTCGTGTGACTATAATCTACAAACAACAACAACATTTGCTTTGAGAGTCATCGTCATTAGTAGCAACAGCTTGATCTTAAGTGTCCGTTTTATATGTAAATTAGTAACAGAATTAATATGTTACAAATCGTAGTGAAATTTACAGTCTCTCACACTGTTAGTTAATTAAATTATATAATAGAATGTTACATTCCTCGCGGGCAGTTATTGGTTTAGCGATTCGTCTTACATTAAACTCGTGGAGGATACAATCTTTTAAGGAAGTTGCTAGCATTTGCATACTATTAATTTCTATTAATCATTCCTGTATGACTGCAGTGCAATTGCACAATATATTCCACAACATTTTCGAAATATTCTATATAAAAATATTAATTATTGTGTTACGTTGAAACGTGAACGAAAGTATGTCGGAAGCGCGCACAATAGATCTAATCGTTTCGTTTTGCAAAGTATTCAATAATGGTGTTTATTTACCTTTGATTTGAGTTTGCATTGTTGTTAGGAGAGGCTTTGTATAACGTTGATAATTTGCGTTAGTCGATATTATTTGAGAATCTTCTGGATATGCGTGTTTACTCTTGATAGAAATTTCCTGATACATGTAGAAGCAAGAGGTCGTTCTGGAAGATATAAAAATATGTATTGACGTAAGTCAGTGATGACGATCTTTTATTCGATTGGTGGCAGTACGTCATTTTCTACCATGTACGAAATCTTTCCGGAAAAGAGAGAGGTTATTTAATCGTGTGCCGAGTCGCTGTTGAGAGAGAAAAAGTTGTTGATAGTGATTTGGAAAGTTGCTGTGAAAGTTGTTGAGTTGAATTGAGAATTGTATGCAGTTGTTGATGTGTGCTGAATAAAAGTGGAAAACTTCATACGTCGACTTTGTGACTTGTATGCTGTTTGGACGGGCTGTGTGAATAAACGAATCTGAGTTACACAACTATCAGGAATTCAAGCATCGGGGCTGAATCAGATACTGATAGAAAAACACCATCATCCAGCACCCGAGGGTCAACGGAGTGTAACATTTTGGGGGTCAAGCCGCGATTCACGCCATAGCCAAGGGTTCAACCGCTACAACAAGCGAGTCAACGTTACGAGAGGCAGTCATCGAGGGTAGCCGCCAACGAGTTGCGTCGAGAGGGGCCAACATACTGGGACTACATCCGATAGATTCGGGTTGACTGCAAGGGCGTGTAGTCGCTGAAGAGTTGCTTCGTGAGCGAACAACAGAGCGGGACTACGTAGCTGCCGCAGGACTACGTCGAGGGACAGTCTCGGAGCTACATCGCCAGTGTTACAGAGAGCGGCGAGCGGACGTCGCGTCTACTTCAGCACAGGAGCGTGTACATCAACACCAGCGTGGTGCAGCGTCGCATACGACGAGGACAGCGGGGCCTGCGTCAACGAAGGCGACTAGTGACAAGCATCAGCGCTACTGCAGAAAGCGTGCTGTTCTAGAACAGTCTAGAAAGGTACAGCACAGTCAAGAACTTTCCAGAAAAAGAACTCTACAGTCAAGAACTTTCTAGAAAAAGAACTTTCCAGAATAGAACTTTCCAGAAGCATCAAGATGGCTGACTTCTGGCAGAAAGGGGTTGAACTAAATCTAAAAGGCAAACAGCTGACGGAGTACGTCAAATCCCAGGAGAGAATACAAGAACGAGAATTAGAAGAGCAGCGTCGCCGTGAAGAAAGAGAATTAGAAGAGCAGCGTCGCCGAGAAGAAAGAGAAGAGCGGCGTCAAGAAAGAGAAGAGCGGCGTCAAGAAAGAGAAGCAGAAGAGCAGCGACGCCGAGAAGAAAGAGAGATGGAAGAGAGACAACTAGAAGCTGATCGTCAGTACCAGCTAGGTTGGCGCGTATCCAGAACAATCAGCATGCGCCACAAGTCACCAACGACCATACGGCTCCAAAATTGCCAGCTTTCGTCGACGGGAAGGACCAGATCGACAGCTATCTGGCGAGATTCGAAAGGTTCGCCGAAAGCTCCAATTGGCAACCTCGAGACTGGGCGATTCGACTAAGTGCACTTCTGACAGGGCAAGCGCTCGAAGTTTACACCAGACTGTCGAACGATGACGCCAAAAACTACGACGTCTTGAAAGAGGCCCTATTGCAGTGCTACAACTTTACAGAGAAGGGCTACCGTAAACGCTTCCGTGAATGCCGGCCTAAGTCAGACGAGACGCCAAAGCAGTTTGTGGAGCGCCTGTCGTCATATCTACACAAGTGGGTGGAGTTATCAGGCGAAACGAAGTCTTACGACAGTCTCCATGACCTGATCGTGAAGGAACAATTTCTCAATGCCTGTCACAAGGACCTAGCGACCCACTTAGAAGAACAAAAGCTGCCAGACGCTTAAAGATGTGACTGAGGCTGCTGAAAGATATCTCATCGCTCATGGGAAGACCCTGGGGCCACCCAGCGCGACGAAACATTTTCAGAAGACTGCAAACCATGGGAAACAGATCCAAGGGAGCCAGACGAGCCAGAGACAGACGGACTCCACGCCTCCTCCCAGGGAAGGGCATTC
This sequence comes from Oncomelania hupensis, assembly GCA_036898135.1. NCBI lineage: Eukaryota > Metazoa > Mollusca > Gastropoda > Littorinimorpha > Pomatiopsidae > Oncomelania > Oncomelania hupensis. The sequence goes on along the minus strand of CM072513.1, from coordinate 66,777,615 downwards.
AAGAGGCTGTTTCACCTGCAACGCTACAGACCACAGGGCGGCTAATTGTCCTCAAAACAAAAGTAGCGGACAGCGGAGCAGTACGGACAACGCAGCGGCGGGCAACCGGCAGAGGCGGTTTTCCAATCAACGGCAAACCAGTAGATCTGACCATCAGGTGTGCGGCGGGAGCGTCATTCTTCCGAGTGAGACCGAGCGCACAGCTACCCCTGCGGACGTGCAAGAGTGCATAACCGATGGCCAACTTCTCCTTGCCAACGGGAAATCCATCCCCGTCGTCGCCAGCGCAGCTGTGACCGTACAGAACATGCCTGTTTCCAAGGGACGCGTCGGAAATCATGAAGTGACTGTTTTAAGAGACTCTGGTTGCAGTGGGGTCATCGTCAGAGAAGACCTAATCGCTAAAGAACAGTTCACTGGCGATTCAAAATGGACACTTATGGCCGACAGCAAATGTGTGAGAGCGCCAGTTGCGAAGATTCATATCAACACCCCTTTCTACATAGGCGAAGTCGAAGCGGTTTGCCTGAAGAAGCCGCTGTATGATTTGATGATCGGGAATATCGACGGCGCGAGACGACCCGACGACCCCGATCCGGAGTGGAGTCCTGCCTCAACTCAACACGTCGAAGTTGTGGAGGAGGATCCATTGCCGTTTCCCGATGGAGACCTTACAGAGCTGCTACGGGACAATGTGGTTACTCCGGCTCAGCCCTGCCGACCAGAGATCGTCAGTGCCGTTACTACCAGGGCCCAGGCCAAGAGAGACAAGACGTCTACGCCACTGAAGGTCGCCGACAACTCCAAAGCTGCCATCGTGGACAGAGATAAGCTGATCCAGCTCCAGGAAGCTGATAGTACTTTAAACAAGTACAGGAACCGCCAAGACCACGTGACCAAAGGCAGTGGTACGGTCTATTTCGAGGTGAAGGCCAAGATCCTGTATCGAATCTTCCAGCACCCGAGGGTCAACGGAGGGAAACCACTACGTCAAGTCTTGGTACCGTTACCTCTAAGGCGCCAAGTGATGGAAGTAGCTCATGACTCTATCATGGGAGGTCACCTAGGCATCAGAAAGACGTCAGACAGAATCCAGGCAGTGTTCTACTGGCCAGGGCTTCATGCGGACGTCAGCCGTTTCTGCCGATCATGTGACATTTGCCAGAAGACCATACCTCGAGGAAGGGTCCCGAAAGTACCTATGCAGAGGATGCCTTTGATCGACCGACCTTTCAAGAGGGTGGCCTTAGACTTAATCGGCGAAATAAGACCTCCGAGTGAAGAAGGTCATCGGTGGGTACTGACTTTAGTGGACTATGACTCGGTACCCAGAAGCAGTGCCTCTGAAGAAGATTGACACTGAAACTGTTGCAGAGGCGCTGGTGGACATGTTCAGTAGACTTGGAGTGCCTGAAGAGATCCTGACAGACCTCGGGACGCAGTTCGTCTCTGACTGCATGAAGGAGGTCAACAGACTGCTGAGCATCCGGCATTTGACTACGACACCCTACCATCCAATGTGCAACGGGCTCGTCGAAAAGTTCAATGCTACGCTGAAGTCCACCCTGAAGAAACTGTGCAGCGAGCAGCCCAGACAATGGCATCGCTACATCAACGCCTTACTTTTCGCCTACAGAGAAGTACCGCAGGAGTCCACCGGCTTTTCTCCGTTCGAGCTGCTGTACGGAAGAACCCTCCGAGGGCCGATGCACATCCTAAAAGAACTGTGGACGAAAGAAGTAGACACCCCAGAGGTGAAGAACAGTTACCAGTGCGTGTTTGAGCTACGAGAGAAACTGGAGCAGACTCTCGAGATAGCCACAGAGAAAACCTGAAGAAGTCCCAAGACTGTGGAAAGCACTACTACGATCGTAGGGCCGTGAGCAGGAAGTTCAAACCTGGCAACAAAGTGCTGGTGCTGCTACCTACCGATCACAATAAGTTGCTGATGCAGTGGAAAGGCCCGTACGAAGTGGAGACCGTGGTGGGGATCAACGATTATAAGGTGAAGGTCGGCCAGAATTCCAAGATATACCACGCCAACCTCCTTAAGCTGTACGTGGAAAGGCCATCAGAGACTGTACACGCAGCAACAGCAGCTGTGACCGACGACAGCTTTGACAGCGAAGAACTGCTGGAACTGGGAGACTTCCACAGCAAAGAAGGCATCGATGATGTTAAGCTAGGACCAAGCTTGACGGAAGGTCAAAAGATGGAGCTCGAGGACCTTATGGGCGAGTTTCCCCCTAACTTCAATGATGTCCCAGGCTCTACGACTTTGGTCGAACATGAAGTCCACACCCAGACCTGGAAGGAGCATCTGCAGACCTTGAGGGAGCTATTCCACCGTCCCGCAGAAGCCAACCTGACCGTGAGACCCAGCGAATGCATTCGGGGAGCTGACAACGTCGACTGCGTCGGACATCCGATGGAAGAAGAAGACAACGGAGGATGCACTGACTCCAGGAAAGCCCACGTGATCATCGTCTTTGACCCTGGGCCGATGACAACCGTAACTGACGAGGGCGTCGTTTCCTCGCGGATGAAAAAACATTGACTGTGTAGATAAATGTGAATATTGACAATATCCAGAAAGACTTACAGATGAGAAACTTTGACTCTCTGTGATTGAACTGTGAACATTGACATTATCCAGGCAGATTTGAAGATGAAAACCATTGACTCTGTGTAGATAAGCTGAGCGCAATAACAGTATTCAGAAAGCCTTAAATTAGTTTCAATTGTGGACTTTGTTTGTGCATTACGTTTCAACGTTGTTGAAAGAAATTGGGTAAATTTCTTCTTGAGTGGGGGGTTATGTTACGTTGAAACGTGAACGAAAGTATGTCGGAAGCGCGCACAATAGATCTAATCGTTTCGTTTTGCAAAGTATTCAATAATGGTGTTTATTTACCTTTGATTTGAGTTTGCATTGTTGTTAGGAGAGGCTTTGTATAACGTTGATAATTTGCGTTAGTCGATATTATTTGAGAATCTTCTGGATATGCGTGTTTACTCTTGATAGAAATTTCCTGATACATGTAGAAGCAAGAGGTCGTTCTGGAAGATATAAAAATATGTATTGACGTAAGTCAGTGATGACGATCTTTTATTCGATTGGTGGCAGTACGTCATTTTCTACCATGTACGAAATCTTTCCGGAAAAGAGAGAGGTTATTTAATCGTGTGCCGAGTCGCTGTTGAGAGAGAAAAAATTGTTGATAGTGATTTGGAAAGTTGCTGTGAAAGTTGTTGAGTTGAATTGAGAATTGTATGCAGTTGTTGATGTGTGCTGAATAAAAGTGGAAAACTTCATACGTCGACTTTGTGACTTGTATGCTGTTTGGACGGGCTGTGTGAATAAACGAATCTGAGTTACACAACTATCAGGAATTCAAGCATCGGGGCTGAATCAGATACTGATAGAAAAACACCATCATCGAACTGAGTGTAACATATTGGAGTGCAATTGCAGAATCATTATTATTATGCAGTCCTGTTGGATGTTTTTTTTTTTTTTTTTTTTTTTTTTTTTTAAGACAGAGTCAGTACAGATTATTAATAGGTATTGAAAACGTGTGCAGTACGAGACAAAAATTTAACACAACGATTTTGGACAGCTGATGCATTCAGTATGAGGGAGAAGTAGAGAACAAAAACCTTCCTGTTTGTGTCAACATGCAGCAAGATACTCTAGAGTTGTGAAGTACGTGGCGACATAATCATATCATTGTCCTCTGCCTTCTGCCAGAAGATAGTACAAACCATTCATACATTGAAATATGTGACAGATAATTCAGTTGACACAAGATCTAAAGCCGTTCATAAGCCAGTTGACAGAAGATGATAATAAGACCATGTAAACATCTGTTGGGGACAAGGTACTATATCTTTTTTCTTCACTTTGAACCACTTTTAATGCCACAAACAGACTAAATCCTACAAACAAACAAAACAAAACAAAACTTTTCAAAGATTTGTATTGCCCCAAAAAATGTAAGTGTGTATGTAAAATGTGTATTTTTTTTATTTAAAAAACAAAACAAAACATTTTGCTACTTTTTTCTTTCTGCCATTGAATGGAAATACTCCAAAGTCCATTTGGAAGTGATGCCTGCTTTTATACATGATGAGTCATTCTTCGTTGGTATCGGTGCTAATGGATAAAGGTTCTGTGTGATAATTACTGATGGTGATTCTTTGGGAGATGACTATGAAGCTAGTAGCCTAGTACCATGGGAGTGCCTAGTTTCGGTAATAATATTCAGATTCCTAATAAGGCAAGTGTGCACCATCAACATTTTGTCTTTCATTTTATTTATTTCTTTATTTATTCACCATCAAAGATTGAAACCAAAAGCCATGTATATACTACAGGAAATGTTAGATTTAGTCATTTTCACTTGTAAACGGGAACTAAGCGATTCTTGCAGTGTGTGTGACTGTAAATGTATAAGTTTATGGATGCATACACATTTATGTTAGTATGTGTATGTGTGAACCTTGTTTTGAATTTGGATATAATAATAATAATAATAATAATAATAATAATAATAATAATAATAATAATAATAATAATAATAATAATAATAATGTATTTATAGTGCTTTTTCCTAATGACATCAAATCAAAGCTCAGTTCCCACGCATTTATACTTAACGTTAACATCGAAATACATATGAAAAGGCATGAAACAAAAACAAGACACTAATGAACTATGCAAAGACATAATACAAACATGAAAAGAAATATTTACAAGTAATTATAAAAGATGAGGGAGAGAGGGGGAGGAGGAGAGCAGCTAAGGAGTGATGGGGTTGGGGGCGTGCTGTGTGATGGATTGGTTTTGAATCAGAAAAGAAGGAATGATGCCGGTGATGGGAGATGTGTATGTGTAATCTTGAGATCAGAAGACAGTGGTCGATCCTACTATATATTTTTTAAAAATTATTATAATTGTTGTTGTTGTTATATTACAGTAGTGGACAATTCAGGAGACAGCACTGTCACAAGGGAGTGGGCTTGCCCCTGTCTCTTGGTGATAGTGTACGTTTTATCACTTTGTGTTCAGGAATACTGTGTGTTCAATAGACTTAATTGTTCTAATTCTATTCATTTATCTCATTCATATATATGTACTTTGCTTCTTCTTCTTGCTGGAGACTCTGCCTTCATCTTTATGAAGATCCTGGCTTTGGGTTTGTTGAGTAATACATCGATATCAGTATTTCATCTCACTGATAAGTACTTGGTTTCCATTGTTGATATTGCTTCTGGTAGAGCATAACTCAGTCTGCACTCTTCGTCAGGCTGTTACAGTGTTGTATTATAGGGTGGTCTATTGTTGGAAATAAAAGTATGCTCTGCAGGCCCTGTATTGACATTGTATTAAGTGACACACAGGTTTGGTTCTGTTTGCTGACACTTTTGAATGCTGTTAATGTGGGCACTCAATACCGCTTCTAGTGACCATTTGTACTTTACTATTCGCAGCGTTGTAATATCCAAACTCAGTTTGTTGAAATATTTTGAGCATTTTGACTTGTTAGTATGCTGAAGTTGCAGCTTTTAACTTTACTATAAATAGAAGTTGTTTTTTTGTGTGTCTGTTTTGTGGTTGTTGATATTATATTTCTGTCTAGAATTACCGTAGCTCAGTCACAATTATGAATGAGTTAAGGCAGTATTATTTCAGTTTGGCCATATATAGTCTATGATAGTTTTATTATGTATGAGCTTCAGCACACTGAAGTTTGTGTTAGATGTCAAATGTTTATTGTTTGGTGTGTTTCAGGGCCAGTGAGGGCGTAGGTTGGGGTGGGAGTCGATGAGGACCCCAGGACGGCACAAGCCCAGCCATGCACGGCGGGGAGACTCCGCAGCGGAGCAGCGTGGAGGAGGACCGGGCTCCGGTGACTCCTGGCACCAGCGGTGTCATCGGCATCACCATCCGCGCAGCCACGCCTGAACGCCTCATTCAGCTGTGCGTCAACGCATTCAGTAAGTGCCACTGTACTGACATTAAAAACATCACACAGTACAAAAATATCAAAAGCCTTCCAACATACTGAAACTGGTTAAGCAAATCAGACACCAATTTGTGGCATTCCAGTTCTGCTACCCTATATTTACCTCAACTCATATAGATCTATCTATACATATTAGAATGTTAGAATAAAAATTACATTCTTTGTTCAAATGTACTTTTCTTGGATGACTGTAAAATAATAAATTTTATCATGTTGCCCAGAGAAATTAAGATTGACTTCTTTGTTAGCTTAGTTATATGGATGTATTGTCTAAGGATAGGTATTAAAATACATCTTCATTGTTAGAGCAGATATGCTGAAATAAACAGAATACAGAACACTTTATATTCCCCAATAAAAATTTAGAAGGATATTTGCATGCAGTAAACACCATAAAACAACAGTTAACATGTACTATAACATAATTGCAGTTAAACTTCATTTGTAATGAAGATTTTTACAAGTATACGGTAAAATGTGTAGACATTTATTGTAAAATGTGTACGCATGAAATTTGGTGTGCAAAACATTCTTTGGGTGTTACTTGTCCGTGTTCATGAAAAATTTTTGTAGAACATATTTTGTTCGAATACCCAATTATTATGTCAAAATTACAAGAACAGGGGATAAATACCAAGAAATATGGCCAATCAAAGGAAGACATTTTATATTATCCAGACATTGTTATTATTGTTCATGTTATTTAAAAATCACCAGTTGGTAGGTTGTTACAATTTTATTTACTTTTATTTTAATTGTCTTTTGTTGCCTAATAGTAATATCTCATAGAGTGAACCGAGGCGAAATTAAAATACTAAAATGAAGTGTAAGTGGTCTAAAATCACATGTACTTGAACTGAAGAGACATTAAAATTAAATATTGAATTGAACTGTAATTGAACTGTGCACACATCTTTTTGTGTTAACAGCAGAGAGTGGTGCCGGGGACCAGGAGGACTTTGTCAAAGTGTTCTTCCTCATGCACCAGTGGTTTATGACGTCCGAGGAGCTAGCCCAGGCCTTCATAGACCTGTATCCTTTGCCACCTGTCCTAAATGATTGATTGATTAATTGGTTGATTGTTTGAGCAGTTGGTTGGTTGATTTGGTTTTGTTATTCCTTCGGACGAGAATATCCACCAAGGTTTTGTCTGTGAATGCATCCATTCCATTGCACAGACTTTTAGAGATCCTGACATCCTAAGTCCCATTTACCCTTGGTCATCTAGCATTGCTGAGTTGTGTGAGGTGTTAGACAATGCGCTCAAAGCAGTAGGTTGGTACCTTGGGTGGCCAGCTGTATGATAACGATAAAATAATGAAATATAAGAGAGCAATAATTCAATGATTTCTGCCAGTTCTTAATAGATGGCTGTTATTTTTTCCCAATGTATGTTATTTCATAAGGCAGTGAAAACAGTATTCATTCTTGGGGGATAAGGCAGGTTTCTTTGCATCCAGTTTTATGACTGGAGAAGTTTATCTCCACACACACACAGGAATATTATTTTGCAGCCATTAATCTTTGTATATTGTGTGCACTGTTGTTCTTTGACCATGACCACAGCTATCAAGGGTGTGAAGAAACTGTGACCTGCGAAGACAGCAACTGCCTGCACCTTCCCACCGCTCCTGAATGCCCCATTCAACACTACAAGATGCAGATCTGCCAAGCTGTGAGGTAAGTCAGCAAGCAAACATTGGATGAATGGCAATGTAAACTAAGAAAGTTTTTCATCATCATCATCAGCGTCGTCGTCGTTGTCGTCATCATCATCATTGTTGTCATCATCATCGTCCTCATTCATCACTAGGCTTCTCTGGACTTTTTTTTTTTTTCTTTCATGCATATATGTCAAGTTCATAGGTTATTTTATAATTTATTTATTCCACATTTTCACTGATCACCTTGAGGATTCTTATGGTATAGAACTATCAGTTTCATTTCTCAATCCATGTGTATTTTGGTGTTGGTTTCCACCTCTACCTTCCCTCTCTACCCCCCCCCCCCCCCCCCTGATCTGTTAGCATTCTTCTGTCATTAAAGTCATATTTCTGGTTACCAATCAAATTCATATTGTCACCTGGAAATATTACCATTGTTAAGATAATAATTAATATTACCATTGATGATAATAATAATATCAAAATAATAATAATAATAATAATAATAATAATATCAAAATAATAATAATAATAATAATAATAATAATAATAATAATAATATTATTATTATTATTATTATTATTATTATTATTAAAGTAATAATGCAATAATTTAACATGTGCCTGCTTTCATAGTATTTGGAAACTCAATTATAAAGTAGAATTAAGTTATGATAGTACTCCTGGGCAGAAATATTATTTTTTCTTCAATCAGTATCATCCAGGATTGTCTTCTTGCAATATTTTCAAGGATTAATGCTGATAGCTGTTGATAATTTATGAGTGGTTTGTTTTGTTCTTCAGATATTGGATAGTAAACTTCCCAGTGCATTTTGACCTTGATGGTCGACTGACAGCTGTGATACAGAACTTAGCGGCGGTACTGCAATCAGAGGGGAACTCACAGCTCAAGGACCTTATTGACCTCTCCACTGTGTCAGTTCTTCTTCATCCTTTCATTCTCTCCTCTTCCTCATTCTCCTCTTTCTTCTGTTCCTCATTCTGCATTAGATTAGCACCAAATGAATAGTGACAGAGTAACATGGTTATATGAATGAAGTGAAGAAGCAGAGCGATGCAGTTAATTAAACACTGACAAATTTAGATATTCAAAATCCTGTACTGTGATTGTGTGCAAAACTGTTCAAAATTATATCTTTATCTCAATTGGTTTTCTATACTTAATCTAAACTTCTGTTCCCCACATGTATCTCAAAAGCCATTGTAAGTTTTGTGGGCTTTATTCCATTATGAAGAAGAAAGCAGGTTTGAATATTGTTGAAATAATAAGCTAACTTCAAAGCTACTAAGACATTATAGTTTTAACTTAATGCAGAGCTGTGAGCATTAAGATATTATAGTTTAACTTAACGCAGAATTGCGATTGTTTTCTTTCTTCCAGGCCGTCGTACGACTGGATGCGAAACATGTCTGTGAGAAACCCCAGCTCCAAACACGCACGCAAAGTTTCTCTGGTCTTCAACCACTTAGAGCCCGCAGAACTAGCCGCACAACTTACATACCTGGAGTACAAGGCCTTTAGAAGAATACATGTGAGTATTGGCTGTTTGTAGATAGTTGATTACCATTTATTGCCGCCGATTGAGCACACCTGTATTTAAGCCATGCCCACTAAATACATTTTAAAAATTTGAGATTTTTTCACAAATAAGCTGCACTGGTATATAAGGCGCAAATATATACAACAAAAATAAAGTTCAAAATCACATTTATTCAGTGTAGTCATTGTCCTGTTTACTGTATCCGCTGAAGTCTTCTTCTTCAGTGTCAGAGTTGAACAGAAATAGCAGCACTTCCTTCGCCCACCTTGTCACTGACATGATATGGTCAGTTCAAGTCAAGTCAAGTCAAATAATTTTATTGCCAAGATAAAACACCAGGAATATGTCTCAGAATCGAGATAACACGCACGCACACACACACAAACCTACACACCTACACACACACCCACAGCCACCCACACACACACATGTAGCAAGCTAAGACAGGCAGTGGGCTACAGAATTACAGTTCAAGTGACTATGTTACTATACAACTTTTCTAAAAATTATACGAGCTTTTCCTTAAAACGCACATCTATAATAGGCCAGAACCCAAAAGCTTTCGCGCACACACGCACGCACGCACACCCACACACACACCCACACAGTTCGCACACGAGCCAACATACTGCATGCAAGCACGACAGACAGAACCACACCCATGAGCCACCGCGAAAACTGTATGCAGAGGTTGAGGTCGAAGGGTCAAGGCCAAAGGTCGCATGTCCATGGCTAGCAGCAGTACACACAAACACATGCGTAAAACGGTGTAGTTTGATGTAAAACCGAATAATTTGTTCTGTGCGAGATATAGACTTTAAGAAACTGTGAAATTGAAAAAAGAAAGGATTATTTGAAGAGGGAGCGTACTAATAGAGTAATGGAGACTCAGAGAAAGGGTTGCAGGGCAAGAACCAGAAGGTACGTGTTGCATGATCATGTCTGTCGCTACACACATGCAGAGCCGCCACACAACACACACTTCATTCCAATATCATAAACATGCACTTAAAAACAGATAGGGCATAATAATTAAAACAGTGAAATGTACCACACACATTTATAAATTTATAAGCGAATTTATCACAGTGGCTACAAAGTCTAATGGATCTATATTCTATCATAATAATAAAATAATAAAATTAAAATAAATAGTAAAAGTAAAAATAAAAATGAGACTACAAGCAGCACAAAAAAATAATTTTAAGTGGTTGTTGTGAACCATGGCTAACCTAGCAAAAAATAGCACAACATTGATCATCTTAGGCATGGTAGTCTTCAAACATTTACATTTTCCACAACTGAAAGTGTGTAAAACTACTTGTCAGAATATAATATGAAAAGTCAATTAAAAAGTAGGTTAGCCCATCAGTGGTTGGTATGTTTACATCTGGTGCATGTGCACCATGTAACTTAGATTAGAAATTGGGCTCATATCCACACTAAAAATAAAATACTTGTCTCTCCACCCCCCACCCCACCCCTTGCACACTCATTTACACTCTCCTACACACACACACACATATATATATATACTTCATGCATAATAATACAAGCTTTAAAAAAGCAAGGAAAACACACAAACACAGACACCCACACATATCCACACATACACACACCTTAGCATAGAAGCCTAGGACTGCACATTGCATGTATAAAATACTGGCACACAGAATATTTATTTATTATTTAATCACTTTTATATAGCCTAACTCATTAACTTCCCCATATCTCACCACCCACCCACTCTGCCTAGTCAACAACAACAACAAATGGTGACAGCATACTAGACAGCATAATATTAGCATTAAATTGTTGGGATAAGAATTTGATGTGAAACTTAAACTGAAAATTAAAAGTTCAGCTTAGTCATGTAAACACACAGTCACAAAGCCACAAGTTACAGAGAAGTTAAGAGTATACGAGGGCAAACTGAGTGCTTCATTGTATGCGGCATTGATTTAAAAATGTGAACAGCTAACACTGTATTGACATGAACAGTTAATACTCTAACGTGGAGCTCATTGCAGAGAAGCTAAGGATAGATGAAAGCATTATATGCTCTTGGAATCGGGAAAATCTGCAAACAAGCGGCACTGTTGTTTAAGCTGCAGGTTTTAAAGTTGGAGAAAAAAGTTGTGGATAATAGTCAGAAATTTACCGTACGTCAGTATAGTGGTGAATCCATTAGAGTTTTTGACTTATTGTGGTGAAATTAATTTAAGTACGTAAATGTCCTTAAGTGTTATGAGTAAATGCTGTGTTTAGAAGAGTGTAGGGGAAGTCATCTAGTCCAGATTAAGACAACTTTTTGTTGTTGCTGTTGTAAAAGCCCAATATAATAGACAGAAAAGGAAGGAGGGAGGTAGAAAATTTTGAAGAGTTGAGGAGATTAATGACTAATGCAAAGTAAGGCATATATTGGTTCATGTGCGTGTTGGTGTGATCCATTACCTTATAAGTGATTATTAACATCCATTTATTTATTCAAATTAATAAATCTTAAAAATGCCTTGTGTGTGTTGACATTACCTTTCAAATTTTATTCTTTTGTCCGTTTCCATTGCAGTTTGTGGACTTCAAGAACTACGCCATCACAGCATCGCTGAAAGACCAGCCCAAGCTGGAACGCTCCATAGCCTTGTTCAACGGTCTGTCGCAGTGGGTGCAGTGTATGGTCTTGTGTAAAACCACACCACAACAGAGAGCCGATGTTATCACCAAGTTCATCAATGTGGCACAGGTACTGTCTCTCTGCAATGCACTATTTATTCTGCCAAGCTACAACAGCAAATAAAAGCACTTAAAAAGGAGACTTGAAATGGACCTTGAAGCCTGAATAAAAAGCCTTCATCTACTATGCCACACCACACCCCCTCTCCCTTACGCACACACAAGCATAACACCCATTCCTCCTTCCCCTTCCTCCACCCAATACTTCCCATCCTCAGCACCCTCTTCTACCATCTCTAAAAGATCACACAAATATAATGTTTAAATGTTGGTACGTGAAACTGTAGTACATGTATTTTCTTCATTTTTCAGCATTTGAGAGAGTTACAGAACTTCAACACTCTGATGGCAATTATTGGTGGTCTCTCACACAGTGCTTTGGCGCGACTGTCTAAAACCTTTGCCTGTCTTCCATCAGAATCACAAAAGGTGAGACATTGACATTATCACTCTACAAATAATAAAAGACTTTTTCAAACTATGGGATCGAGACTCCATTGTCATCTCTACCTATTGAAAATTAATCTAAACTTAAATGAATCTACAGATACAGATTGTACGAGTGTGAGTCAAAAAGTAATGCCATTTTCTTTAGGACAGGTATAATTACTAACACAGGAACATTTATCCTACATCAAAATGAAGCTGGTTCTCTGTGGATTACATCCCTACTTCTCAACATAGTGACTGTTTCTCTCAATAGCAATGTTTCACCTTCGAATGAGAGCATGTATCCCTGCCTTGTAAAATGTTGTTGACTGTTCTAGTCAGTTCTCTCGGTACCCAATGGGCACACACTTTTGAAAAGCCAAGTGATTCAACAATGTTGTATGCACTTCCACGGCTCACTGCAAGGTTTTCTGCCAACTCATCAGGGGATATGCGCCTGTCTTCTCTGATCAGAGCATCTGCTTTTGCTTTACGGGCAGGATTCACAGAAGAGGACGGACGGCCAGAACGGAGTTTATCGGCTATGCTCCCAGTTCCCACCTTTTCATCATTCAGGCGACGGACCCACCTGCAAACATTGCTATAATCTAAAGTATTGTCCTCAAACACATTTTGTAATCATCTGTGAATGTTCACAGGTGTTTCCTCCTCAGCAACAAAGAGTTCAATCACTGCTCTTTGCTTTTGACGCACCTCTAAGGGTACAGCCATTTTGAAATTTCCTTGACAGTCTAAAAACCTGCAAAGTAAGAAACAAAATATTACCTAACGTAAATGATATAATCATTTATAACTGCAAAAATTTTCAGGTATTTTTTAATCCAAAACGCGACCTGAAAAAAAGGCATTACTTTTTTTACTCGCCCTTGTATATTATTCCTTTGCCATTTTTAATAATTTTGTTGAACACGTCTTGCATCACTATTATGTAGCTGTCTTGCACAAACATCATCAGTGAAATGTAGGTATACTTGGTGCAGGTTAGTTTAAATGTTGCTCAGTATATAATAATAACAATAATAATAATAATAATAATAATAATAATAATAATAATAATAATAATAATAATAATAATAATAATAATAATAATAAACATTTGTACAGCCCCCTTCCTCACTAGACCTTATAGCAATTTACAGCAAAACTAAAGGAAATGTATTAATTAAAAAATAAAAAATCTATTTGCTCCTTATTGGTTGCTGTACGGTGCTAACCATGTTTAGAGAATTTATTATAAATTTTACAATTATTTGAAAACCATTTTCAAAGTCATTCTCTCTGTCGGCCCTAGCAACTGGGGAATTTTCAATTCGAGACTGGCTTCTTCCTAATGTGAACTTCTGAACGGGTGTCTTTGTGACTACCCATGCAGTACATATAGACTGCACTCGGTGTAGTCTTAGCATTCAAGGCCAAACTTCCTCTGATGAGTTCTTTAGTAAAGATCGAAACGCGTCAGGAGAACCAGGCTTTATGTATGCAATTGTACTGCTTTTGAGCTCTTTTAGCTCACGAAGAAGTACATGGAATTGAAAGCCACTATGTCACACTTTTTGTCCACCTTTGAGAGCAGGATAATTATTTTTATTGATGTTTAAATCAACTTGCCTCCCTTGGCTTGTTTTATTCCTTGCTCCTTAATGGTTGCTGTACGGTGCTAGCCATTTTGAGAGAATTTATTATAAATTCTACAATTAATATAAAGCGAAAGCAAAACAAGATATACAAAATCAGAAAGCACACACACACATTATCATCCATACATACATACATACACGCTCACATATATATTATAGTATACATATGTATGATTACCTTTGGTATCAAATCTATAGTAAAAAAAAAAGTCACAGTCTGGGCATATCTTTTGTACAAATGTAATCTTGTAATAGGCATATTATATGTAAAATAAGCATTTTGTAAATGTGTTCATGTGTATTTTCTGTGGTAGCTTCTCTCTGACTTCACAGAACTTCTGTCCTCCAACAACAATTTCAGCAATTATCGCAAGGTTTACCACTCCTGTACAGGCTTCAAGATTCCAATTCTGTAAGTTGACCGTCCACTTTCTGCACATATACAGAAGCTGAAGCATGCTTTAAAACTTGAAAAAAAAGTGTACTCTGATGCAGTTGCAGAAATTCCGTCAAACATCATGATAGTCTGATGAATAAATATTGAGAGTGGCTATCTGAAAGTTATGGTTTTGAATACTGCAGAAAATCTTCAACTTCACACTAAAGTTGCTATGCTTTGAAAAAAAAAAAGTGAAATTTTTTTTTTAAGGTTGGGATGTATACATTAAAATTAAAAAAACAGTTGGTCACCTTTCATGATTAAAAAAAAATTGAATAAATATTAATGCGACAAAGACTAAAGCATGCAGAAGTGGAAGAACGTTAGAATTAGTTTTTTTTAAAGGAGAACCTTTCCTGGTAGACAGAAACTATAACAGAGTCCTGATGGTATGTGTTCTCTGGATGTATTGTGATGTTATTGATGGTAGTATTCAGTACTGTACAGTAACATATTTTCTTCATTTTTCAGAGGAGTCCACCTCAAAGATCTCATCTCTCTGCACACAGCACTGCCAGACAAAGTAGAAGGAGGGCTACTGAATTTCCGCAAGATGGCTCAGCTAGCAGTGATTTTACGAGAGCTCACCCACTTACAGCTTCATGATGATGTCCCTGTGGATGCCAACATGGACCTCGTCAACACTTTGCGGGTAATAATACATGAGTTTTGTTATCCTGGGGTATCGCACTGATTTAAATCTAGAATCTTTTAAATGCATTGGGACTTAAGCTGTATGCACTGTAGTAAATTGCCTGTTACAAAAAAAAAAAAAATTTGCTTATTATATGCTATTTGAAATGAAAGTTTTTATCTGTAGCAAAGAACTTTTTTTTCTCTCAACATACAAGCAACCCTAGCTCTAACAGTCTATAATAATCATACTACATACCTGGTGAATTTTGAGGCTGTCGTTAAACTTTGCCGTTACATTGAATACAAATCCTATAGGTTTACAAGAATTGAAATGTTATCCCCCCTCATGTGGCATTTTTGCAATCTCTACTTTTCCAAACAGACTGAAAATGTTTCCAGTGTTTATGCAGTTACATGTCGGGAAAAGACGGGTAGAAATTTAATCTTATTCAACGAATCTCAAAGCATTTGAAACAGATGTGTGGAAATAGTTTTCCCTGCAAGCAAAAGTGAACAATTTTTTAAATTTATTTTTGGGGTGGTGCTTTGTAAAATTTTCTGCATTCAAAACATGCCCTGTGGGCATAATTTTGCATTTCGTTGTAGTAATATTTTGTTTTTCTTTTTGTTGACAGTTGTCGTTAGATCTGCACTACACAGAAGATGAAATCTATGAGTTGTCTTTGGCCAGGGAACCGAGAGGATCTCTCTCCTCTGTAAGTGGATAAATCTTTATATAATTTAAAAAAAAGAAGATATTTTAAGGTACCCATATCTTGGAAGTGTAGTATGAAGATTTATCGAGTTGAGAATAATATCACACAAGCAGAAAACATGAGTGTGTGATATATCAATCTTTTATTTTCGTTTTTCACATGCTGGTAGATTTATTTGATGTGATCATGAATGGATATTATTAGTGTATTTGTTTTACAAATGCTTTTTATGTTTATGACTTGTTTAGTTTATGTTGCAGCCAACAACGCCGACCAAACCGGTGGTGTTTGCTGACTGGTTGGCTGGTGTGAGTCCTCCTGACCCCAACACAATCAACAAACATGTTCACGATATGGTGGAGGTAAGTTGAGGAAAAGTGGTGTGAAACTAAGTTCGTAACCTTTTCACCGCCAACTGTCCGGAATTGCGGACATTCTTTGAGCCACTGCCTGGAACTGCAGACAGTGTTTGCACACCTACACATAATAAAGCATCAAATATTCACTGGAGTCTGTGTAGGGCAGACTGATCCATGGGAGAGAATACAAGTCTCCAGTCACTAGAGTCTGCATTCTCTCCCATGGGTGGTCTCGTCACAGAAATGCGACTTCACTGCTGGCCAGCAACATGGGTGGTAAAAGGTTAAGACAGTGTCAGCGGAGCGCTTAGAGTTATCTCTTTGAGGAATCGCGCTGTACAAAAGCCTTTGATTACTTTTATTTAAAAAATTTTAAAAATTATTATTATTAATATGACAGTTTAGAGAAACTAGAAGGCCAAAGCCCATATGACTCACATGCTCCTTACGGAACTCACAATATTTCACATGAAAATGAGTGCCCGGAAGAAGAAAAAAAAGAAACAATGACATTAAAATGCAAGTAATACCAACTTTAATCTTTCTATGCTCTTGACCTTGAGATGACCTTGATCTCTGACCCCAAATACACTCATGAAGTTGTATTATGCAAAAATACAGTGACCTTGGGATGACCTTGGCCTTCAATTACCTTGACTTTGGGATGACTCTGACCTTCACGTGACCTCTCATGCATGTCTGATCAAATAACCCAATGTTGTTGCATACTATGGGTTAAATAAACAGCCATTCCACTGTACGATGACCTATTTTGTTCATGTTTTTGCAAGGCCTAAAATGACCTTGACCTTCAAGATCAATGCAAAAATGGAACATATATATGAAAGATCAATCTATCATCTCTTTTGGACTTTATATCTCTCAAAGTTTAGGGTCATGGTCACTCCAAAGTACATATACAAACCAACTTTGGACAGCTCCAGTGACCTTAACCTTGAAGTGAGGTTGACCAAATTTGCATAGTATGTGTGTCTCTTTGATATCTATCACGCTTCAAAGACTCAAGTTCAGTATTAATCGTCTAGGGAAAAAAAGTGAAATTTTGTTAACAATTGTCATTTTTTTTACTAACATTTGATGACCCTGTGACCTTGACCTTGAAGTGAAGTAATTCCATCACTGATCATTTATGCTTACTAAGTTTGGTTATGGTAGTTGAAATAGGCTCTGAGTACATAGCCACTTTAAAGTTTTTGCACCGACAGATGGCAGACAGACAAATGGATGGACATTTTTTAAAAAATATCATTTTTGGACTATTTAGGACTTGTCTCACACAGATTTGCAAAAATCTGAGAAAAAGTGTTGGGGGGGATGAGTACATAGACTCGCATTGCTATGCATGTGAGTCAATAAAGGAAATGTAATAGATCATAATGCTAAAATGAATCTCCAGCTGTTATCTAATCTGAATGAAAAGTAAACTAAACTGAACTTTTATTTTCAGGCGGTGTTCAAAAACTATGACCATGACAGGGATGGCTTTATTTCACATGGCGAGTTTGAATCCATAGCTGGCAACTTTCCTTTCATTGACTCGTTTTGTGTTCTTGATGCAGACCAGTAAGTCAGCCTTATTTATATGTTTTGGGTTGATAGTGCTGTTGGTAATGGTAGTGGTGGTATTAGCGTAGTGTGTTGTTGTTGTTGTTGTTGTTTTTAAAGAAGACTAGCAAATGACTCATTTGCACCAAAAGTTTTATTCTGTCTTTCAAGCCTGTAGACCACTTATCATAACTGTTACTTTCAAACATTATTTGTTGTAGTGGCAGATGCCATATTTTGACATCACGTGCATTGATAGTTTGTGAATGGTGTATATGTAAAATATAGAGTTAAAAGAGACCAACTGGTGTTTAAATGTCACTCCATAGATTCCAAGCTTTAATAAGGTTTAGGACAGAGCAACTGCAGTGTAAAGATGAAGCAAGTCTGCAGCAGCACATCAGCATAAATTTGCTAGTGTAGTGTCGGTTGCATCGTTTTCTGCATTCAGTGAGATTTAAATGACAAGATTATATGTGTTACAACAAAGCCTCGACATTCAGGTCGGTTTCTGTTTGTTATTTTTGAAAAAAATAATGCTTGTATTGCACAGATGCAACTTATGCTCATGACATTGGATCGGGATCTGGGTCTGGATTAGGGCTGCTAAAACATCTATTTTAGCTGGCATAGATGCAACTGGCTCACATTGTGCTTTGACATTACAATACAATACAAGATTATTGCTTTAG
This sequence comes from Oncomelania hupensis, assembly GCA_036898135.1. NCBI lineage: Eukaryota > Metazoa > Mollusca > Gastropoda > Littorinimorpha > Pomatiopsidae > Oncomelania > Oncomelania hupensis. The sequence continues at coordinate 66,759,133 of CM072513.1, read as the reverse complement.
GTCCAGCGGACTCTTCCGAGCCAAATCAGGACCAGAGCTGCTTTGACATTAATTATTTGTTCAGATGTAGCAGCTCGTTATCTTGCAGTGTAAGTTTTTTTCCCAGTATATTCTAGGCAGAATTTCAACATTATTGATTGGTAAGGTTTAGCTGTCTACACTATACATACATGACTGGCATTAATTTTCTATGACTCAAGGGTAGATGGAGTTCAAGGGCTAGTTCTGGTATATATATATATATATATATATATATATATATATATATATATATATATATATATATATATATATATATATATATATATATATATATATATATAATTATGTACTGTACTGTACAACTTGTGTCTGTTTCACAGAGATGGGATGATCAGCAAAGTGGAGATGAAAACATATTTTATCAGAGCCAACTGCCATGCCCTGAGGAATAGCTTCAAACACGCTTTCCATGAAACCACTTATTTCAAACCAACCTTCTGTATCCATTGTACTGGCTTGGTAAGAGCTTTTTTTTATTTTCTTTTTTTTTAAATAATAATTGCGGCAGAAACTAGTTTTGTTTTTGCATGATAAGTTCTACCTGTGAAACAGAAAATAGTAACTGATAATTTGTCAGCATAATGTTGTACAGCAAAAGTATTGATTTCTAAGCTCCAGTGTGTCCAGTTTTTTTCCCTAGGTAATCAATGTCCTTTAGTAGTGCCCACATGGACTATAAGCGAACAGCTCAAAGCATTGGGAATCGACCACTGACATAAAATGAAATACTCTTAGACTTAGTGGAGCCAGCCGTGGATATATTTCCTTTATAATTATAGGTCGGAAGGAGCTTCTTAGTTTGGCTGGCATATTGAGGCTGCATTAAACAATCACTGTCCTAAAAGGAACAATATCTTAGACCTAGTGGAACCAGATTTTGAGCATGTTTCCATACACCGTAAACTGTGATTGTCATCTTTAGTGGCATATTTAGACTGCATGGAAATCAGCAAGCCACAACATAATGAACAGCAAGACATGTTGACAAAACACACAGCTGCTTTTTTTTAAAACCTTGGGTTTACATATATATATTTTTTAAAAGCTTCGTTCACTTCTTGTCACATTAGAAGATAATATAAAGATTATATTCTATCATGTACTCTTAAACTTTGTTTTAAAGAGCTGGAAAAAAGGGTCGGTGAAAGATTGTATATATATACATACATGTATGTCAGTCTTTAACTTTGTGTTGAAGTGTGAAGAATGTCAGTGACAGCATATGTCCCCACAACACTGTATTAAAATTAAGCCCTTTTATTCCAATCCTCTCTCCAACACTGTTTCCCTTCAGATTGAGTGGTTTTTATTTTAACAGTAGCTGCCTCCCTCTTCACTGGCTGCTGCAGTTGCATTATCCAATGGAATTGTCATAATTTTTTACTCATCTTTATGAGGTATCTGCATTCCTGTGTCTTTCATTTGCAGTTGGTGGGTCTCACCAACCAGGGTGGAGATGTAACAAGTATAGAGTATTCTAATTTTGTACAATTTTCTGTTTAAGGATTGTATGTGGCATTCGCATAGTCTGTTCAGCTGGGATATAACCATATCCACTCCTGATTCATTTTGTTTTGATTTTTTTTTTAGAATGCAATTAGTAGGTTTGTTTCTTTTGCAGCTATGGGGTCTAATCAAGCAGGGCTGGAAATGTAAAGATTGTGGTATCAATGCACACAAGCATTGTAAAGACCTCGTAGTAATGGAGTGTCGGGACCGCAGCCACTTCAAAGAGGGTAGGGGAGAGAGAGGGGCACGTCGGACAGAGTCCATGTCCAATGGTATCTTTTCTTTTTTTCCTTCTTTTCTATTTTCTTTGTTTCGGTTGAATGAAAAATACATGAAACTATCTACACCAGAGACAGTTTAGAGCCAAATGTTTGTGTTTGTTTGTATTTTAAACTCCATTATCATTGTCTTCTTTTTTCTTTTGTCCTTATTTTGTGTCTTCACCTCAAATGCCTGACCTTAATTAATGTGTAATCATCCATACATTATTGAAGTAGCAAAAGTATATGAGGTAGGTCAGTGTGGGATGTATGTTTATGTGATACATGTACTGTCAATGGATGAAGACATACACATGGACATCATATCATCATAATCATATAATTGATCACCTTTGAGTGCATGTGGAGTATGTGTGGGGGAGAGATGTGGGTTTGTGTATGTGTGTTTATGTGCCTGCATGAGTCATGTGATTAGAGTTTGTTGAATTAGAGGTTGGGCACTTATTGTCATTGGTGTAATTATTCAAGCAGGGTTATAGTCTTCAGACATACATTAAGTGTGGAATTATGCTTTTTGTGTTTGTAGACATATTTGGTCATTATATGAACAGATCAGATTAGTTTACTTATTGTAGTGTGACTTTGTCTCTTTACTTAACAATTGTTACTGTTCCCCAGGTGTGACCGTACATGAAATGACACTGTCAGCCAAGCGGAAAATCTCCCAACGGCAGAAAAGAGCATCGCCCTCACACTCTTTAGAGTCTCAGTCTCAGTCAACACAAACAGACGATATCATACGACGGGCAGGAAGTTTCCGGGATGGTCAAGGTCACAGGGAGGTCACGTTAGTGGATGGTGAATTTTACGAGGAGCAGTCGCTTTTGTATGAACGTCTCTTGAAAGCTGAAGAGGTGAGGTTGCTGGCATGCTGAACTGTCATCAGGTTTATTTAGAACTAAAAAAAATTGTCCGATAGGCTGCCATCACTTAGAACTTGCAGATGTATAAGATTATTTATATATACATGAAGGTAGCGGTGATCACTACTTTATTTATGAAAGATTGCCACAATATTTGTAGTACATGTTCTTTTTTTTCTTTTTCAACTTTCCCTTGGGCGTTGGTGGTAGTACCATTACAAAAAATATGACTTGACAACTTGCTGAGAAACTTTTCATTTTTATACACTAACTATTATTTTTTTTATTTTCCATACATTTTTAAAAATATATAATCTAACCATATCCCATTCTATCCCCTTGCCCTGGAATAATGCCCATAGGTATTTCAAAGGCTGATAATAGGGAATGGCATTTGTTGTAGTACTTGCGTATATTTGAGAGTACACTTCTTTTGTTGTTTGGATCGTTGAATCTGTTATTTGATTATTAAGTTTTTTCTTCATTTTTATTTTAAAAAAATCTCAATCTTAGGTGTGTACACTAGATAAAATGATGTTAATAATTTTGAAACTGTATGTAAGTTGTTTTGAACCTGTTTTGTACCTGTGTTAAAAGTTTCAAGGCCATAGCTTTAAAAAAAAGTTTTGTGCGTCAATATTTGTTGTACTGAAGTCTGAACTTTTTTTTTTCAAATCGAGCAAGCAAACAAACATTTCTTTGTTGTTTTATGTTGGAAGTAGCCATGTTGTATTATCTTTTTTTGTCTTGTAGCCTGTCTCTTGTGAGGAAGCAGTACAGTAAGTTGCTTCCCTTCATTCTAAATTACTCCCTTTCTTTCAGTGGCTTGTACAAGTCGTTTGGCCGATTCTTTTGCGGCCGATTGTGTACAGTAATGGATTTTATGCTTTGAAGAATGTGCGTAGGCACTCCATTTTAAGCACACAACGGTGCTACATTGTTTGTTTATTATGTTTGGCTGTACGGTGTTATCATCCTGTGTATAGTGTGTTCCTACCAATGTAGCTTTATTTAGCGAACAAGTAGCCTTTCTTTCTCCATTTATTTCCTGTTGTTTGTGTTTATTTTTATAGGATACTTTTTTTTATTTTAAATTACGTTTGTTTTATTCATATATTTTGCTTTGTACAGTTTTTGCTGTTTGAGATGTAACTTTTGTAGACGTTTCCTTTTCTTGTCTTCCTCTCTTGTATTTATTTTAATTAATTGATTGTGGTTTTCCCCAGTTTCATAAATCACCTTTCACCCACCCACCCCCACCCTCCTGTATCCCTACTCCCTGGTTATACTTATGTGTGTGAGACCATACATTTGATCATCTAAAATGTAAAACTCATTCATATGTGTTTAGAAATTTCAAAAGTTCAGAAGAAAACAATAATCACGCGGCGTATTTGGTACTTGACACCATAACTGACCTTATTGTAGCAAATTAATTTGATGTTGACAATTTTGTCAGTTTTCATGCATGTACACAAAGTTACATGTTTTGATTTTGAAACATAGAGAAGTATTATTTTATGTTGGTGGTTGTTATGTGTGTGTGGGGGGGGGGGGGGGAGAGGGGGGAATGAGATGGGAGGGGGAAGAGAGGGTGGAGGGGGGTAGAAAGTGGTGAGTGTAGAATTTGAAAACACGGAGTGGAATTGTTTATTTTTGTGTAGTTTGGCAGAAAGAAGGGAGGGGTGGGGGAGGGGGAGGAGAAAAGTAAAAAGTGAGAGTAACTATCTTTGATTGTTAACCACAAAGTAATAGAAGCGGTATTTTATATGTTTGTTTGTAGTAGGATAGAGGTATGGAGTACAGGGCAACCAGTGAAATGTGGTGCTTTTGTAGTCATGCTGTAGACAATGGGTTTGTGTGTAGTTGTAGCTGTTATAGTACTATATAGTTCATCTGCAGCTGTTCTATTGTTTATTTATTAGTTTGTTTATCGGTGTATGAGAAATAAGTGTACAGACCTGAAATGAAATAGTTTTATTTTTTATTTTTACTATTATTATATTTAAAGAGAATTGTTGCAAAGGAGAAAGGGGAAGGTCGGAAAGGGAAAAAGGGGAGGGGGGTAGGAGGGGGGGGGGGGGGGGGTTGGAAGAAAAAGGGAAGAGGATGGGGAACAGGTGAGAGGATTAAGGGGTTGGGGGTGAATTTCAAATAAAGGAAAAGTTTATTAGTTTCTTTTTGTTGTTGCTCATCATTTCAAGAAGTCACCTTTCATGTTGTTTTAGCTAGTTGTTTATTTCTTTTCTTGTCTTTTTTTCTTTCTGGATCTTTGTGTGTGTGAAGTTTTGAGAATGACCTATAGTGTGGTTTGATGTTGATTTCTGAGCATTCAAGAACCTGATGCACTTTTTATTTTCTTCTTCTAGCCTGGTTGTTGTAAACACAGGCGCATGAAGGGAAAGCCAAAGTCACTGGCATGTGCTGTTGCAACTTACTGTACTGTGTCCTCATTTTGTGGAATTGACTGGCTGTAGAGCAACTTTTTAGCACATGGAACTTGTTCGCTCTTTTCTCTGTGTGTCTGAAGCTGTTTGGAGTTTTAGATCACTTTTAGATTACTGAGCAAGATCTTGGCTGTTTTTACGTTTTTTTTAACTATTTGTTAACAATTTATTTCTATAAAATCATTTCTTTTTTTTAGATAATTACTGTACTTGTTTAGATATCTTAAGCGCGTGTGTGCGAGCATGTGTGTGTGTTTGCATTGAGACAATTGTGGGAGTGTGCATGCGTGTGAATGTGTCTTGTGTTGTGTTGTTCTGTTGTTTGTGTGTGTGTGCTCAATAGTGTATTTTATTTTATATAGAGAAAATATTTGAATCAGTTTTTGCTTTTGTTCATTATTTACTGATACAGTTTCCTGTAGAAGTTGAGTTTGCAATTTCACCATTTAATAGTGACCACTCCCACCCTTCTTCCAACCATCCATCCTTGCTTTTCATGGGAAGTAGATAACATTAGAGTGCTAGTGCCAGAGACCGTGGGAACTAGATATTTTTTTATCAAAAGAAACAAGAGCCATTATGTTCTGTATGTATGACAGCTACATCTTATCTCTTTATTAAAAAAAAAAAAATTTAATCGCTCTATATATGACAAACCAAACCAAACAAACAGCCTTTTTCAAAGTTGGGGGGCTTAGAAATACATGGTACTACTTTGTACTGTTGACACATAACAATATGATTCAAAAGCATTTTTACAATATCCATTCAAAAAGTGCATTGCTGACTGTTAAGAGCTGTCCAAATTATGTGTATAGGTGATGACTGTAAAACCAACAAAAATCAAATACCACTCACTCAGTTAGATGCATGGCTACAGAAGTATTATGTTTGAAGTTATCTATAATTATTTATTTTTTAATGTATTTTTTTTACCTTATTTTTAGGCATTGATATTCTTTGACATTGAAATTGTAGTGTTTACTACTGTTACGTAATTTTTTCAAATGTGTGGTCATTTTACTTTACCATTATTAAAACTGAAAACCCATCACTAATGAAATTCAACGCACATGCACAACCTTCATCAGTCAGTCTCAAGGTAACATTCTTTAGCATAGTGAATTGACGTAAACTTGTACTTTGTGTAAGTCTTTTATCATCTCATGGTAATGTCTTGCTTTAGTGAAGTAACTTTCGCTGCTTTGGAACACAGTGCGCAAAGTTCATTCATTGTTTACTGTGCTACTCATTGCAGGAGCGAGAAAAGTTGATGGAGGAGAACAAGAGGTTGCGCTCACGTCTTGACGTGGCCGTGGAGCAGATCATCACCCTCAAGTCCCACATCGGTGTTATACGGCAAAACACCATCGCGTTCATCCTGGAGCAGATGGATGCTTTGCACATGCAGCGAGACACCGAGGTCTGACTCCTAGATTAACTCTTGTGATTTTTTTCAGGCAGGGTCATAGCACATGGCCTTGACACACAACCAACGTCATGGTCTGGCCATGACGTGTAACCTTAACTAAGCTAACCACAGCAATCCCCTTGTCAACAGATGAGGTGTGAGTTCAGCGATGGTGATGCAGCTTAGTCTAATGTTACAATGACAAGTATGGCGCTGTGTGTTACTGATGTTTGAGAAGCAAGGTTTCGGTTGGTGAATGCCATTGTGTTGGAGGAAAAAATGCACTATGAGAATATATTCAAATGGCAATGTGGTTTTTTGCCTGTGTACTGCAGATACCTTGGAGGATCTGATTGCATAGCAGTCATTCTCATGTGATGTATGCTGAACCAAGGTGTAATTGTGACGAAGTGAAACTCTGCATACATCAGATAATCCTAATAATATTACAACATTTTCATGCCTGTGAATTTGTGTGCAATAATCATAAATGTTGTCGGAAAAGCTATTTAGATGCCATGTGGAGGATGTGAATCAGACATTAATATGATGGAACATTAAAAGTCAGGACGTGGTACTTGAAACTTCAGAATACTGAGCTCTGTGATTTTTTTAGAAATGAAAGATGAGGATTTCTCGCAGAGACTGCTGCCTCTGTTTGCCAAGCCTCGTGCAAAAGAAGAAAGAGAAACAGTGCTAAAGAGAATTGGTTTATTTTGACGTATTTGTGCAAATTCCATCTGTGTTGAAGTACTACTCTGCCGCATTGAGAAAATGTTGATGTGCAGACTTGTTGAACTGTTAGAACATTGTTTTGGGTTCTTGTTGATATGCACGTTTTGGGTATTGTTGATATGTACTTACAAAGTCTAAAGTGCATAGTGACATGTAAAACCAGCATCATGGTAAAAAGAAATCCATTTACTCCTACAATCAATAAACTAAGGTTGTTAATGTTCTTTTGTTTTTAATGAGCAGTTAAAATGAATGTTTTTTATATTTTATTTAATGATCAGTTGTTTATTCTCCTTTGTTTTTTGCATTACTAATGATTAGGGAGTACTCAAGATTTTGTAAAAATATACGCTTGGTTCTATGGTACTAAAATTGCAATACAAACCTTGAGCGAACCCAGCCCAAGCTTATTACTATATTACTATTAATTTTACTATTTCCACTGGCATAACATTACTGTTGATAATATGCAGCAAAGAGGACACTGTTTCTTGGGCCCAGGGTTTCAAGTCTTGGGCCCAGGGTTTCAAGCAAAAGAAAATATTGGGTAAGGAATAGAGATGAAATATATGATTGTAGGTAAATCCAGTAATGCCCTTTTCAAATTTAGCAGCATTAGAACGGCCAGTAATTCAATTTCTTGATGCAGATCACTAGTAGTATATACATTTTAATTTCTATTCAAACACTTCTTCACAGAAAACGTACAACATATAACATACGATGATTGTGACAGGTCTGATGAACTTCAAATTGTGTGTTAACTCAGATTGCAGCAATTTCAATAATTTATTTGCAAAGTGAAGAGGGTGCAGAGACTATGGGGATAAGACTAAAAGCAGAACAAAACCAAATAGTTTTCTGTTATTGTTGGGTTACTTATATATGATAGATTTAAAAAATAAAGAAACGTGACGGTACTGTTGATTTTTGCCACGATCAACTAAATATCCAATTGGAACAAAAAAGCTACTTTCCTTGGTGTGTGACTATTTCGTGGCGAGCCATGTGTCAGTACTTTGCTTCCAGTTGCAGGAAGAAAACCTTAGATTTGGATTGAGTCTTAAAAAGTAGCAGCTTTGGAAAGGGATGATTTTGAAACAAGAATGAAGGAGGGGTCGGCAAAACTTTGTTGGACATCTGTGTTGAACTTTCGAATAAGATGTTCAATGATGCTAAACTGATTATTTTGATGAACATTACGGATACTTTTGATTATTTTGGCAGACATCATAAATCTACCACTTGTCGACTTGTGCAATAGCTATTTGATTTCCTGCATCCAAATTGTCTTGTATGTGTTCGGTTTGCTTTCTCCCATATTCCTCAATGAAGTACTTGTTTGTAAAGAGGAAGGCCTCATGGAGAGATGAAGAGATCATGGCAATATTGCAGACGAGCTGATACACTTGAGAAAATACAAACCCTTTACTTGTGTTTGTCATTATTTTAATCTACATCACAAAAGGATAGCTGCATCACTGAGTGTTCCTGAGGTAGTGATAGAAATTGTGTTGTTTCTGTCTTTAGTTTGAGATAATGTGAGTGGGTGATTACATGTGTGTGCATTCATGTGTTTTTGCATGTGTGTGAGTTCTTCAGTATTTCTTGTGACTCAGTTTTGCCCCAAATTTTGGGTTGTGGGTGTCCCATGTTTGGCGTGTACTCCTAGTTCATTAATTGTAAAGCAAAAGCTGAAGACATTGCACTGCGCGATGGTTGTGTGTACTACTGGACAAAGGTGTGATCAGCTGCAGTGCATATAATATAGGAACACTGTTGCATGAGCAGGGTTTGAGATTTATGGGTGGTATGAAATAGAACTGGATCAATGAACGTATACATTTTTTAAAATTAAACGTGTAGATGTGTGTTGTGTGTGTGTGAGCATGTGTGTGTGCATGTATTTTGCTGATTGTGTGGTGCAGAAAGTAAAATATGCAGGTCATTGTTAGTGTTTTAGCTGCAGATCACCACCAGATCTATGACTATGTGTATTACTGTTTAGCTTAAAAATCATCTTCATACGTGTATTGTTTGCAGCCTGTTACTGTTTGCTCCGCAGTCTAGTTCTGTTGTACAATCATATGGTTTGAATTTGTCTTGAGCTTTAAAGGGCAACTTCTTATTTTATTTAAATATATATGTGTAATCACCTTTGAACAGTTATCTCTCGTCTTGACTTTTTAAAAAAGTTCTAAGCTTTCGTCTTCTGTATCCAGCAAAAAATAGCATGATATTTTTATTTTTTTATTATTATTTTTTTTATTGTATAGATCAATTTAGCTTTTATAGGTAGCACACTTGCAGTTTTTTCTCCCAAGTTTTTTTCTCCCTCGTTTCTAAGCTTTTCCATGTTTCCTTTAATTGTGGGATAGACAATTTTCTGAAAAAGAAGTATTGCAGTTTAAACTATCCTTATTATAATGATTTTATGTGTTAATAGTCTCTTATTTTAACATTTCATTGTTGGTTTTCAGCGCTTGTTCTCCTTCACTTTTTATTTGTTACTTTCCGATGCCTATTTTGTGTGTTCAGAAACAAGTCTTAATCCTTCCTTGTGATAAAGGTAAATAAGTAAATAATTTTTGACAAAACTCTAAGTAATTACATACTCCTGATATTGTCGTTTTTAATTTGTTAAACAGGGTTATATCAGACTCTTAATCATTGATCGACTTTTAAATGTTGCTACTTTTAATTATGGAACAGTTATAGTGATTCAGTTCTTGCCATTTACCTTACAACATATTTTATTTATTTTAATATTATCAATAATTTGAGCTTTCACAGCCATAACATTGAGCTTTTACAATTGTTTTTGCTAACTTTACTGTACATGACAGTGTATCGTTAGACAGTTTTATTTGTAATATTTTATCATCTGTGGTGATATTTTTTGTTTTTTTATTTTTAGTCACAAGTTATTTTTGTGTACAATGAAGCTCCGTGCAAGAAAAAAAAAAGTACATTACTCACTTTTCGTTATTCTTGTTTCCTCCTCCTTTGCTGTGGATTAGATCTGGCGCTTAACTGAATTTGTTGATCAAAACTGTGTTCAAAACCTTGGTAGTTCTTCTATATGCAGCATTTAATCCTACTCACATTTACATACTGCTTTTGGTTGCTAACATGTATATTATGTATATAATTAGGATTGGGCATGTGTATGAGCTTTTACATTTAGTTTTGTTTTTTGTTGTTTGCCCCCACCTCCCTTCCCCTCCCAAAAAATTGATCTTTGTACGTTTTGATTCCTTAGCAACATGGTAATCTGACTCACTGAGACAATAATTACTAAAGTTAGATTGACAAGAAACCATGCAGAAACCTAAATTAAAATGCTGTGTTTTCAGCAGTATCTCGTGCCAAATGAACAAGCTCAAGAACTAGCCAGAATCTGACTTGAGAATTTCAGGGTTGAGTTTAATTACTGAATAAATTTGTAGTTACATACTATGTATGATGAGCAAGGATGAGTTTTATTTTTATTTTACTGGACAGAAATTTGACGTTATACATGTTTGCTTCAACTTCAGTTGTGATATTGTTATGATTATTAATTTGTGTGCATGTCCTGCTGCTCAACTGTTGTGTTAGGTACACAGTGCTACAGTTCACTTTAGTTCTTTGCTTGTGATGCAGTCATATATTTGTTACTACTTGTGTACAGCTTTTTTTTTCATTAGACCTAATTGTGTGTACAGTTTTCACACCATTTTGTTATGATTCCAGAGTGGTCAAAAACATTGGAAGCACCATTATTGACAGGTATTGTTACCGCGCATATAACATGTACAGTATTTTATAAGATCCAACTCGCTGAAGCCTGTTTGTCTGATTCCCTCCAGTTTTCATCGTTCATTTAGATTTAATCTGTGACCGATTCTTTTGGTATACAATAATTGCTTGAATTGCATCATTAAAATAAAATTATATGTCTAATATATAAATAATAAATAAATAATTGTACTGCATCTCATAATATATTTTGTCCACATCATAATAATGACTCGCGTTGGACTGTATGTCATACATAACTGATCTGGGTGTTAATGATCTTATTGCTGGTACTTACCATAAAATGGTGGGGTTTTTTGTTTGTTTTTTTACACAGTTTTGTTTTAACAGTAATTAATGGCATTATACATCAGTGTAGATGGCTGCACAGCTCACACACAAAAAAACAACAGAACATAACGACCAAATTTGTTCTCTCTTCTTCCTTAATTCACTAAAATTGTTAAAGTATTAAATATTGTTTTAATAAAGAAAAACATAAGATAGCAAGCCATTCAGATTTATTTGCAGACACCTGTACATATAACTAATAGCATGTTTCAAAACCTTTTTTTTTCTTCTGATATTGTTACTTAGTTTGACCTTAAAGGAAAAAAAAAAGTATTGAATGATGTTTGCATGCAAAAGATTATCAGAATTAGTTGAGCAGACTGACCGACAAATGGACTGCCACAGAATGATTCGCCATGAGTTGAATGCATTACCTGTATGCCAAATACAATAAAAGCAGTTCAGCCCTTCTTTGACTCACATGCATAGCAATAGCATAGCAATGTGAGTCTTTGTACTCACATACCCCCCGCCCCCCCCCCCCCCTCTCACTTCTTCCCCCCCCCAAAAAAAAAAAAAAATTCAAGATTTTTGCAAATGTGTGCAGTAAGAGTCCTACATAGTCCAAAAATGACATCAAACAATTTTTTTATTTTTTCCCTCTGCAAGTGGATTAATATCTCAGAACCTATTTCAGCTATCATAATCACACTTGGTAAGATGGTGTATACCCTTAAGACCTCATAAATGATCAGTGAATTAATTACTTTACTTCAGTGTCAAGGTCACAAAGTCAACAAATAGTTTAAAAAATAACAAATTTTCACAAAATTTCAATTTTTTTCTAAGATTAAAATTGAATTTAAGATTTTTTTATGCATAATATCAATTAGACACACATACTATGCACATTTGGTCAACCACACTCCAAGGTCAAGGTCACTGGAGCTGTCTAAAGTCGATTAATGTAGCTACTTTGAAGTGATCTTGATCATAAACTATGACAAATATTGTCCAAACTTGTATTAGAGATGATAGATTGATCTTTCATATATGTTCTATTTTTGCGTTGATCTTGAAGGTCAAGGTCATTGTAGGCCTTGCAAAACCAAAAAAAATAGATCATACAGTAGAATGGTTCTATATTAACCACAATAGTATACATCAACCTTGGGTTATTTTATCATACATGAGAATGAGAGGTCATGTGAAGGTCAAAATCATCCCAAGGTCAGAGTCACTGAATGTCAAAGTCATCCCAAGGTCACATTTTTGGGGGCATAATAAACTTTTGCTGTAGTTTATTTGATAATATATGTGTATTTGGAGCTGAAGGTCATTGCCATCTCAAGGTTAAGAGCATAGAAATATCAAAGTCGGTGTTACGTTGCATTTTAATGCCGTTGTTTCATTTTGTTTTGTATTGGTGAGTATTTTCATGTTAAATATTGCAATTATATAAGGAGCATGTGAGTCATATGGGCTTTGCCCTTCTAGTTTAAGTATATTATAGCGCAAAATGCCTTTTGCAAAAAAAAAAAAAGACCACAGTGACACCTGACCTTTTCAGTAGAGCAAATATGTTGGCATATGAGTCTGGTCGTTAACTCATGTAATGGGTGGGGCCGGGTAGCTCAGTTGGTAAGAGCGTCTTGCTAGTAACCGAAAGGTCGCTGGTTCGAATCCCGGATTGGTCAACGTGTGATCATATTATTTTCCCCTTTACCAACAACTGGCCCGCTGGTGTCAGTATAAATCGGTCCAGTAGTCACCTATATGCGAAAGTGTCGTGTGACTATAATCTACAAACAACAACAACAACATCATCATGTAATGTTCTGAAGTTTGGTCACATTCAGTGGTTTTTGAGATATATGTATATATGGCTTTGGGAAGTTGAAGTGTGACATACATGCTAACTAAAGTCAGCTGTTTAATGGAAGTAGTATCTGAGTAAAAAAAAAAGTTAGGTATAAAGTTTAGGATCATCCCAGTTTTCTCTGAAAAGAGTGCACTTGGCTGAATTTTCCAAGTATGCAATGCTGCTGAAATGAAGAGTACTGAAATGTTGACATTTTTGTCATACAAAAATAAAGTTTTTTTACATTTAGGTGTTTTTGTAATTAGTTGTAACAACAGTTTTCTGCAGCTGGGCATGTTTGTTAATACCTTTTACGTATTTTGTAATCCACAAATCCAAGTGCATTTTGTGTGTGTGTAAATATATCTTTATTTATTTATATATTTTAAATATATTTTTTTGAACAGGACATAATATTTTGACTATTCAATAATTGTTGAAAATGTCATGCTACTAATGAAATGAGTTTGTTAATAGATAATTTAAGGTTACAATTATTTGTCAATTTGACGCTTGTAGTGTGTCTGACTGTTCATTCCAGAGCCCAACAAAAATCAACACCGATCCCTCTGCTGATAATTTTATGTATTAAATATCTAATCTCAAATAATAACTCTGATCTAGTATTATTCTCCCAGTTTTGTAAAGACTGTAAAGCTGATTTTGAATTAACACAAATTCATATGTTAAATAAATCCAGAGACGTTTCAACAATATGTTGCAATGTCATTATTATAGCATATAATTTGCAAGTAAAGATTGAAAATCATTTTCCAGCGTAATAATTAGAGTTTTCTGCTTTAAGATCTGGTATAACAAATCCTGATCCACTATCAAATGTCTCAAGTGCCATCTGTGTTTTTGTAGGTGATACAGATATTTTTGTTCTAAGTGTTCTTTTACTTCACTTACAAGAACATTAATATTTTCACCTTAGTAATTTTATAATAAATTATATCAAAATTTGCAGATAAATGTTCCCAAAATGGCATATGTGGAATTAGTATAAAAGGTATTAATAGTATATGCCAGCAAATAATTATAAACATCATTGTATATTATTTGAGTGTAAATTGTTGTTGTCATTATACACAGAAAAAGATGTAATTATAAAATAAAAACACCTGATGATAGTAATGATATACTGTACAAATTACAATAGGATAATAATAGAAAAAAATAGCCAGAATTATTTTCAGTTGTCATGTAAGATTATTTTAATATGAAATATATAGAGTATTGTGTGTGCGTGTTTTCAGTATGAGTATGGGTCTAAAATCATTGGGGAAAAAATGAGTTAGACTGTAAATAAAGCAACTGAACTGAACTGATGTTTGTCCAATGTAGTGTACCTCGACCCCACCCTAAACATAATGACACACATGTGTCCACCATTTTATGTTGAACATGTGCTTTGTTAGAATGGAATAGCTGTATGCACGATAGATTTATGTTGACCCTTCAAATTATCTGATCCTCATTTTTGCCTCACCAAGTTATTCAACTAAAACATTCCCAGTGTTTTAACAACTATTGTATGCATGTATGGTATTTCTATCTTTAAAAAAAAAAATTATAGTGTTTACCTCACTAGCAGCTATAGCACCTTGTTTCCCCTCATACTGTGAAATACACCATTAGCAATAACCTATCCTATCCTGTAACTCGAAGGTCGTAGGGGCACCACAAATGATCGTTTAACCAATGTACTCCATCTTCGTCTGTCCTCAGCAACCCTCATGGCTTCAGTGTCAAGCCAGTCCATTCTCGAATGTTGTCCTCCCACCACTTTTTCTGTCTCCCTCTTCTTCTGGCTCTTTGCACCATGCCTTGCAGGATGGTCTTTGCAAGGCCTGATGATTTGGTGAGGTGGTCATACCATCGGAGTTTCCATTTCTTCACCACTGTGAGCAGGTCATCGTGTTGTCGTTGGTGATGTGCTGGGTATAGGAAATGTCCAGAAGTCTTCTGTAGCACCTCATCTCCATGCTTTGTATTCTTCGTTGAAGATCTGCTGTGAGGGTCCATGTTCCACAAGCGTATAGAAAGATGGAGATGACATGACAAGCAATAACCTACTTTGTTTTAATCATGGCTTGAAGATATGGGCGATATACATGTCATTATTAATAGATGTGGCATAACTTTACTTTTTGGGGGGGAAATTCATCAAATCCAAGAAATAGGGCAATGGATGCACATAACTGGGCATATGAAGAGTCAGATTTTACTCTACCAAGTGTTATTTTAATACTTCAGCGTTTTGACCACCAATGAAGTATAAATTTGTTATATCACATCTGTGTGGACTCTCCTCTCCCATCCCTATAACAGCTATCTATTATGATTGGACATTTAAAAAGATTGACTTCAGAATATTTTGCTGTTTTATAATGTTTATAGTTATACTTTCTCTGTAAATCAGTAATAGCCCATATGATTTTTTAAAGACAAAGGAATTCTGGTAGAGTTCGTTTTGACTTTGAAGGTGTTTTTTTTTAATGACGATACAGCAGATGCAGATTTGTTCTACCATGGTTCTTCGTGGTGTGAAACCTGCCTGTTCCTTCTGCCAGCATCTCTTCAGGGCTGCTGCTTTAACCAGGTCAATGTGATTTTCAGCAAGGCCTTTCTGGGATGGCTAATGAGGCCAATTGGCCTGTGTTCTTGCAGTTTTAGATTGCCTTTCTTAGGGTTGTGGGATTTTCAATGACTGAGCACACTCTTGAACAAGTACATACATGCAGAGCTGCCAACCCCTAAAAAAAATTTCAGTAGCAAACAAAGAAAAATATCAGTAGTTTCAGCTCAATTTCAGTAGCAAATGTACGAACAAGAATTTTCACATGATAAAATGAGCATTATTTAAAATGTTGATATTAGCTTAAATAAAAACCAAACACCAACACAAAAAGCATTAACTTTCAAATATTTATTTTTAAAATGATAGAAATGTTCCTGAAAAAAAAACAAACAGTTTTAACATTTTGTTCGGAAAAGCTAACCCAATGGCTCACTACATGTACTAATGGCATGGATACTGCATTGGTTTAAAACCAAATTGTTAAAGCTGCTATTTATATTTAAAAAAAACAAATCATTGTCAGTTATAGGTTCACAGGCATAGACATGTTAGGGCTTTTCTTCTGCTAAATTTAATAAGTGCGCGAGGAAACACCATACGCGGCGAGGAATCGCGATTAATCGCGAGTCCTCGCGTGTAATCGCCTGAAGGAAACACGGAAGATCACAGGACATGACTGTGGTCTCTCTCTCTCTCTCTCTCAGTCTACCGCGCAGTGGCTGCTGAGCTAAAAATAGCGCACACGCAAAGCGCTATACGAAAGTCTATGATATTGACGAAAGCCTAGTAGGCTTACGTCTCTCGCGGCTTTGTTTCGATACTTGTAAAAAAATAGGTATGCTTTGAAATTTTTCTTCCGTAGTATTTCTTGAAATGGCGTAGTTGCGGAATTAAAGAACATTTTCCGGAGAAACTACGGACGTTCCGTAGGGGTTGGCAGCTCTGTACATGTATAATAATCTTATTAATTTTGTGTAAATTATATCAAAAACGTATTTAAAAACTTGCAAATAAATAATTTTTGCTAGATTTTTACAGATTTAAGTCAAGTCATAGAGGATTTCCAATGTTCGTTTACATATAATTATTTGAAATTACCTGTATGTTGTTTAATTCACAGCCTTTCATCATTCCTTTTTTTTTAGTCATAACCCTGCTTGCTACCATTCATTCTGTTAAATTTTGCTAATTTGTTAGGTATAGTGATTTTTTTAACATATGAATGGTTGCTGACAAATCATGTTTTGTGTTTGTGCGACATCATTTCAAATTAGATGCTATGTTGATCTTAACTTTTGATTGCCCATAACATATTAACAACATTAGAACACTTACAGTTCAAAGTTTAATAGCTACTCTTTTAAATAGCGTAAAGACAGGGAAAGTGTGTGTGTGTGTAAAAGACCTATTTATAACAAATATTCAAACCATATTGACAAAATGGTTAAATATATCTCTATCAGATTCTTCATATGATTGCGTTTTGAGTCTGTTCTTTTATATCTTCCTCCCCTACATTCTTTCTCATCACCACTGTACCCCCTTGTTTATGTTACTGTGAAATAATGAGCAATTTAGTTTCTACAACAATACTTGTCAAGACAAAGCTGTCAGCAATAGTCGATGCATGTACCATTTCTTTGTCTGTTCCATTTTAAAAACTAACTTCTTGTCTTACCGAGTTGTTATTCTTTAAATGCACACATTCATGACTTAAGTTTCCACAATATTTGTCAAATATTTTCTGTATTTTAAACTGCCAACATACAAATTGTTTGTGTCATCACAACTGATCCTTTTCACTTATTGTCATGTTTATCTTAATCGAGTTTGCCACAGACCTTTTGTCTCATTCTGAACTGTACATATATATATATAAATATATACAATTTATGTATTTCTTTGTCTAATGACAAAATGTATCATACGGGTGAATTTGAACAGAGGCTGAACAACCTGACTTGCTTTTATCTGAAAACTGCAGAGATAGACAACAATAAGCTGTTGTTCACTCTTTACAATGATGATAGTTTTATGTGACTATCTGGTTTATAGAATAATAAAATATGTCAAATGTCACAAGTTGTTATTTTATTTGTGCTGTGTGTGTGTGTGAGAGAGAGAGAGAGAGAATCCATGCACAGCTCAAAACACAAGCATAGTTCAAGGCATATTTTCAGCTTCCAAATATAGAAATCAAACAACCAAGAAGCAATCATGGTTGAACACAATTAATCACAATAAATATATTTACAATAATTTTTTCCCACAAATATTGAAAGTAAATAAATAATTTAGATGTCTACAATTTGCAAACGGTAATAATATAAGAATTTATATTTCTGTTCTATATGCTATAATTGTTTCAATAACGCATAAATAATTTTAAAATATTTTGTACAATTGACAAGGAAAAGTTTGTTTTTATTCGAGCTTAAAGTGAGCCTGATGTCAAATTTTAAAACTTTTACATTAGATAGTATAGGACAGTCTAATAATCCAAATTAATGACTGTGTGTAAGCAGCTAAAAAGACTGCTCATGATGATATTCATGGCACATGTCCAGGAAAGGGTCCTTGATAACAGTCATCAAAAATCATCCTATACTACAGGCACCATGATAATACTCTCACTTCGTTAATTCACCACAACGCCTTGGAATATGTGGGTCCTCACTGCTGTGTTTTACCTGTTCGCAACAGTGCCTGTTTTCTAATGGAGATAAACCATTTACTGCTATAGCAAACAACCTTTTGATCACTTTGACAGGACCTTTAGACACAAAGTTCGCAAATATTGGACACAAAAACTGTTTTAAAATATCTGCACAGCCATCCCTTAGTGTAAATTCAACATTTTTTACATGTTTTCGCAATTTTGATCTCACACTGCCTGAAGTTCAAAAGAATACGAAGCATTGCTGTCATTCATAAGCAGGAAAAAGAAATGAATAAATTGCACAGAAATTGTAGAGGACTGGCTGTCAGCACTGTTACTGCTTTGAGAAGAATGTGAACAGATTGTTGTTCTGGCCACCAAAGTCCTTTTGGGGGCGACCTTTTTTACTCCTTCCTCTCCCTCCCCTACTGGCTGCTTTCCTTTTCACTCCCCCACCTGTGTTCCCTGTCTCTTCCCTCTCTGTTATTTTTCTCACAGGAAAAGTCTCTGAGGTCTGATGCAGCTCCATGGCAAAGTGGAAATCAGAATGCTCTGGCATTTCCCATACAGGCAAGGTTTGTCCACACTTCTCACAGTTCATCAAGTCTTCCATCGCCAGTCCTTTGTTATTAGACAAAGTGTTGGATAGTGTAGCAGCCAAGCAGAGAGCAGAAGAAGCAGCTCTGATGGTTGGGCGAGCAGTCTTGCTTGAAGTTCCAGGAAGAGGATCTACAGAAGGTCCTGCTGCTGACTGTGTAACTACTGTCAAATGTTCTCCTGTAGATGTATGCTCCGATTCTGGGGATGAAAAAATTGTTATCTGTGTTCCAGGAATTCTTTTCAAATGACTTCCACCTAGTGATGATTTGGCCCCTGAACGGACACTGTCACTGGAATCCTTTGAGGTGGTGTCAACGCTGATTAACTCGGGCCCTTCTTCTGCAATGCTGTTAGATGTGCCAGAAGCATCAAGACTTGACAGATGTTGATGAAAGTTACTGCTGTCTGTGCTCTTCGACTCTTGGCTATCACTGATGATTATTAAGTCTTTGTCACTTTTGCCATTATCATAATCATCAAAGCTGCCAATGTTACCATCACCTTGGTCATCAGCAGTTCCCCTTGCATTGCTGTCATCCTGGAAAGTATGCATGGGCACTGTTAGTTCTTCATCTTCATCAGTCTCAACACAGTAAGGATCTTGTAACATAGCAGTGTCAAAAGTTGTAGTCTGAAGGTCAGGGTCACCTCTGCCTGCTGCCACAGTCAGTTGCTTGCCAGGTTGCCTACACATTCTCTCCTCTATCTTGCTGGCAAAGAATCCTTTCTTTGGCACCTCAAATTCTCCTGCGATACAAGCTTTATCACTACATTGTGGTTCTCTTTCTGCAGCCACAATTTCTGTGCTGTCTATAACATCCACCAAAGAATTACTATCGGCCTCAGCCACAGCAAGACAGCTGTTTGCTATGACCATCTGATTTGTACTCTTCTCAGGAGCGTAGAAGTAGAAGTCCAGACTTCTCCTCTTGTCCATTTTGTTTGAGCCAGATGTTGATGAACACTTGCCATTAGAATTTGAAGATGCAGCAGATGCCAAATGTTGTTTTGAATCTTGAGTGAACAAAGATTGGGATGGATCATATACATCTGACACTTGTGACAAGGAATTCATGCCCTGAATATCTCCATACATAACCTGTGAAGAGTCCTCAATGTCTGACTCAACCACAAAGTCGGAGTTGTTTACAGCTTGAGAGCAGCTTGGCTGCAATGACCGACTGCGAGCTGCCACAGAGGCAAACATAGTAGAAATGTTTCTGCTGGATGTGGTCTGCTCTGTTTCAAACTTGCTTGCTGATAGGCCCAGCATTGTAAATGCAGGATACCTGAAAGACAAACAAAAGGAAGTCTTTAGAATTCAATTCAGTCCAACCATCAAGCAATATACTACATTTAACATACAAGCATCAAAAATAGCATCCAGCCATTCGAAAAAGGAAAAATAAAATTCATACAGAAGCTGCATATTAGTACGTTACGCTGCCTACAAATATTAAAACAGCATCAAGTCATTAACAAAAAACACACATTAATATTTAATGTTGCTATATCAGTGGAGTATCCTGCATAATTATAATAGAATACAATACAGTGTAGCTGTAAAACAAAAAAAGAAGAAATTTGCCTTTGACTGAACATCCATACATGTTACAAAGTCCAAACAAGTGATAGAAAGAAAAAAATTGTTCATAATCCTATCCTATCCTATCCTTTCCCATAACCCGAAGGGGCACCACAGATGATCTTTTAACCAGCATACTCCATCTTTCTCTGTCCTCAGCAGCCCTCATGGCTTCGCTCAGTGTCAAACCAGTCCATTCTCGAATGTTGTCCTCCCACCTCTTTTTCGGTCTCCCCCTTCTTCTACCTCCTTGCACTGTGCCTTGCAGAATGGTCTTTGCAAGGCCTGATGATCTGGTGACGTGGCCATACCATCGGAGTTTCCTTTTCTTCACCACTGTGAGCAGGTCATCGTGTTGTCCAATGGCTTGTGTGATGGTCTGTCGGACTTCGTCGTTGGTGATGTGTTGGGTATAGGAAATGCACAGAAGTCTTCTGTAGCACCTCATCTCCATGCTTTGTATTCTTCGTTGGAAATCTGCTGTGAGGGTCCATGCTTCGCAAGCATATAAGAAGATGGAGATGACCAGAGAGCGCAGCAGTCTTACTTTGGAATGTAGACTGATGGTTCTGTCTTTCCAAATGGGCTTCAACCTTGTCAGGGCAGCAGTTGTTTGTGCGATCCTGGAGAGGACTTCCTGTCGAGACCCATTGTCTGACACAATGGCTCCTAAATATTTGAAGCTGTGCACTGTGTTGAGGGATTGGCCTTGTATTTTGATGTCCGTGTTGATGCCATTGGTGTTGTTGGTCATCATTTTGGTCTTCTCTGCACTTATTTCCATTCCATAAGCTCTGGAGGTGGTGTCAAGTCTCTGTACAAGCTGTTCAAGTTCTTGTTCATAATCATACAAATAAAATTATGAACAGCATGAAAATAAACAATAACTAGTAAATAGAATCACAGAATAAAATCAAGTTACCATTCTGCTTGATTTGACGTTGGAGTGTTAAATTTCTGCAACAAGCCATAGGCTGTATCTGCCATCTTTTGGCAGTCATAGAAGCGAAGGGGGCAGGTTCGAGTACCATTCAGCCGGGTTTGTTCCACAAAGTATCCGCAAGTCACTGTCATTGACTTGGCCACTCTCTTGTTCTGGAGATTTAAAATAAGATGGCAAGCCATTCAAATGTATCCAACACAAACAGAGAGCTGAAAATCAGTCTTGTTAAGAGTTAAGTTTTGTGTAAGTTTTGTGACAATGTTGTGACTCCGCTTTATCCTAATGAAGCAAAATGGAACATGGAATGATAGGCCACTATCTGAACTATCTGCAAGCAAAAACGTATCAATTTGCTAAATTGTTATGCTATGTTGCTAAGTTATATATTTTTAAAATATGAAATGTAACTTCTGCAAGCAAAGTGCGAAATCCAGCTAAAAAAAAAAAAGATTGTACTCACACTGTCGCGATCCTTGGTCAAACGTTCTATCACCTCTTTTGTCAGTTCACCAATCCAGAATCTCACCTGCAACAAATCACGGCAATTTTCAACTAATTCTGCTGGATCTAATTATAAAGGAACTGCCAAACAAATCCAGTACATAACAACCAAATAATAATACATTTTGCAAATTATTTTTTTTAGATTTATAATTAAAAGACCTACCATCAAATCTAACTGAGAAAAAGAACTAGAAGGACAAAGCCCATATGACTCACATGCTCCTTATTGAACTTGCAATATTTAACATGAAAAATGATAACCCATAAAAAAAAATTAAAAAATGAAATGGTGGCATTAAAATGCAAAATAATACAGACTTTGATCTTTCTATGCTCTTGACCTTCAGATGACCCTGAACTCCAAATCACTCATGTAATACCAAATAAACTAAAGAAAACTTATTATGCTAAAAAAAACAGTGACCTGGTGATAATCTTGACCATCACATTGACCTCTCATGCATGTCTGATCACATAACCCAATGTTGTTACACACTATGGGTTAAATAAAATAATGAACCATTCCACTGTACGATTACCAATTTTTTTTTATGTTTTTGCAAGCTCTAAAATGAGCATCAAAGGATTAACCTATCATCTCTAAATTCAACAAGTTTGAACTTTATATCTCTAATAGTTTAGGGTCAATGTCACTTCAAAGTACGTATAGTAACTGACTTTGGACAGCTCCAGTGACCTTGACTTTGGAGTGAGGTTGATTAAATGTGCACAGGATGTGTGTCTCATTGATATTTATCATGCATCAAAGAATCATTAAGTTCAATATTAATTATTTAGAAAAAAAAGTAAAATTTTGTGAAAAAATTTCATTTTTGACTAATATTTGTTGAACTTGTGACCTTGGGGTGAAGCCATTCATTGATTGACCATTTAGAAGGTCTCATGAATATACACCATCTTACCAAGTTTGGTTGTGATAGTTGAAATAGGTTCTGAGATATTAATCCACTTACAAGTTTTGCATGTCCAGATGGTGGATGGCAAATAGACAACAATTTTTGGACTAGTTAGGATGCATCTCGCACAGATTTGCACAAATCTGTTGGGTTTTTTAAGTTGGTTTTTTTTGGGGGGGTGAAGGAGATGGGTGGAGGGGGAGGGAAGTGGTGTGTGTGTGTGTGTGGAGGGGGGGGGGACATTAGTATATAAGACTCACATTGCTATGCATGAGAATCAAAAAGGACTAAATCATCATAGGTGACTGTAAAAGCTGAAGACACATCTTTCTGCATTGGATTGAATCAGTTTTTGCCAAGAACTATTCTACTTCCTTACCCTTTGTCCTATCACTTTTGTTTTCTTTTATACAAAGAGCATTCTTCGGGATGTATACCAGTATGGTATAAGTCATCATCATCATCATCATCATCATTATCACCATCATAAAGTCACACCTTATCCTTGGTGTCCAGCTTTTCTTTGCCAAGGAACAGTTTGCTACAGCCAATGGACTTGGCAAGTTGTCTGGCTGATACAGGTTCATATTCAAAGCCTCTGCATGCCTGATGCAACCACCGTCTGGCAACATAGTGATAACTTTATGTAAACAGTCGACCGGTTGAAATTACCCAAAAAATACTTTGAATATGTATGCTTAACAGATTAATCTATAACATACTGTTATGGTCTCAAAAAGTCATCTGCATAGCATATCATCTGTAAAAGTTCAGTCTTTTGATAAATAAAACAGGCATTATTTTTTTCGTTAATTTACATAAATAAGACTTCATATAAGAATGCGGACATTTTTTAAACACACTAACCCAGTTTTATCACCAAACGATGTCTGCAGATGTTGAAGTGAGAACTTTTTTAGGTCCCCCATCATCTCCACACCAAGTTCTTCCATCAATGAGTGACCAAGTTTTCCACCTAGGCTGCGGCTGTAAAGAAAAGAAATTTAAAAATAAAAATTATCAGATTTTAATTAATGAGGAAAAGCCTATAGAATATTCTGTTTTGGGTTCCGTTCAATGTATTATATTACAAGAGGGTGAAGGAAGTGGTGTTGGGGTAGGGAAGCCATTACAAGCAACATTTTATTATTTTAGCGAGACTACTTACCCTTGTGTTTTACACAAACGTATTATCTCCCTTTATCAGTATCACCACCATACACTATCAACTCAATACAACGTAATGTTACTATGTACCAACCAAACTTTAACACAATTAAAAAAACTATAATTATACAGCATATAAAATTGATTGAACATGCTCTCAGACCAACAGGCGTAACTTTAATTTATTTCTAAATTAACAGCAAATCAAAATAAACGTCTTTATCAACCCACACTTTCCGGAGGGGTAGAGTTGAGAACAGACCATCCACTGAACAATGTGGTATTACGGTCTGTTTGTTGGGTTTGTGCAGGCCACATGCCAACTTTGCAAGTATCTGGAATGAAAGAAACAAACATACTGAAAACAAGCAACTGTTGCAGAATGTGTCCGTTTCTAAAATGTTTAAAAACACATTTAAAAAAACCACACAATCATAACAAAAACAAACAAACATACAAAAACTAAAATTAACAGCTGCCTACTCTAACTCAGCCCACCACACATCCAAATCTACATTGGATGTATTCAAGGTTGATCTGACATTAGACACTATTCGGTGATAAAGTGCTGTTGTTGCTGTTGCTTTCCTAACTAAAACACTGCTTAAATTGAACTGAACACTATAAAATTACGTGAGTGGAAAAATAAGATTTCTGGTTATAATGTTTCAAACAAATCACAATATGGTATCCAGCTAACATATTATTATTATCATTATTATTACTATTATTATTTTTATTATTATTGTAACAAAGGAAACCTCAAAGAAAACTAGACCCCCGTTGGGGTGCCGGGGGTTTCAGTATAAATAGTATCACCACTTTCTGGAAATTTAGTGCTTTAAATTCCCACTGTCGCTGTCTTTCTCATTTGCTCTTTCTCAGTCCTGCTCTGTTCTATCAATCTGCTATACTATCTTCTTCTTCGCTAGACCAGTCACCTACATTTTTTCTTGAAAACTCTTCCGGGACAAGACTCCTTGTTTGTGTATGAGGTCTGTTGGATCAGCTTGGGAATATTGGACGCTTTCTGCCATGATGTTATTATTTAGCAATGTAGGCATTTTATATGTATATGTTTTGTTGATAATTTATAATGATGTTTGTATTCTATTTTGTTTTTGTAAACGGGGGTTCGATAAATTAGAGTGCAGCCTCAGCGTCCCCTGCGTGGGATGTCTTTATTGTAAAGTGACTGGCTGGTGGAGGGCATTCAGTTTTCCCACTAGGGTTTATGATTATGACACTGAACGTAAATCATGTGATAGGTATTTGTTTTCCCCATGTAACTTCTTATGATTACAGTTTTAAATGGTTAATTCAGTAATGTCTTCTTGATATACTTTTATCCTGTTTTACTGTTTACTGTTTATTGTTGTTATACTGTCCTTTATCGTCTTGTAACATTTATATCTGGCACCACGTGTGAATTTCTCTTTGATTGAGATAATAAAGTGATCGTATTCGTAGGGTTGTTTCAGCAGATCTTTTATGCAGATTAGGGGTTGTCCGGTCCTGATTTGGCTCGGAAAAGTCCGCTGGACCTAAAGCAACAATTATGTAATGTAATGTAAAGAAAACTAGAAGGGCAAAGCCCATACAACTCACATGCTCCATATGGAACTTGCAATATTTAACATAAAACTGAGTTCCCCTAAAAGAAAAAAAAAATTAAATGGTGGCAATACAAGGCAAAATAATACTAACTTTGACCTTTCGATGCTCTTGACCTTGACCTCCAGCTAAAAAGCACACTAATGTATGATCAATGCCAAAAACAGTTCCTTTGGGAGGTCCTTGAACTCCAGTGTCCTTGACCTTGGGATTACCTTGGCCTTCACATGACCTCTGATGCTCATGTACGATCAAATAACCCAATGTTGTTGCACACTATGGATCAAACATACAGCCATTCCACTGTAAAATAAAACATTTAAAAATGTTTTTGTACAGCCTAAAATGACCTTGACCTTCCAGATCGAAGTAAAAATCAAACATATACAAAGGTCAATCTATCATCTCTAAATACAACAAGTTTGGACTTTTTATCTCTCATAGTTTAGAGTTAAGGTCATTTCAAAGTACCTATTGAACTGATTTTGGACAGCTCCAGTGACTTTGAACTTGACCTAGGAGCAAGGTTGATCAAATGTGCATAGTATGTGTGTCTCATTGATATCTATCATGCACCAAAGAATCATAAGTAATAATAATAACTTAACAAAAAAGTCCAGTGACTTTGGCCTTGACCTTGGAGCAAGGTTGATCAAATCTGCAAAGTATGTGTGTCTCTTTGATATCTATCATGCACCAAAAAAGTCATAAGTTTAATATTAATAACTTAAAAAAATTAAATTTGGTGAAAATTTTTTATTTTTTGACTAACATTTGTTGACTTTGTGATCGTTACATCATTCATTCACTGATCATTTTTTAGGTCTCATGAATATACACCATTTTACCAAGTTTGGTTGTAATAGGTAGGTTCTGAGATATTAAACCACTTGCAAGTTTTGCACAGACTGACAGTGGACGGGCAAGACAATTTTTTTTTCATTTTTGGACTATTTAAGACTCATCTTGTATAAGTTTAAAAAAATCTGGAGACAAAATTTTTTTTTTTTTTTTTTTTTTGGGGTGTGGAAGGGTGGAAGAGGAGGGGAGGGGGATTAGTTAGTTATTCATTGCTTACAGGGTCCAGCGGATTGCAAAGTGCCGAATCAGGGCCACAAAATCAAGACCACAACTTGGCTGAAAGAGGACTCACCCCTGATCTGCATAAAAGATCTGCTGAAACAACTCTAGTGGTAACACTGAAGGCACTCCACCAACCGATCACTTTACAATAAAGACATCCCAAGCATGGTACACTGGGGCTATACTCTAATTTATCGAACCCCCGTTTACAAAAACAAAATAGAATACAAACATCATTATAAAATATCAACAAAACACATACATTAAAAATGCCTATATTTTGTCAAATAATAACATCATAGGAAGCCCTAGTGACCAAGGCGTTGAGTCCATAGACTCACAAAAAGTCTAACGCAAGGGAAGTAATTCAATCCACAAAATACATTATAAAAACCCACAAACCTTGCTGCGTCCCCCTTCAAATGGTTTTGTCAGGGATCAAAAAACTCCCAAATGCCTCACCTTATTATGGGCTATTCCAGCAGAGCACCTGAACCCAGTCTGTTCAAAAATGGCTGCTCGCATCTCCTCTACAATGACAGCTGCCATAGCCAAAAGTCTGTCAGCAGCGTTAGTTTCTTCACAGTCAAATGTTTTTGCCAACCAGTCACGTGTGCTCTCCCGCATTTTTTCTTCAGCTGAACAGAACAAAGACCGTAAAAGTAAATGATCAAATGGGCCAACATACCATTATTATTGGCTAACTAAATACACTAATAGTGTTAACATACAAATACTAAGCTTCTTTTTTTTTTTTTTAAACTCTTTTGTTGTCATGTAGAAAACAATGACAATCACACATTATAGCTTTGGTTCAAACTTCACTGAGGCTAAGCTAACACCAAAATCTTACATCACTAAATCTGCTATTACTAGGATAATTAATGATGCAAATAGTACGCTTACACAGATTAAAACTGTCAACAAACCAATCTGCAAAAGCAGCAGACTTCACCAATAATAAATGCTGTCAATATAGATTATTGTCAGCCTAACGGTCTAAGCCACCAATTTCTCACAGAGTGTACTGCGCACTTCAGGGGTGGATTAGTGGAGGAGGTTGGTTAGGAAGGAGGAGGGTGGACAAAGGTCGGAGGGAAGGGGAGGGGAGACAGGGGTCAAATTACATCACATGATTATTGCTTTAGGTCCAGCGGACTCTTCCGAGCCAAATCAGGACCAGAGGGGTCAAATGAGCACACACACAAAATAATCAAAGAAAAAAGAAAAGTTCAGAGAATTTTGAATGGGGACGCGAAAAATTAGAGGCCAATATTCATCGATATGCAAAGGTTATTTACTGATGAACTCATAAAAATAATCTTTGTTTTAAAATATTGTGATCCCCTCCTCTCACCTAATTGATCCGCTCCTGCATTTCACAGGTATACTTGGGCCTCAAATCACTACCGTGTACACAGTCAGTTCTTGTTTTATTATTATTATTATTATTATTATTATTATTATTATTATTATACCTCTCTGGTTCTTTACATTTTCGTCTTTTTCTTCCTCTGCATCTGTGTTTTCTTTCTCCTCCCATCCCTGAACAAAAGTGTTTGGAAGTTGGTCGGCTGAGATGCCAGATGTGCTCAATGATATGAGGCGCTCTTCTGCTTCCTCGGTGACATCTAGATATGCTTCATCAACGCTGGCTCTCTCAACACAGGTGCTAAACTGGCTCATCACTTCAATCACCTCTGCACCGGCTTCTCGATACCTGGTACAAATTAAACAAACAAATTAACAAGCAGTTAATTTTCATAGCAACAATCTTTCTATTTCTATTTAAATTTATAATTCAGTTAGCTTTTAACTCCTCTTTAAGCTCTTAGTGAAAAACGTGCGAAAAATGTATTGAGAATAATATGTCCTGGCTCATGTCCAAGATGGGTGAGTGACGACTGAGCACAATCCTGGTCTGCCAGGCATGGGGGAGAAGGGACTTAGTGCTTGCTGGGTGTATTTGTGTGACCAGCACTTGCACATCAGAGGCGCCCAATTGCTGCAACAGGGCTGAGCTTTAACGTTCGCCAACGGCCCCTAAAAATAGTGTGTGGCGAGCTCGATTTGGGGTACCATTCGCCCGGCTGGCGACTTGAAAATACCGCCAGTGGTAGAGATTCTGTACCTGTACACGGACTTTTGACTTGCAATGTAAAACAAAACACGCGCCAACCGCTTCTGCAGTCAGCACCGGAGACCCGTTCCGATGCATGCTAGGAAGTTAGGTAACGCTAGAAAAGCGAGGGATTTGCGAAGTAAAAATAGCCTTTTCTCGCGAGACTTTCTTCTTTCCCTCGCCGCGAAACGGTACTGCCCTGCGAGATCCTCAGTGTTCCCGATTACGCACAGTAGTGCGTCAATTACGCACAAAATATGAAAAATGACGCAGAAAAATTTGCATGTGTGCGTCCTGTTGACGCACACATTTTTTTCAAATCGCTGAAGTAAAAAATACGACCAACGAGTGGCGAACTAATTCACGGCATAATCAGAATCAGAACCCAACTGAGACTGCCATTGCAGACGATTAAAGATTGTGTCGGGAGTTGTCGTCCTTAAAAATCGCATGCGCGCGCATTGTAAACTTCCTCCAAGCAATACATTCACTGAACAGAAGAAATCTTTGTGAATCCATTCTTTGATTATATCATACACGATCATGTCACTTCTGACTTGGTTGACTGGGCCCCAAACCCGTTCATCCACCGATTTGGGGACCCTCAAAATTTGCACAAGGACTCTTAAAATTTTATACCTGGGAGTCCCAAGGACTCTCATTTTTTTCGTGTGGAGGGAACACTGATCCTAGCCTTCTTGCTTCCTTGCGTGTATCGGAACGAGTCTCTGACTTCCTTGATGAGTCACGCGAGACTTGCCGTACTTTCGATATTCCCCATTCTCAATCTTGAACGATGTGGCGCTTTTTAAGCGATGTCTCGGAGCCTCCAGCAAAAAAAATAAAGTTTGAAGAAGAAAAAAAAACAGCTGAAGAAGGCACACCCAAGCTCCTTTAAGTTTTGGAACATTGAGGAGGATGTCGATGATGAATAAATTATACAGTGCTTGTTTTAAAAAATGAAACAGTGTTGTTGTTGAAATTTATCTTGTTTATTAGCTGCAATAGTTATACAGTTTTAAAAAAATGACCGTTCTTTCAATCAAGGGGTCTGGCAACCTGAGAAATATTTTGGCAACTTCAACTTCCCAGGTTAGGAGCCCGGCTGGCTCCTTAGCCTGGCTTGCTAAATCTCAGCCTTGTGCAAGTAGGTGCCTCCGGCAGCTTGAGTTAGATCCTATAATGGCCAGAACCATGAGCAGCTCTTGAGCTAGAAAAGCGCTACATAAGAACAATTAAATAATAAATAAATAAAATAGAATATTTTCAGACTGCTGCCCTTTGTCTTCTGTGTTTCCTTTTATCTAATTTTCTACACACATTCTGGCACGACCACAAACAATGATTACAATTAATCTCCTATTTTTGTAATCTTTAGTTTATCTAATTTCTGTAATTCTATGCTGATCTGCATTTTCAGATTGCTAGTTGTGGGGAAAAAAAAATCAGACAACAAACTGTACAATAAAGAAATCCTCACAAATTCAATTCTCATATGAAACTTCTCCTGTAATTTTGTGGGGCATCGATTTCTAAGTTCATCGGCAAAAGAGAAACACAATTTACATTGGAAGCAATCAAATTCATTATACTTTTTTTGTAGTCACATACGAATTTAATAATAATGGTATTGGATGCTGCCAATCTACAAATTTCAGAACTATAAACTGATTTCTTTTCCAACTTCTGTAATACTAATAGCGATGAGTTCAATATTAATCATCATCATCACAAAAAGTCAAAGAAGAAATAACAAGGTGACTTACTTGGTGAGATCTGCTTTTCCACGCACTTCAGGCACTCTGGCAAGTTGGATATCAGGACACACTTTCTTGGCATCATCTCCCATCATGTTCCGAGTGACACCACATGCTCTTGCTTCATAACCAACTGCAATGATACTGCAAAAAGAATTTGATTATTATTGTTGCTTTCTTTTACTAAAACAATTAACTATACCAATATTAGAGGTATTTATAAGTATACTATTTGTCGATTTAAAGTAAATTAACATTGCCAAATAGTAATAATTAAAATGTAAAGAGTAGTCTGTTCAAAAGCAAGTTATAGCTTGCAAGGCCTATTGCAAGTATTGGTGATGACACTTCATGATAAATTAGATATTTCATGGGGTGCTCTTGATGACTGCTGCATGATACCTAATAAAAGAAATGAAGCATGGAGCAATTCTATTGTAAGAGAATTCAGTTAAAATAAAAAATAAAAATCCATCCATTAGTTTTAGAGAAAAGTACGCCAAAGTGACCGCCAGACTGGTGGACGCCGGACAGTGAAAGCCCCAAACAATACTTCCCCAGCTTTGCTAGGTAACTAAATTCAATGAGGAAAAGACATGTACCCACCCGCCTCCTCTGTAGGTCTTGTATTGAACAACAGCGCAAGGTTTGCCTCGGAGTGCTGGGTTCAGTCGCTGTTCTACTTGCACATAGAAACAGTCCATATCCACCAGAACAACTGCACGCTCCATTATAAGGCTTGTGATGAAAATACTTCATCTAAGTAACGTAATATCTGCTAAGAAACTGAGTCACTGAGTCTAGAGTAGCATTGAAGTTTGAAGTCAGTGAGGAGTGAGTGACTTGACATTGAGATGATTGACACTCACTAGACTGATCCTGCAGACAGCAGAGCCAAAATTCTAGCATGTCTGCCTCACTTTAACTTTTTGTTTCAAGCTCTGTCGGCAGTTATTTGATTTCAGATGAAGTTCTGCATAATTCTTTCTGAAACAAATCTAGTTGTATTTTTCCTGTCAATGTATAATCGTAGAGAACTATTCCTGGTACTTACTTCTCAATCAGACTTGAAACTCGCTCCAGAGGAAGCTGAACTCCTCATTTTCATTTTCGGAAACATGCGCACAGAGCGGTTGTTATTTTCCCCGAAATCCCCCGAAATCTCCCGAAACAGAGTGTAATACTAATAGTTGCAAGATGGACGAACTTACAGCACTTTCTTACTTCTCGTCTTTAACTCATATTTCGCAAAAAGTAGCTCTTCAAGAGAAGTCTCTGATTAAATACCTGGGTAACAAGTGGGCTGAGTATTCTCCTGAGCAGAAAGAAGAGCTGCTAAACGATCTGTGCGTGCCACATTTTATCAGAGACGAGCAGCCTGTTCTTGTAGCAGACGACGATGGAGTTGACAAACTACCTTCTTGCTGGCCTACCCTGAAGTTGTCATCTGGCGAAAAGATTATTGTTGACGAGACTGATGTGAGTCAAAGAAGTATGATTCTTTTGAGTTCAGGCAATTGTTTTAGATTTCATTGATAAAAGCTAACGATTATTTTTTTAAAAATTGTTTGCTGGAGGAATAATAGTCTAGTTAACATTACACTACCTCAGTACATGTTACTATAGTACTAATTGCAAGTGTTACTGTTAGTCAGCGTGTTAGTCTACATAAAAATTGACAATTGTTTTACGTTATAAATTACAAAATAAACACAATTATAATGATATTAAAATTAAGTCATCTCATCTCATACTTTCAGTATTTTAATCACATAAATATTTTTTAAATTTACAATAACAATATACATACATATGCTTTTTTTTTTTAACTGTCCACTTTGTTCCACTTTCAGCTTCTATTCCAGAATCCCTTGAATCTTATCTTAGATTACACATATCCCATTTACTCTTGAGTAATTTTCATTGCTTAAATGATAGTCACAGTAAATTACAAAACAATTCAAGTTTATTAAGAGAGACATAAGAGATTTATTCATCCAAGAGTTCACATTGGAAAAATTGCTTCCAGCCATGCAAAACAATAATAATAATATGATGCCGGCAATGATAACGACGATACATAAATTAAACAACTGTATGGCGACAGCAATGATGATGATGATGGCGACGAGGATGATTATGATGACGACGATGAGAAATGATGATGAGTGATGATGATTATGATGATGATGACAACTTGATGATAATGAATGATGTCAAGTATTTGCTTCATTTTCAAAGGTCAGTTTAACGAATTCATGCAGTGACATCGATATCAGTACTCTGGGCTCACAAGTGGTTATTGTGCAGTCTGATGGCAAATGGGACAAAGGACTGATGAAAACGGTTGGTCCTTGCCATGAGGCTCCTCAACTTTTCTGATGATCCACGAGTCAACCTCTGAGCAGCTACCAAACTGTACATTGGTTGTGACGAGTCTGCCTGAAACTCCTTGTCCCCCACACTAGAACAGATGTGTACAAGCACTCCTTCTTCCCATCAGCTACAAGGCTATGGAACTCTCTGAGCGCTGAATCAGCATCAGCCCCGTCTGTCGCATCTTTCAGAGCATCGCTGACAGACTGGAGCATAAACATCTTGTAATGAATACCTCCTACGACTACGTGTACATATGTCTTAACACAATTTTAACCCAGTCAGACTACCTCACTGCCTCATCCTCAAATAGTACTTTTGCCTGATTTTAAATCTGTGAACACCCTTCGCTGTGCACACCAAAGTTGTGGAGTCATTTCCTCGAAAACGGGGTATCCACAGTACTATGAAGAAGAAGAAGAAGAAGAAGATAGCCTGAGTCTCTTCCGCACCTTCTTCTCATGGTGGGTGGAGATCAGTCACAGCGCAGCAGACGACACTGCTGGCAGTTTTTGTCGGTTAGTCAGCCTGGATGTGTCGGCAGCATGCGGGCTACCAAAGTAACAGAGGCTGTTGTATGTGATGATGCTCTCTAGTACTGTAGAGCTGTAGAACATCATCAGGATCATCTGCTGCCTGCCGAAGGACCTCGTCTTTCTGAGAAAGTAAAGGCGTTGGTTCCCCGTCTTGACCAGCACAGTGGTGTTCTCTGTCCAGCTCAACTTAGAGCCAAGGACGGTGCCCAGGTACTTATACACCTGGACAGTTTCGACCTCTTTTGGGCTCTCCAAAAGTCAGCAATGACCTCCTTGGTCTTGGTGTTAAGAAGGAGGTGGTTCACTTGACACTACTTGACCATGTCAGCGACAGATTTATCACCTGTCAGTTTGCCTGTGATTGAAAACTTTATTTGCAGTATGTCATCAGCTCTACATCGGTAGTCGGCTGTGCACAAGGTGAAGAGAGCTGGGGATAGTACAAAGCCCTGCGGTGCGCCGGTGTTGGTCATGATCAGATCAGACCACACATCCGAGGAGCTGGAGATGCGCACTCGCTTGGGCCTACTGGTTAGAGAGCTGAAGACCCACTGGAACAGTGTGGAGTTCACATTCATCTCCAGTAACTTGGTCATGGTGAGGTGATGATGGATGACGTTGAAAGATTAACTGAAATTTAGGAACAGCATGCGGACGTACGATCTGGGTCTCTCTAGGTGTCTTGTGGAGGAGGAAGTTGATGGCGTCTTCACAGCCGTGATTTTCTATGTACGCAAACTGATGGTGGTCCTGGAGCTTCATGGTCTCGGTCAGAAGGTGTTTGAATGGAACAGAGGTTAGTGCAACTGGCCTGTAGACGGTTTCTTGGGGACTGGTACAACCACACCGCACAGAGGGTACCATCCCAGCATCCAGAGAGCATTGGAACAACCTTGTGAAGACTGACGCGAGAGAATTGCAACACTGTTTCAGGACCATGCCTGTGATACAGCCAGGACCAGGCACGCTGCGGGCATCCAGACTTTTAAAGCTACTTCTCACCTTGTCCTCTCTTTAAATTACAGGTACGCCTGCTTTCTCTTTCACCTCCCTCAGCACAGATACTTGCTCAGGATGGATATTCTGCTGATCAGACCTGGTGTAGAAAGTATTTAGTTTATCGGCCAGGGTTTGGACATCATCTGTGTGGATGGGTTTCTTGTTTGGTTGTACCCAGTCATGGTGCTTATGCACTGCCATAGTTTTCTAGAACTGCCAGAACTAAAACAATCCTCAACCTTTTTCTGTAAGCCTTCTTGCTCTCTGCAATTTTGGTTTTCAGCTGCTTCTGGACGGTTTTCATACCGTCACAGTCGCCTTCATGAAACTTCTTCTGCCTCTCTCTCAGCAGATTGGTGACGTTATTCATCACCCGAGGTTTTGCCATTTGTCATTTGCCATTTTGCCATTTGTGAATGATTTCACTTTTGTCACCGGCACCAGCATATTTGTGAAAAAGTTTACGTAAGCTGTCACAACATCAACAGCTTCTTCTAGTGAAGTACTGGTCCCAAGGAGCACATTCCAATCAGTGCAGTCCAGGCAGGCATTGAGAGCAAGAGATGTTTCTGTAGTCCATCTTCTCACTAGTCGACTCTTGGGTTTGCTGGACATGAGGACAGACTTGTACACTGTACCAAGCTCACCATGTTGTGGATCGATCTACCAAGTGGAGGAAGGGGCACACTTCTGAAGGCTCTGGGGACGTTACCGAAGCATAAATGTAAGATGCTTTTGTGAAAAGTCTTACACGTCACATACTGCTTGTAGTGTGGAAGCACTTTTGACAGCTGGCAGCTGTTGAAGTCCCCTAGGACAAGCCTGATAGAGTCTGGGCATAGGGTTTTTTGTTTTTGGACCAATTCGCGAATCTTCTCTGCCGCAGCTTTCACATCTGCCTTCAAGTGAATGTACGCAATAGTTACACGTTGGAATTCCAGTGGAAGGTAGAAGGGGCGAAGGGCAACAGACAGGAGTTCGAGGTTCTGGCAGCAGTGCTGTTCATTTATTGTCACATTGCACTATTGTCACTGGCGCCAGTGTTCATTTACGTAGATGCAGGCACCACCGCTCTTCTTCTTTCCAGTGACGTCGCTCGATCTATCTGATCGCACTGTGCTGAAGCCTGGTAAGTCTGGGTCACTGTCTGTACCACTGAGCCAGGTCTCAGAAAAACACAAAAAAATTGCGTCTCTGTACTGTCGCAAGTCTTGTTTTTTATCGACTGAGCATTTTATAGTACATCGCTCGGCATCTGCAGTTTAAACAGCCTTCTTTTCATTTTCACGACACCCCATCGATGCCATAGCGAAACATTATGGGGTGATAAAACTCCAAAATTGTGCATTATTTGTGAGATTTATTGTGTACATGATGAATCATTTAAAGCATATTGTATTTCTTTAATTTTCGCAGATCTGGACCTGGCAAGATGAGCACTCTGGTCCATTTTCTTGGAAATCTAAGGTACTGACAACTGTTGTTTTTTTTAAACATAAGGCCTGGATGTTTAACACATTATTTAATACACATTATCTGATTATGTAGATGTAGACCTACACATATTTTAAGATGGACGTTCTTCTTTTCCAAAATTATTTCTTGAAATGAAGTAGGTTTGAATTTATTATTGATTAAAAATGGTAAAAGCAATGGCACATTTGTTTCCATTTGTAACAGAGCCAGCAAGATCTGACATTACTGGACTATGAGCCTGACAACTTGACAAAACCACAGGGTAGGCGGAATCACAAGCCTTCTGAATCAGACCCACAACCTCCTACTCCTCATAAACAGTTTACTGCAAATCATGACTCATGGACAGGTGCTGTCATAGCTGACTATTTTGCAAACTGCAAAGAGGAGGTTCAGACTCCAGTTCACACCCCAGCTGATCACCTCAGTCCGGTGGAAAGTCCAGCAGAAGAATCAACCAAGGATTTGAAGGCAGTGTGGAGGATTTGTCTCCCAAGGAAACCCCTGTTCACACAACTGCTTCATCTTCTGGGGATACAAAAGAAATGGTCAGCCCAGAAGGCAAAAAGGCTGATGTTGTCACCCTGGACATTCATGACCATCAGAATTACGCTGCTAAAGCAAAGTCTAAAGGTCACATTAAAACCCCATCGCCTAAGAAACTGCCTCATCCAAATGTGGTGAGTAACATGAGAAGGGAGGCAAAGGCAACAGACTCTAGCCACGACCTTCTGATATTGGACAACAAAGACAATGAGAGTAACAACGCTTTCACCAACCCTGTCATGGAGGTAGAATGGTCGAGCTTTGTTGGTCAGTCCTCCACTGATCCTGGGGCTGAGGAGAAAAACATCTCTCCTCCAGAAGCTCCGCCTGCTGCTTTATCAACAAAAGTCAAGATCGCTGAGAGCTCAGTCAGTGAAAGGAAAACAGCCCACCATTGTACAGAACCTGCTGTTATGGTGATGGAGCGAGGTGGTGGAGGTATCAGTGGAGAAGAGTCAACGGAGAGTACACCAGACCACACCACTCAACTGCTAATGAAAACAGGAAGCAGTTCACAGAGGGCAGAGGCTGTGCAGCTGGTGGAGGAGGTAGTTTATGTGGTTAAAGATGGTGCTGGGTCTGTCAGTGTGTCCACTCAAATGGTGGTAAGTCTTGTCCTCTTTTGTTTTGTGATTGTGTAGCTGTGAACATTTGGCCAGCCTTGGCCATATATTGCTTTAGGGATTAACATTTAACTATTTGTTACACTCGTTTTTTTGTTTGTTTTTTCAGTAGTTGATTCAGCCCCGATGCTTGAATTCTGATAAGTGTAACCCGGATTCATTTATCCACGCAACATGTTCACTCAGCAACAAGGCAGGAGTCGTCGTATGAACTAGTTTTCCAACTTTATTCAGCATACATCAATAACTGCATACAATCGCTTTTTTTCACTTTCTCCCCACAGTGCATCAATTATATAGTTTTTCTCTACTCTAGAGAACATTGGAACATTCAAGCGTGACGCAATTACAACCAACCAGAATAAACTTCGTCATCACTGTCATATAACTTAGAATCATCTCGTAGCCATCACTAGATTTATCCACAAGCTACGATCGATGGTAAACAAGTAACCCTAGAAAATTCTCCAATAATATCGACCAACGAAAATTATCAACATTATACAAAGCTTCCTCTAACTACAACGCAAAATCAAATCAAAGGTAAATACACTCTATTATTGCATGCTTTGCAAAACAAAACGATCGGATCTATCGTGCGCGTCGCAAACGTAACACTATTCTATAACTTTATGCAGAACAAGGTTGATTCTGTTTTATGTAAAGCTATTACCATTAAATTATTTTCAAGAAGACAAAGAGTTTCAAAGCAATCGAACATATCTCAATTATTTGAAAAGTTTGTAAAGTAAAAAAATGTCAAGACAAAACATAGACATCATAATTTGCAAACTTTAGCTTATATATGTTAAATTGTTTTAATGCTGTATTTTGTTTTACTTGCAGGGTGTGTTTGACTCCATAACTTTATATGGCTGATGAGTGATGTATGTTTAACACTGTGTTTACCTATCCTTTAGTGCTGTATACATGCTGTATGCCAATGAAGCGTATGACACGATGAATGCATGCATGTGTGACCGTGCAAGAAAGGATGTATTTCATTGTCGCCATGCCACACCAAAATCCTTGTAACGTTTTTACTTGGTGAATAAATATTCTTATCTTATCTTATCTTATGTTCATTTTGAGGCCAGGATATGCAATGCTGAGTAAATTTGGTGCAAAATATTCAACATACAATGTTACTTCTACTAATGTCTTATACTCACATAATTTACTATTTAGCTCAGACAAGAAAAGCTTGATCTTGAGAATGAAGTGGAATTGCTCTCACCAGTCTTTTTTCAATGATATTGACTGTGAACAATATTGTTCTGACTATCTGTACATTCCTGTTGTCACTGGTTGCAGTTGTTACGGAATGTCAAGCATGATATGAGCATGGTTATAGGAACATTTCCAAATAAATTAATGAATGGTTTGTTTAAATTATACAGAGCGGCACATGGAGCAAGGTTGCTATAGTTGTTGGCTTGGCTTTTTTGTTAATTTGTTGTTGTTGTTGTTTGGGGAAGGGTGGGGCAGGTAGGAGGGTAAAGGTAAAGGTAGTCCCATAGCCTTGTATGGGAGCGTGATGTTGGAGATCACACTTATCTTGGGCCAGCGTAATGAGGGTGATGCCCATCTCTCTCCCTCGCTGCTTTACCTTCCCCACCCTTTAGAGAGTAGGTACTCAGTCACAGTTGAGTCAACTGGGGGCGTTGTTATTTGTCGCTTCACGTTTTGCGGTCACCCATCCAAGTGCTAACCGCACTGGACAATGCTTAACACGCGACACAGTAGCGAGTGCTCCCACCACTGCGCTATCCGACACCCCAAGGTAGGAGGGAGGGAGGTGATTGTTGTTGAGGGAAATGAATTCAAAATTTAATTTTCTCCTTAACATCCTTAACATTGTTAATATTGATTAAATCTCCGTTGCAAGTTGCATTGACCCACCATGACGATGACCAACATATCACTCACTGAATGAATGCAATGCGTACTAGTGCAAATATGTAAACATGTCAAACTTGTGGATTTGGGATTTTGGTAAAAATTGAATAACATCATTTTTCTAATTTGTAACAGGCAGCTTCAGCTACTGATGATGAGGCACACATTCCACAGACTGGATTTGACTTTCTGGACAACTGGTGATTGTATACCCCAATACCAAATGGTATAATCACTTGGACTTCATTTTTGAGAGTTAACCTTTCTGTTGAACTATATGTTGTTGTTTTAAAAAAATTAAACTAAGGACAAACAGAAGTACTGTTGCAAATGCACCACTTATGCATGTATGATGGTTGCTTTGTAAATATCCGTGTTGATAATTTGGTCAGCATTTATCATTATCAGATATTGCATGTAGCCAATTCTTGGGTACTATTGTGCAATTTTTTTCTTGGTTTTGTGTTTTTTGAGACTACATGAACTTTTTAAAAAAAAAAAAGAACTAAATTTCTTTGTAATGGTGATTGGTTTTTGTTTTACCTTTTTACTTAGCCACTGCCATGTCAAGATGCCATGCTATACTTTCATGTGATACTTCTGTCATTTGCCATATTGAGTTCAGGCTTGATCATGAAACTGACCTTCCGTGAGGGTGCTGGAGGTTTCTGTATAAATAGTATACTTACTTTGTGGAAATTTAGTGCTTTAAATTCCCACTGTTGCTTTCTTTCTGCTTTATTCTTTCTCATTCCTACTCTGTTCTATCAATCTAGTATCTTCTTCTCTAAACCAGTCATCTACCCTTTTTCTTGAAAACTCTCCCAAAATTCCTCATTTATGTATAGGGTCTGTTGGCTCAAACATTGGACACTTTCTGCCAAATGGTCACTAGGGCTTTCTATGGTATTATTATTTAGCAGTGTAAGCATTTTATATGTATGTGTTTTGTTATTATTTTATAATGATGTTTATATTTTATTTTGTTTTTGTAAACAGGGATTCGATAAATTAGAGTAAAGCCTCAGCATCCCCTTCATGGGATGCCTTTATTGTAAAGTGACCAGCTGGTGGAGTGCCTTCAGTGTTACCATTAGGGTTGTTTCAGGAGATCTTTAATATGGATTGGGAGCGAGTCCTCTTTCAACGAAGCTGTGGTCCTGATTTGGCTCTTCGCTGTCCTCTGACCCAATAAACCATGACTAACTAATCATGAAACTTTAAATTGTGGCCTGTTGCAATTTGTGTGCTTGAATTTGTTTAAAACTAAATCAGTGACCATTTATTTCAAGTATCCACATCTTTGTCAAAGTGTTTTGAATTCCTAAATACAGACATCTTATGCACAGATAAAAAAAGAAGTGCACATATTTTTTTATATAGTGTTTTAAATCAATGTTGCACAAATAAAAAACAAATAAAAAGCCTGAGGATGTCCTGCTCAAGCTCATAAATTGCACAGGAAATCCTAACAAACTTTTACTGTAGTATGTGGTATATATTTGAGCATTGTGGAAACAGTGCTTTCAAATCTTGAAGTCTATATATTATTATTCTGTTATTCCAAACAGGTCCTCCCTACCATTCAGTATTTTATGATGTTTTGATTTATTTGTAACTTGTAAACGTTGTACGTGATTTATGTGGAACTTGTATAAATTCCCTTATTTTTAGAAAAAATATTTTATAAAACGAACCTTTGAAGAAAAAAAAAAGTCTAGTTTGTGTTGATGGTTAAGGTTTGAGAAACTGAATGTTGAGGTGTTGCACTCTCAGTTCACATTTGCATACAGACACAAATACAAAATTATGCATGGAATATTTTTATTATCTACTATACTGGAATCAGGTCATGCACATGCATTATAAAGTATCTCAGTTACAACAACAATTTTAATTATAAATTTATATAAATTGTAAGTTGTAGAATTATAGAAGTAATAACAATTTGGAAATTTGTTTTTGAATACCGTTTTATGCCCCTGTATACTTTCTGCACATTGTTTTAAAACAGCTTTAAAGATGGCTCTTGCGAGTCCTCTCTGTACCATGATTTTTAGTATCTCAAAGAATTAAACAAAAGCAACACACACCCCCCAAAAAAAAAAACATTTTATAATAATACTGTGAAAATTTAGAAATTAAGTACTAACATTTTAAGGGATGTGGTAATCATGATACTTCCCATTTATAAATTAAATATAATTATATTCCATTACTATCTGCTAAAACATTTAATAACACCAGATGTGCAAGTTTACAGAAACTCTTGAAATAAGTGTATAATATTATATGCTTTAGCCATCACTAGAAAACTAGTAGTATACTTAGTCCTAAAAATTGTTCATACAATGTAAAGAGGTTGCCATACATTTGTGCATAAGAATACGATTACAGATTGTAAACTTTAACACATGTTACTAAGTTTTACAATTGTCTGAAGTCTTAGTATTCAGAAATTTAATAAGCCTTTATAAGAAATTACTTATTTTGTAAATTAAAGAGCACATTTTAAAGAAGATGTCAACTCAAAAGCATTTACACGTTAATTAAAAATAAAATATCCACTGTATACACACACATGCATGCACAGAGAAAATATTTATAGCTGAGCCATATGACTGTTGTACGCATGGAAAATTTCATGTTGGTTAATTTACTATTTTATGCAAATTTACGCTCGATTCCAAAGGCAATTTTCCGCTTTTATGTATAATGTGAAAGTTGGACAATAAAGATGTATTGCATTGAATTTATGCATAAAGATTTCTACATGAGTAAGTCATTATTGGGTAGAGTAGTCATTACATTACATTACATGGTTATTGCTTTAGGTCCAGCGGACTCTTCCGAGCCAAATCAGGACCAGAGAAGTGAAAGAGGACTCACCCCTGATCCGCAGAGAAGATCTGACGAAACAACCATAGTGGTAACACTGAATGCAATCTACCAGCCGGTCACTTTACAATAAAGACATCCCACGCAGGGGACGCTTAGGCTATACTCTAATTTATCGAACCTTGTTTACAAAAACAAACACTGGAAGCCCCAGTGACCATTTGGCAGAAAGCGTCCAATATTCCCAAGCTGATCCAACAGACCTCATACACAAATGAGGAGTATTGTCCCAGAAAAGTTTTCAAGAAAAAAGGTAGGTGATGGGTCTAGCAAAGAAGAAGATAGTATAATAGATTGATAGAACAGAGTAGGAATGAGAAAGAACAAAGGAGAAAGACAGCGACAGTGGGAATTTAAAGCACTAAATTTCCAGGAAGTGGGGATACTATTTATACTGAAACCCCCGGCACTCCCATGGGGGAAGATAGAATAGTCGGTAAGCTTGGATTTACTTAGATTTTTAATAGAAAAACACTGTTTGTACTTTAAGACATGTAACATGCCATTTGTATTTTAAGACACATAATATACCATTTGCATTTTAATAAAAACAAAGACGACTGGATATTTTTAACACCCTTTAGAACACTGAAGCCGTGTATATCGCCCTAATAATGATAGAAATACCTAATACTACCCTAATAAATTATATACAAAACATGCAAATTTATATCACAACATTTTCACACTGGGTTGTAACTTTGCAAAAAAGTCACAACTGCATAAGTTCACAACTTTGAAATAAAAAACAAGTTACATTTTGTCTATAAATAAATATAATACTTTTGTTTAATGTCCA
The DNA here is from genome assembly GCA_036898135.1 of Oncomelania hupensis. Classification (NCBI taxonomy): domain Eukaryota; kingdom Metazoa; phylum Mollusca; class Gastropoda; order Littorinimorpha; family Pomatiopsidae; genus Oncomelania; species Oncomelania hupensis. The sequence goes on along the minus strand of CM072513.1, from coordinate 66,716,226 downwards.
ACTGTTCATTTTTAAATTTCTTAACATTCATTGATTCTACAGGGATTTTTTTTGTGTTTTTTTTTAGTCACAACTGCAAAAATTCACAACCTCGACACTAAATGTAAACATCATAAGTTTGACCATTGTACATGTAATTGAAATTGTTTTGTTTCTATTTCAGTCTGAAAATCTACCAGAACACAACCCATGAAAAACAATAATTGTAGACTGATCTTTTCAATTGACAATTATGATAAAGACTAGCTATACAAAATATAACAAATTAAAAAAACACATTCTGGTTCAATCCAGTAAATCAGAAGAAAAAGACGATCGGCAGTCAAAAGTCAACACCAGAGCTAAATGTCAATCAAATAATGTAACAATGGAAGATATATTTAATTTATAAATGTTTATATAAAACAGCAAACATTGGATTATTATCTAGTTCCATAATTGTTTGTACTCTGCAACTGTGCTAGTCAAAGAAAAAATTCAACAATTACCCTGCAACCATTAAAAAAAGGATTGTAAGCCAGATACACGCACAATTGAAAACCAGTGGTTCCTAAAGTGTACATTTTTGTGGGGACTCTTCTGTCCTGGTAAAATCCTAATAAAGCCAAATGGAAACACAGAACGATTGGAAACTCTCTGAGCTATCTACAAGCTAAAATTTATCAAAATCTGTTTCCTCAATTTTTTAGAGGCAGTGCCGAACATGTTTTGAAATATGATGGAAATCAGCTACCTTAACATTTCAAAAAGTGTAAATATGAATGATATGAAAGACTGAGCAGTAGTTTTTGCATAATAAAAATAATCCAAATTGGCCTAGTTATTTTTGAGACAAGGTAAAAATCGTGTTAATTTTTTTAAAGGACAGAAAATTGAAAAATACCTACCAACTGTGCGACCAACCAGTCGACTGACTAACCAACCAACCAAAGCACTGCCACAGAATGATTGCCATGAGTTAAAATACATGGGTACCAAAAAAATCATAAAAATTGGTTAAGATATTTTCTAATAGAGCGAAACATGTTTAGCAACGACCTTTACCTTTGAGATAGAGCAAATTCAAAGGATAGAGCAAACAGAGCTAGAGGTGCCAACCAGTACGGATTAACTGTATTTAATTCCGGCAAAGTGGATTAAATACGAAAATATGGTAGCTTTTATAAAAATACAAAGAAGAAGTTATCGATTGTTTATCTTTGCCAGCGGTGCTTCTGTACCGGTTTCTGGTCTCAGAAGAAAACAAAGCCTGCAACTAAACGACTGCAAGATTTTCTGCATTCATACACAGAAGCACATCCATGCATCATAGCATCGAAACTGTCAATAAAGTACACACACCGTACGGTCTGTAGCTTCGATTTTTTGATAAGTCATGGTGGCTTTGACGATGTTGCCAGGCATGTTGCATCTGCTAGACACAAAGCTTACTTACTGTCCAAGATCTTGCTGAGGATTCTCCTGATCACGGTCAACTGTTCATGTGAAAGGGTAATTTCTCTGGTTAGAAAAGATACAACTGACTTTAGAGGGACTATGGGAAGTAAGACACTGAATGCCATGCTGCAGTTGAAATCAAGAAACTCAAATACTGCCTGCTACAAAACAAAACTCTCCAACACTTCTAAAAAAAGTGCAAAAAGGCAACTGCCAAGTCCTTGAAACAATAGAACTGTTTTGTTGCTGACATTGCTTTTATTGGAAAGACTATCAGTATCATTCATTTTAAGTAAAACAAGTGTAGTGTTCAACAAGCTGATTTTCATGGTGATTTTAGAGGACTGAAAATAGCCTGCTGTTTCAGAAGTAAGCCTGTTGTTACTTTATAGTGTCATAGGCTGGGTTTTGCGAGAAAAAAAATACTGACAAGTGTTAAAAAATACTGACAAACGGGTCCGGAAATACTGACAAAAAGATTAGGGGGTTGGCGCCTCTGAGCAAATTCAAAGACACAGGAGGCTGGCAATTAATATAGGTCATGTTTTTATGAAGTTTGAACAAAATATGTCCAGTCGACCAGCAATTGTTGAGGCATACACATGCAAGCACCCAATGAAAAGGCATTAAAACTCAAAACACATTTACACATGCACATTTCAGCCCGAAAATGAAGAAAAATATGAAACAATTGCACTTTCATAAAAGAAATAATGCATTATTTAGTAAAATACTAGTTAAAATGAACACATTTGTCCTTTTAATTTAAACAATAACAACAAAAGCAAATCAACAAAAATAAAGCAGCAGCCAACCTATTCACCAAAGACGACGAAGTATCATGATTTACAACATGAAAAGTAACTGGCCGAACCACTTCTGACACTGCTGTCTCCATATGATGTTTCCATATAAGAGGTGATGGAGCTGCCTTGTATTGAGCTCTTGTCTGGAGAAATCTGTTGCATCTCCACTGGCAGAGAAAGAACGTGCTCCACCAGAAAGTTCATTGCTTCATCTGCAGGGAAAAAAATTATCAGGAAAATAAATACCTAAACATTCTCTTTAGCGTTCTTTTGAATTCAAGACATATAATAATAACAAATAGGAATGTGCATCAATTTATATGTACCATAGAGGAATACTTCAAAGATGAACTGGGCTTGTCCCTCACAATAACTCGTCTATCATAGACAAATACAAATCTGAATCTGCTACTGACCAACGTTAGTGTTTGTCTTTGCAGAGGTCGGGAACCAACCTATGAAGTTGTGCTGCTTACAGAAGGCATCTATCTTCTCCCGTTCTATAGACATCTCATCAATGTCACACTGCAACAAATCACAAGGACGATTTGGTCAGTTATTTAAAAATCATTGAATATAGACAGATGAACAATGCACCCTTCTGACTGCCCTATTGTATCCTATCCTATCCTATCCTATAACTCGAGAAAGTCGTTGGGGCACCACAGATGATCATTTAACCAGCATACTCAATTTTTCTCTGTTCTCAGCAACCCTCATGGCTTCGCTCAGTGTCAAGCCAGTTCATTCTCGAATGTTGTCCTTCCATCTTTTTTTTCTGTCTTCCTCTTCTGCCTCCTTGCACCGTGCCTTGCAGAATGGTATGAGCCAAAAAACTCCACCTTCGGGGAAGACAATCCGATAGAGTGCGCCTAGGGTAGCGTACTTCCGGTAGTAAATAGGCCTACGTGATCGAGCCCCTTGTAATAACTGTACACCGTGTTGCGTCACGCCATGTGGGGCCGGGTAGCTCAGTTGGTAAGAGCGTCTTACTAGTAACCGAAAGGTCGCTGGTTCGAATCCCGGATTGGTCAACGTGTGATATTATTTTCCCCTTTACCAACAATTGGCCCGCTGGTGTCAGTATAAATCGGTCCAGTAGTCACCTATATGCGAAAGTGTCGTGTGACTATAATCTACAAACAACAACGTCACGCCATCTGCTGGAGTACCGAACTCTATACAAATTTGTTATTATTAATATATATTATATGACTAGACTATTAAAAAAATATTATGTATGATTTGACATGAGTCGTATGATCGAAATGACAACTTTGGCAAAGGAGACATAGCAACACCGGAGTTCAAAATGGAGAACAAATATGTCAATTATGTTAGAGCTTGCATCCAGTCATCAGTTACTTACATTCATGCTGAAGTTCGGGCTGAAATGAAAACTGGTCTTATGTACAAAGTTTACATTTCTTTGACAGAAAAAGGAACAGTTTTGGAATGTCAGTGTGAATGCGCTGCAGGGATGGGGTCTTCTGCACACTGTAAGCATGTAAGATGTGTCTTGCTCGGCCTGACAGACTTTTCACAAAATAAATCGTTTGTAGTACTGACAACATGTACATAATCACTCCAAACATTTAAAAAAACAACAAAAAAACAAAAAAAAACCATTTGGGGTCGCCTATGAAAGCTGAAGATATATACCGACATAAAAAAAGACTTAAAACTGTAGATTTTGATCCACGACCTGAACATGGAAGTACGCGACTATTGGCGCACCTATCGGCTGAACATTTGCATATTCAAGGGAAATAATTGTAATATTTTGGCCCATTTGCAAGGCCTGATGCTCTGGTGACATGGCCATACCATCAGAGTTTCCATTCCTTCACCACTGTGAACATGTCATCGTGTTGTCCAATGGCTTGTGTGATGGTCTGTCGGACTTCAACGCTGGTGATGTGCTGGCACGGCTGAAACTTTCTTCATTGAAAGTAAACTTTCAGCCACCAGCTGTAAGCTATTTTTAGCCACGCCAGCAGGCCATGCCGTGAGAAACCCATGCACAGCCAGTGTCTCGGACATGGCTACAAGCAGTTCAGCCAGCGATAAGGGACAGCACAAGGGTTATTTTTAGCCATAGCCTGAAAGTACCGCTTATGAACAGCCGTGCTGGGTATAAGATATGCCCGTAAGTCTTTTGTAGCACCTCACCTCCATGCTTTGTATTTTTCTTGGTAGATGTGCTGTGAGGGTCTATATTTTGCAAGTGTATAGGAAGATGACAAGGGAGCACAGCAGCCTTACCTTGAAGTGTAGACTTATGGTCCTGTCTTTCCAAATGGGTTTCAACCTCGTCCGGGCAGCAGTTGTTTGTGCGATCCTGAAGAGAACTTCCTGTTGGGACCCATTGTCCGATACAATGGCTCCTAAATATTTGAAGCTATGCACTGTGTTGAGGGATTGACCTTGGACTTTGATGTCCGTGTTGATGCCATTTGTGGTGTTGTCATCATTTTGTTATTTTCTGCACTTATTTCCATTCCAAAGGCTCTGGAGGTGGTGTCAAGCCTCTGTACCAGCTGTTCAACTTCTTGTTCCTCTCCAGCCAATCCATCAATGTCATCCGCAAAACGTAGGTTGGAGATTACCTCCTACGCTCACGGTGCCTTCGTGACCTGCAAAGACATTTGACATCGATGCTCTCCAGAAAGATGTTGAAGAGTGTTGGAGAGAGTAGGCATCTTTGACGCACACTGATTGTTGTTCTGAACCAGTTCCTCATGGCGCTTTTGTGTAGGACTACACTACATGGTAGCCTTGTCATACAGGCTTTTGATGACTTTAATAATGTTAGGACTTCAATAATGTTAGGGCTGATGTTGTACACTCTCATGGTTGCCCATAGAATGCATGCCAGACTTGGTCAAATGCTTTCTTGAAGTCTAAATACAGATGATATAGATGTTTTTGGTGCTATATGTATTTCTCGCAAATTATTCTGATGTTGAAAAATCTGCTCAGTCGTACTTTGCCCTGCCCTGAATCCTGCTTGTTCTTCAGCTGATTTGTTCAGCTTGTTGAGGATTTTTTCAGGAGGACTTTGCTGGGATGTCTGATGAGGCTGATGAGTGACTGGTTCCATGGTGTAGGCCACTCCCCATTCTGCCAGATCTTGTTATAGATAATGGTGAGGGCGTCAATCATCACTTCTCCTGCTGAAATTCTGCGGGTATGTTATCCACTCCCGCTGACTTCCCCTTCTTCAGTGATTGCACTGCTTGCTGCCTGAACTTCTTCTTGGATAACTGGGAGGATTTCTTCTTCTTCTCTGTTCTGGAGAAATGCTAAAACTGATGGGTCTCCGTTTTGTGTATGATTGTAAAGGTCTGAGTGTACACTTACACAATTCCTATTGTGCTTTGTAAAGTAACTGTCAAGCTTAACTTTATGACACAGTTGTTCAATATTTTTGTCATCTTGGGTGATAGTTTTGCTCATCATTTAAAATGAGCTACCAACCTTGTTAGCTAGAAGAAGCACAGGGACTGGTTGTTCATTGGAAAGCATGACCTTAGAGTGGACGTCATCTAGCCACTGAAACAAAAATATCAATTGATGTTTATTTTATTTTATTTTTTTAACACATGTTATAAAATAACCTGAAAACAATTTATGCACTTAATTACTCCCTCTCCATCCATCCATTAACGTAAAAATATAAATAAATAAATAATTTATTTATAATTGAAAAGACAACTATAACTGGACTTGCCTTCAGTACTGCATCAAAAGTAGCTGGTCTGAAAAAAATGGTAAAAATTGCATATATTTAAAAAATTTCTTCATGTACAATACATTTACAAAATATGGGCATTTTACATCTACCCTAATAGATAAGGACAAATTGCAGGTATTCAATATCCATAATTATTACCTGTGTTTAGTAAAAGGTAATCAAATAATAATTATTAAACTTGTCAGTAAGTTATGAAAGTTACCTTGCATTATTCCTCAGATATTGCATTTTGCTGTTACTATTTTTTACTATTTGTTGTTTGAAGAAACATGTTATTAATTCAAATCAAAATAAATGAAGGACAATTACCTTGAAAGATCAAACACAATTATAGCTGCTATTCTGCAACAGAAATCGATGGAAAAAAAATTTAAGTGCACTAGACATGTTAAAAATATAAGCACAGCTTTACTTGAATATTTATTTATATTTCTGCACCCCAACCACAGCCCCCTGTGGGAGTGCTGGGGGTTTCTGTATAATAGTATCCCCACTTTCTGGAAATTTAGTGCTTTAAATTCCCACTGTCGCTGTCTTTCTCTTTTGTTCTTTCTCACTCCTACTCTGTTCTATCAATCTACTACATGTATTTTCATCGCTAGACCAGTCATCTATCTTTTTTTTTAAAAACTCTCCCACAACTCCTCATTTGTGTATGGGGTCTTTTGGGTCAGCTTGGGAATATTAATTAGACGCTTTCCGCCAAATGTCACTAGGGCTTTTTATGGTATTATTATTTAGCAATGTAGGCATTTTATATGTATATGTTTCGTTAAAATTTATAATGATGTTTCTATTCTATTTTGTTTTTGTAAACGGGGGTTCGATTTCATCATGCAGTGTGTCATGGGCAAGAAAGACCTGGCAGGGCCCAATCCTCTCCAGGCTGTTGGCCAGCGCCGAAATCCACGAATACAGTGTGGCTCGCCTTGGCCCTGAGCACGTGGTCGTTGAACCTGTAGTAAAGTGAGGTTCCTTCGCCCTGGCCGTTGACTTCTGTGTAGAAGACTTTCGCCCAGTGATGCCGTGCTAACATCACCCCTGTTAGTCTCCTCTTACGATATGCCAGGAAACATTGGGTCTATTCTATTTAGTGCCCGAACCCATAGGGTAAGGCTGCTGCGCTCCCTTGTCATCTCCATCTTCCTGAGCGCTTACAAGGCATGGACCCTCAAGGCAGATCTACAATGAAGAAATCAGGGCATGGAGATGGGGTACTGCAGAAGACTTCTGGGCATTTCCTATGCCCAGCACATCACCAATGACGAAGTCCGATGGACCATCGCGCGCATGCCATTAGACAACACAAAGGCATGCTCACAGTGGTGAAGAAACGGAGGCTCCGATGGTGTGGCCACGTCACCAGAGCATCAGGCCTTGCAAAGACCATCCTGCAAGGCACGGTGCAAGGAGGCAGAAGGAGAGGGAGACAGAAAAAGAGGTGGGAGGACAACATTTGAGAATGGACTGGCTTGACACTGAGAAGGGTCATGAGGGTTGCTGAGGACAGAGAAAGATGGAGTACGCTGGTTAAACGGGATAGGATAGGTTCGATTTAGTAAAGCCTCAGTGTCCTCTGCATGGGGTACCTTTATTGTAAAGTGGCTGGCTGGTGGAGTCCTATCAGTGTTGCCGTTAGAGTTTCGGCAGATCTTTTATACGGATCAGGGGTGAGTCCTCTTTCAACCAAGTTATATGGTCCTGATTTTGTGGTCCTGATTCTGCTCTTTGCTGTCCGCTGGACTCTATAAACAATGAATAACTAACTAACCCCAAACCCATTCTGACTATATAAGAACTGTAAAGATGACAAGTCATTCAATGGTATTTCCAGACATACATACATAGCAGAAAATCAGCATTTGCAAAAGATCTAATTTTCATGGTGACTTGGTTTTCTCCTAAAGAAGCAAAAATGAATTCATCGAATGTTGGGTTACCATCTGAACTATCTGCAAGCAAACAATTGTCAAAATCTGTTGCCAATTGTTGTTATGGGTTTTTAAAATAAAATAATTATATACAGAACATACGCATATTTGTAGTAAACTCTTGTCATATGTCCAAACCTCTCGTGACCAGCAATGTCCCTGCAAACAAAAGACTAAATATGATTAATAAGTGTAATACATTTGTTTGGTCACATGTTTTTAGATGCATATGAAATTTTTGGCCTGTTTGCTTGATAATAAATAGAAGGTCAAGCATTCCTGTGTATGATTCAAAACATGAAAGTGTAACCACCACAACCAGCCTCCCACCCCCACACCCCTCACACACATGCACACTGTGAATACTTAGATAAATGAAAGATCACATAAAAATGAACACATAGTTAATGTTTTCAAGGTAAAAGGCAACTTTCTGCATAGGAAAACATTGCACAGAATACTCCTTTGTATGCATGCTCACAAACAACACCAGAACATTACGAAACAATTATACCACAGTTGTAAGTTGACTTTGGTCGTCTCATTCCATTCTAATGCTTTCAAAGCAAAGTCCACTCCTATTGTCAGCTTGTAGTTTGGTGAGAAAAATCCTGAAAATAAAGCATAAAACTAGAGGGTCGAAGCCCATATGACTCACATGATCCTTATGGAACTTGCAATATGTAACATGAAAATGAGTGCCTGGGAAAAAATAAATGAAACGGTGGCTTTAAAATGCAAAGTAATATCAACTTTTATCTTTTGATGCTCTTGACCTTGAGGTGATCTTGACCTCCAGCTCCAAATATGCTCAAGTACGTCAAAATTTGATAATGAAGTACATTAAGCAAGCCCTGAGCATGATGTGCTTTTGCTTATTTATGAACATATAGTTCTTTTTCACATAAATGTTTTAAAATAAAAGCATTAATGCTGAGCAATCGCAGTATCAAGAGTTTGTGTTGCCAAAATTACCGTGAAAAATGGTAATAATACTTGATGAAAACTCCATTGTTCTCTTCCTCATCTTTGAAAATGTGAGTATAATATTGAAGTCCATGTTCATGCATAACATAGAATATCATGAGCATTCCACAGTAAATTAATAACTTAACTGGTAATAATACCAATACTATATAAGTGTACTATACAAACATAGTGGATGTGTGTGGGTGTGTGTGCGTGGGTGTGTGTGTGGTGTGTTGTGTTGTGGTGTGCGTAGATCTGGATGTGAAGCCTAACATTCTTAATAATTCTCATTTTATTTATTGCTGTTAAATTGTTTTAATGCTGTATTTTGTTTTACTTGCAGGGTGTGTTTGACTTCATAACTTTATATGACTGATGAGTGATGTATGTTTAACACTGTGTTTACCTATCCTTTAGTGCTGTATATATGTTGTATGCCAATGAAGTGTATGACACAATGAATGCATGTGTGACTGTGCAAGAAAGGATGTATTTCATTGTCGCCATGCCACACCAAAATCCTTGTAACGTTTTTACTTGGTTAATAAATATTCTTATCTTATCGTATCTTATCTTACAATACGTGCCTTCTGTATATCGGCGAATTACAGATGTTTTACCTGCAACAGAAGAAAAAAACATGTTAAGGCAATTTTATATTTGTCAAAAATCAATGTGATGGTACAATACTATCGATAAGATAATTTTGTATTTTTTGTGAGGACTTCTCCTTTTTTGGGGGTTGAGCAGCCACAGTCAGTACAATGATTCCTTTGCTGCTATATAGGTTGTTACAAGGGGGGTGCTGTGTTTTCAGTGTTGGTGTGAAAGGGAAAAAAAAGTATATAGTGTATATGATAATCTAGGCCTAACTGCTATAGGCACAGCTGCCAATTTTGCATTTTTAAATATCTCCTTGTATGAAGTAAACAGGCCTAAATATGGTGGTTTTATCAATTCAATGAAAATAATTATAAATACATGAATAATATTATTGTTAATAATAAGATTAGAAACATAATAAAATACTCTAACTTAATATTACTATTTTTTTTAAAGAACTCAATAATCTCAAATACATTGAGATAATATATCACTAATTTTATTACAAATTTAATCATCTAAAACAGACCAAGATAATACAGTTTAAAAATAATAATAATACATTAATAGGTCCTGGGACAAATGACACACTAATAATTATATTTGGGTGACATTCATTTAAAGCTGATAATAATCGTAATTCAACGTAAGTATATCTATACACCTACGTACATATGTATATATAAACATACAGCTGATAACATTTCCATCTTTTATTTATTTCTTTTTTTTTAATCACATTGCTGCACCTCTGTTCTTTAAATAATGAATTTAGTGTGTGTGTATATAGATAAATAGATAGATATTGAGGTATTGTTGTATGGGTTTTCATTCATCAATACATAAATAATAATAATACAATTATGCAACATAGTGTATAGCAAGCAATCAGCAATAATTAGTATAAATCAGATATTCAATTCACTGGAGGTGGGGGGGTGAGAGGGTGGTTTTATACTGTGTTAGACCCGTCTCATCAATATTCCCACATGGTATACTTATGGATAATTATGACATGCACGTGATCATGATTCTGCATGTAATTAACACAGCTAACGCATCACACAACGAAGATTATATTATGGTAATGATGAAACAGTCCCCTTAATAAATCTTGGTCTAAAACTTTCGCTACTGTTGTTAATATTATGTAGTTTAATAGATATTGCTTTTGTTCCTCTTGTTGTTGTTGTTTGTAATCACTAAAGCTAAAAATGCAAGAACAAAACAGTACGTGAAACTTGACTATAACTATAACTTATATAAGTATATAATTATCATCTTTTAATACAACTCTGACTGTATGTTTTTTTTTTCCGCGTGATGTGAAAGTAAGACCAATGACAAAGACGGAAAAGATTAAAAACGTACATAAAAATGGTCACAGAAATAACTCACCCACACCGAACTCTCCAATAACAAGTACTTTATATAGATGCTCCTGTGTTGCTAATGGGACATCTCCGCCACCTGTAGCAGCCGACGCGGCCGCCATTTTCAATTACAGTCATGTGGTAGGAACAACCACATGATTAGACACTTCCGCTGCTCTACTTTCGTTTTTGAATGACTAAATAAAAGTTCGTACTATTTCCAGAGATCGCATTGTTCTTTTTCGGTTATCTCTTATTTTGTGCACTGAACATTTTTCATCACTTCATGTACAGATTCGCAGTAAAATGTTTGCATTGCAAATTGTACTAGTACGGTTCTCATTTTTGAGAAATTTAAATCAGTTTTGCGTCACACTTGCCTAATCCCATATCCTATCCCGTAACTCGGAGGTTGTAGGGGCACCACAGATGATCGTTTAATCAGCGTACATCTTTCTCTGTCCTTAGCAACCCTGATGGCTTCGCTCAGAGTCAAACCAGTCCATTCTCGAATGTTGTCCTCCCACTTTTTCGGTCTCCCTTTTCTACTACCTCCTTGCACCGTGCCTTGCAGGATGATCTTTGCAAGACCTGATGATCTGGTGACATGGCCATACCATCGGAGTTTCCGTTTCTTCACCAATGTGAGCAGGTCATCGTGTTATCCAATGGCTTGTGTGATGGTCAGTTGGACTTCGTTGTTTGGTGATTTGCTGGGTATAGGAAATGCCCAGAAGTCTTCTGTAGCACCTCATCTCCATGCATTGTATTCTTCGTTCTAGATCTGCTGTGAGGGTCCATGTTTCGCTAGCGTATAAGATGGAGATGACAAGGGCCGGAGTGCAGAGCCTCACCGGCACCTTGGAATGTAGACACTTGAAGAAAACATTTTATTTTATTATTATGCAGGATGGTCTTTGCAAGGCCTGATGCTCTGGTGATGTGGCCATACTATTGGAGTTTCTGTTTCTTCACCACTCTGTGAGCATGCCATCATGCTGTCTAATGGCTTTTGTGATGGTCTGTCGGAATTCGCCTTTGGTAATGTGCTGGGTATAGGAAATGCCCATAAGCCTTCTGTAGCACCTCATCTCCATGCTTTGTATTATTCCTTGTAGGTGTGCTGTGAGGGTCCATGTTTTGCAAACATATAGGAAGATGGAGATGACAAGGGAGTGCAGCGCCTCACCTTGGAATGTAGACTGATGGTCTCGTCTTTCCAAATGGGCTTCAAACTTGTCCAGGCGGCAGTTGTTTGTGCGATCCTGGGGAGGACTTCCTGTCGGGGTCCATTGTCTGATATAATATATGGCTCCTAAATATTTGAAGCTATGCACTGTGTTGAGAGATTGGCCGTGGACTTTGATGTCCGTGTGGATGCCATTGGTGTTGTTGGTCATCAGTTTGGTCTTCTCAGCACTAATTTCCATTCCAAAGGCTCTGGAGTTGTCAAGCCTCTGTACCAGCTGTTCAAATTCTTGTTCCTCTCCAGCCAATCCATCAATGTTAACCACAAAACGGAGGTTGGAGATTGCTCTACTCCCTATGATGACTGTGCCTTCATGATCTGCAAGGGCATCTGACATGATGCGCTCTAGGAAGATGTTGAAGATTGTTGGAGAGAGTAGGCATCCTTGACGCACACCGGTTGTTGTTCTGAACCAGTTCCCGATGGCGCTGTTGTGGAGGACTGCACTGGTAGCCTTGTCATATACAGGCTTTTGATGACTTCAATAATGTTAGGGCTGATGTTGTACACTCTAATGGCTGCCCACAGAGCTGCATGCCAAACTCGGTCGAATGCTTTCTTGAAGTCTACAAACACATGATATAGATGTTGGTGGTGCTGTAGGTATTTCTCACAGATCATTCTGAGGTTGAACATCTGTTCAGTTGTACTTTGCCATGCCCTGAATCCTGCTTGTTCATAAGGTATGATTTGGTCAGCTTGGGATTTCAAGCTGTTTAGTATTATTTTTAGGAGGACCTTGCTGGGATGGCTGATGAGGCTAATGGTGTGGTAATTTTCACTCTCCTGAAGGTTATCCTTTTTGGGAAGAGTGATGACAAGTGACTGGGTCCATGGTGTAGACCACTCCCCACTCTGCCAGATCTTGTTACAAAGAATGGTGAGAGCGTCAATCATCGCTTCTTCTCCTGCTTGAAGCAATTCTGCGGGTATGTTGTCTACTCCCGCTGACTTCCTCTTCTTCAGTGATTGCACTACTGCCTGAACTTCTTCTTGGAGAATTGAGAGGACTTCTTCTTCTGTTCTGGAGACATGCTATAACTGATGGGTCACCGTTTGGTGTGTGGTTGTAAAAGGTCAGAGCAGTACTCTGTCCATCTATCCAAGACTTCTTGTTCTTCTGCTAGCAGGTATGTTGTGCACTCCCGCTGACTTCCCCTTCTTCAACGATTCCACTGCTGCCTCAACTTCTTCTCTGAGAATTGGGAGGATTTCTTCTTCTTCTCTGTTCTGGGGATATGCTAGAACTGATGGGTCTTCGTTTGGTGTGTGGTTGTAAAAGTCAGAGCAGTAATTTGTCCATCTATCCAAGTCTTCTGGTCTTGGATATCTATATCTGTCCATCTATCCAAGACTTCTATACTAGACTTTCTTTGGATTGTGGAGACCTTGGGCTGTTTAACACTTGTCAACCGCTTCACAGTCTGGTAGGCCTACTTACTATTGTTCTTGTTCAGACTGTTCTTCATTTCCTGGCATTGATCTTCTATCCAGTTCCCTTTGCGTGCCTTTTCGAATGTCATTGTTGATGTTTCGATAGGCATTAGATCTCTGTGAGGTGTTCTTTTTCTTTTTCATCTCTCTTCGTTTATCACACAGGTCCAAAAGTTTAGGTGTGATCCACGTTTTTTTCTTTGGGCGGTTCTTGCCAAGGATCTCAGAGGTGGCATCTGTTACCACTGAGTTAAAGGTTGTGGTCATGGTGTTGACATATACTTCACCAGCTCCCAAAATGAGCAGTGGTGCATATTTCCTTCCAATTGTGGCTTGGAATATTTCTGCCACCTCCTGGTTTTGCAATTTGTCCTGGTTAAACTTCAGTCTGGTGCATTTTGCCATGTTTACTCTCTTCAAGTGGCAGAAAGCTTCCAATAGTCTCAAGCTGACCCAAAAGACCTCGTATACAAATGAGGAGTTTTGGGAGAGTTTTCAAGAAAAAAGGTAGGTGACTGGTCTAGCCAAGAAAGTAGATTGATAGAACAGATTAGGAATGAGAAAGAACACATGAGAATGATAGAAACAGTGGTAATAAGCAATACATTTTCACAAAGTGGGGATACTATTTATACAGAAACCCCAGACACTTGGGCATTCAACGCATATTGGAGAGGTAAATGCATACTGGAGGCATAAAGGTATTGAAAGGTAAGCAAAAAGGAATAAACACAAAGGAAAAGTAATCTGAGCCAAAGAAATAAACACAAAGGAAAAGTCACCTGAGCCAAACACAACAGACATGAGCAACAAGAATTTATTGCATACTGGTTTCGTGATTACACTGTCACTGTCAATTTACAATATATGGACTGTATGAAAATCAGTCTAAAATATTAGCGAGAGATTCATACCTCGGACCAAGCAATTAGAAAGGACCGTCTAAACCCTATCACCATACAATACATAAAAACACCACCACACAGCAACACTTCATCAACACCAAACACCTTAGAAACAAACAGACCATATTTATTACCTATCAAAATGCTTATGAAAAGATACTTAAGAGATAAATATTGATTTACATTTCCAACCATTTTGATCCCAATACACAAAATATTGCAGGAAAGAGGCTAATTTAATATTGATTTTGTGAAATATAGCAAACACATGATCCCAAGAGCCAACTCAATAACATTCATTTCCATGATAATATAAATTAACGTTTTGTTAATTTATATTATCACGGAAGTGAATTTTATTGAGCTTGGATTTATTAAGCTTGGATAAAAACATCTGCACATTCACGCTTAGCACACATAAAAGAAAAAAAATTAGTAAAAATAATAAACAAATAATGAAATTAATTTTTAAAAAATAAAAAATAATGAAATTAGTACAAATAAAAAAAGACAGTAAAATATAACCAACACAGAATATGAAATTTAAAAAAATAAAATAAAATAAATAACCGTTGTAGTAAATGTTTTGAGTAGTGCAGTTGAAATAAAGAAAAGCATAACTAATGCATAAAGTGTAACCCCAGAGCATATTTATTTTGTATTATAAAGAACAATATGATATTTCCTTAGCCATTCAGACACAAAATATTAAAAGGAAAATATGTCTATGCTTAAAATGCACAGATTAAACACAAATTGGCAGTATTTTAATATTTCAAAACTGATCAGCAGTTTCCAATAAAAACAGCAAGCTACCAATGACTACAATATGGCTGCAGTACTATTCAAAACTCTAAATTATTCCAACATGAACTAGATGCTAAAATACACAATTTTTCAACAGGATGCTTATTCATGTATGTTAGTTAGTCATTGTTTATAGGGTCCAGCAGGCTGCAAAGAGCCGAATCAGGACCACAACTTGGTTGAAAGAGGATTCGCCCCTGATCTGTATAAAACATCTGCCGAAACAACCGTAATGGTAACGGTAACACTGAAAGCACCCCACCAGCTCGTCACTTTACAATAAAGGCATCCCATGCAGGGGACGTTGAGGCTTTACTCTAATTTATTGAAGCCCCCCCCCCCCCTCCCCTTTACAAAAACAAAATAGAAGATAAATATCATTATAAAATATTAACAAAACACATACATGTAAAATGCCTAAATTGCTAAATAATAATACCATACAAAGCCCTAGTGACCATTATTTTGGCAGAAAGCGTCCAAAGATCCCCAAGCTGACACAACAGACCCCATAAACAAATGAGGAGTTTGGGAATTTTTCAAGAAAATAGGTAGTTTGACTGGTCCAGCAAAGAAGAAGATAGATTACGAACTCCAGTAAGTTGATGTAAATGTAAAAATATTCTATAGCTAACATACACCTGTGCTGTTTTTATTGAATTTATTGTGCTCCTATTATTGATTCTAATATACTGCTAACCAGATTGAATACATTAAATCACACTGGCTCAAAA
The DNA here is from genome assembly GCA_036898135.1 of Oncomelania hupensis. Classification (NCBI taxonomy): domain Eukaryota; kingdom Metazoa; phylum Mollusca; class Gastropoda; order Littorinimorpha; family Pomatiopsidae; genus Oncomelania; species Oncomelania hupensis. Next base: position 66,700,221 of record CM072513.1, on the reverse strand, counting down.
GATGCTCTACATCATTTCAAGAGATACACAGCGCACGCACATCAAAGCCTAAAAGATTCTTTCAGATAAACCAGTATTAAGAATACAAGGATACAAAACTTCTGCTATTCAAATAAATATAAATTACTCATTAAACACATAGAAAGGATAAATGATGTGCCCTGACAAAAAATGCTTTGTAATAACAGACAAATACAAGACGAAGGCTGTTCTTTCATGCTGTTACAGTGTTAGACAGTAAAGTCTAACTTCTTACACATTTCCTACAGTAGTAATGTTTACATTTATTTTTTTTAAAACGGTTTAGATTCTAGATGTCTTACAATTGTATGTAAAAACAACATGATTTGCATTAAGGTAATTTCTCAATTTTTTAAAATGTGAGTTTTCAATACGGATAACATTAGGGTTCTACAAAATGTGCTGAGGTAAGGAGGTGAATGGGGGCTTGTCTTTTATTATGTTATTACATGCTTTGCTATTTACCTTGTTTTTATTGTTTCCATAAACAATTACAGACTTCCTTTAAGTTATTTTCTACAACCTAAATGAATAGAATGTAGATTAAACGTTCTATGGTGAACGGCTTCACATGTAACAGCCATCAGGCAGCTTACAGCATTCATCTTCTTTTAAGCAAAGACTCTCTACCAAGCAGTTGTTGTTCTGGGACTTTTTCCACCAGCATTCTTCAGAAATATCCAGGTTTTTCTCGTGATCAGGTGGAACTCCCATGAGCAGCCGTGGCAGCCAATTCAAGTACGGGGTGAATACTTCAAAACAAGAATGGCTGCTGGAAAACAAAACACCAGTTCAACTTCACACACACCTGTCAATAGCAAAATGCTGTCATTTCAATGTAATAACATTTAAACAGCCTCAGATAAACTCTGCCCTAAAACTGGCCTTAATTAATATTCAATCCATGGGTTACTGCTACTTCACAGACTAAAATTATTAATTTATTTTTATAGGGTATGGTATTTTTCTAAAACCATAAATTAGTCAAGATTGTTTTTTGTTAGTTAGTTATTCATTGCTTACAGGGTCCAGCAGACTGCAAAGAGCCGAATCAGGATCACAAAATCAAGACTACAACTTCGCTGAAAGAGGACTCGCCCCTGATCCGCATAAAAGCTCTGCCGAAACAACCCTAGTACATTACATTACATTTTTATTGCTTTAGGTCCAGCAGACTCTTCCGAGCCAAATCAGGACCAGTATAGCCGAATCGGGACCACAAAATCAAGACCACAACTTCGCTGAAAGAGGACTTTACATTACATTACATTACATGATTATTGCTTTAGGGCCAGCCGACTCTTCTGAGCCAAATCAGGACGGGACAACCCCCAATCCGCATAAAAGATATGCTGAAACAACCCTAGTGGTAAAACTAAAAGCTCTCCACCAGCCAGTCACTTTACAATAAAGACATCCCACGCAGGGGACTGACGCCGAAGCTGTACTCTAATTTATCGATCCCCGTTTACGAAAACAAAATAGAATACAAACCTCATTATAAATTATCAACAAAACACATACATATAAAATGCCTACACTGCTAAATAATAACATCATAGAAAGCCCTAGTGACCACCTGGCAGAAAGCGTCCAATATTCCCAAGCTGATCCAACAGACCTCACACACAAATAAGGAGTCTTGTCCCAGAAGAGTTTTCAAGAAAAAAGGTAGGTGACTGGTCTAGCAATACATTACATTACATTATTATTGCTTTAGGTCCAGCGGACTCTTCCGAGCCAAATCAGGACCGGACAACCCCCGATCCGCATAAAAGATCTGCCGAAACAGCCCTAGTGGTAAAACCGAAAGCTCTCCACCATCCAGTCACTTTACAATAAAGACATCCCACGCAGGGGACGGCTGAGGCTTCACCCCAACATATCGAACCCCCGTTTACAAAAACAAAATACAATACAAACATCATTAAAAATTATCAACAAAACACATACATATAAAATGTCTACATTGCTAGATAATAACATCATAGGGAGCCCTAGTGACCACCCGGCAGAAAGCGTCCAATATTCCCAAGCTGATCCAACAGACCTCATACACAAATAAGGAGTCTTGTCCCGGAAGAGTTTTCAAGAAAAAAGGTAGGAGACTGGTCTAGCGAAGAAGACGATAGTATAGCAGATTGATAGAACAGAGCAGGAATGAGAAAGAGCAAATGAGAAGGACAGCGACAGTGGGAATTTAAAGCACTAAATTTCCAGAAAGTGGGGATACTATTTATACTGAAACCCCCGGCACCCCAACGGGGGAGACTGGTCTAGCGAAGAAGAAGATTGATAGTAGATTGACAGAACAGAGTAGGCATGAGAAAGAACAAAGGAGAAAGACGGCGACAGTGGGAATTTAAAGCACTAAATTTCCAGAAAGTGGGGAAACTATTTATACTGAAACTCCCGGCACCCCAACGGGGGGTGAAAGAGGACTTGCCCCTGATCCGCATAAAAGATCTGCCAAAACAACCCTGGTGGCAACACTGAAGGCACTCCACCAGCCAGTCACCTTACAATAAAGACATCCCACGCATGGGACACTGAGGCTATACTCTAATTTATCGAACCCCCATTTACAAAAAAACAAAATAGAATATAAACATCATTACAAAATATCAACAAAATACATACATATAAAATGCCTACATTGCCAAATAATAACATCATAGGAAGCCCCAGTGACCACCTGGCAGAAAGCGTCCAATATTTCCAAGCTGATCCAATGGACTTCACACACAAATGAGGAGTTTTGTCCCGGAAGAGTTTTCAAGAAAAAATGTAAGTGACTTGTCTAGCGAAGAAGAAGATAGTATTGTAGATTGACAGAACAGAATAGGAATGAGAAAGAACAAAGGAGAAAGACAGCGACAGTGGGAATTTAAAGCACTAAATGTCCAGAAAGTGGGGATACTATTTATACTGAACCCCCTGGCACACCCACGGGAGTAATAACCATAGTGGTAACACTGAAAGCACTCCACCAGCCGATCACCTTACAATAAAGACATCCCATGCAGGGGACGCTGAGGCTATAATCTAATTTATCGAACCCCCGTTTACAAAAACAAAATAGAATATAAACATCATTATAAAATATGAACAAAACACATACATATAAAATGCCTACATTGCCAAATAATAACATCATAGGAAGCCCCAGTGACCATTTGACAGAAAGCGTCCAATATAAAAAAGGTAGGTGACTGGTCTAGCGAAGAAGAAGATAGTATACATGTAGTAGATTGACAGAACAGAGCAGGAATGAGAAAGACAGCGACAGTGGGAATTTAAAGCACAAAATTTCCAGAAAGTGGGGATACTATTTAGACTGATACTCCCGGTACCCCAACAGGGGGAAGGGGGATTGTTTTCAGGGAGCATGTGGGGTTCAGTTATTAATATATTTGAGAAATGCTGAGAATCATGCCATTCATCAAATATGGCATTGTATACTGGATAAAATCATGAGATGTAAGAGAAAATATTACAGACACATCAAAACAGAAGACAGGAAAAGATTATGGTACAAGCCCTAAGTTATTCAGCAAAAATGGTCAAATATACAAATAAGAAAATTAATAAAAATATGATCCCTACTGCTACAAGTTACTGGCCATTAAAATAATATGACTGCCAAAACTGCAGCACAATTTGCACTTATTTCTAGCACACATGAATTATTGTAATAATACAAATAGCATTCTAAGGAAACAACAGATTTACATGCAAGAACATGGCTCCTCGCTTGAAGCGCCTTATTGCAAAATGACTAGTGTTAGGTTTACTTGAATTGAGTTAATGTGTTTCACATACACACATTTTAATATATGATTACTAACGTACATAGCATAAAGGGTTTTAACTTTGACTGAAATTTACAAATCATACAAGTTGGGTTTATAAAATTCTCAGGTGTAACATTAAAAAAATAAAAGAAAAGAAACACACAAATAGGAAAAAATCACAGAAGTGGAAAGATATTGTCAGAAATTGCCTATTGCAGTAACTAGTTCAAGAATGGCTGTGAATGAGACAACATTTAAAAGTGCAAACTAACATATTCCTAAAATTAAAATACAACAAATAATGTTCGAAATTTAAACAAAGCAGCACATTATTGTTAAAAAGTAACTACGTGAAAAAAAACCAACAAAACTCTCAATGTGGGAAAGAAATTCAAAAGGATGTTTATGCATATTATCAAGTTTTAAATTAATAGTGTATAAATAGAAGAAGATTATCGCTGTACACACAAAAATCTAATGAAAAAAAAATACACAAAGTTATTGCAAAATGGGGGGAAATGATGGCAAAAACAATGCTGCCAAAACCATGTTTAAATGTATCCACTTACAACAACTCTGTCATTTAATTTTTGTTTTTATGAAAAGTTAGATGTAGAGAAGCAATCATAAATCTGTCAACAGATGGAAAATTATATAATTTATGTACACATATTCACAGAATGCACACGAACACACCATCCAACACAAAACATTACTTATGTACAAAACCATTACTTTCAAGTACAAAAACATCTTAATATACAAAAGTTAGACAAAAGGAACTTGAACTGTACAGTAAAGCAAATCTATGTCTCTTGTAGGCCTTCTGTGTTTTTACAATAAGGTTTTGAAGAGACTTGCAATTCTACTCATAGCTCATTGGACTCCAAACAATGTTATGAATTGTTATGTAATATTTGATGGGGAAAAAAACACACCAGCCAAATGAACACACCAAACAAAACTGTATCAAAACAACAATTTTACAATCAACCACAATAAATGATTCACAGAACACCATCCCATAAACTCTGGCATGTAAATAATACACTCAAACTTTTCTTCTTTTTTTTTTCAAATCTCACAAATGCACATATATTTCATTTCACAAACACAGGCGCACATACATTTTATATCACAAACATAAAAAAATAAAATGTTAAAAATTTTGAGTAAACTGTTCATGTTTTGTACTGAGAATGTGTCATACGATGATCAACCAGTAAATACACATATAAATAACTCTCACAAAAAAAAACCCACAAAAACAATAATACTAATAAAATAATAATATTAATGAATGTGTAAAAAATAATCCATCCCCTATATAAAAAAAAATTACTATTGATATTTTAACAAAAATTTAAAGTTTGTACGTAACACATAACATAAAATAAATTATGCAGGGCGGAAAATGAAAACAACAACCATGTATGTACATAATAAGATTTTGAAAATATTATAGTAAATCACACAAATAACATCTTTGGTTGATGTTTTACAAACACAACTCCCTGAATAATCACATTAACATCATTGCTTAACTCTTTACTTTTTATAATGCACACACCCATTAACAATGCACAAAATGCAATAAACTTGCGAAACACCCCCACTACATGCTGTGTCAACATCACAGTTATAACTAACTTTTCTGTCCTCTCTCAAAACCATGGAAAAATACATGGTGTTCTAATATGCTTTCACAGGATCTGTCTGGCCCTTATTAAGGTAAACATGATAAACTCAGTCTGGCACACTTAACCTCTCACAACCATATTTCAATAAACTTATTTTAAAAACTCTGAAATCAATATATATATATACGAACAAACAAAAAAACAAAAAGAAAAAACTACAGCTAAAAACTCCATAGTCTAGTCTCTCTATCATTTAGTGTTTACAAAAACTGTACCATTCAACCCAGAAACTTATTTCGTTATCTGCATCAATATTTGATTTGAAATCAATAACAGGTTTCTTCCTGATTTTAACACCAAATGCTAACCAGTGGACAAATGTTATGCCTGGGAACAAATGTTATTTGAAACCAGGTAATAGCTTGAGTACCAATTCTCCATATTTCAACAAATGTGCACCACAACAGAAGTCCATATAAACTCACAACAAATAAAGTCACCCCCCCCCCCTCCCCCCCAAAAAAAAGCCCTTTGCCCATCTTCTCAAGGAATAAAACATGCCATAGGACATATCATTTTAAAAGTATTTTTAGGGATGTACACAAAGACCCAGACTTGGAACTTATCATCAGTCAAAAGGTAGTCAATCTCCGTTATTCTGTTTTCTTTGTGTTTCAAGAACATGAACACGCCAATCACATTCATATTTCCATACTTTAACACGTTCAAATCCAATCCCAAAAAAATAAATCAACTTTTCAACATAAACTGAGATTTAAAACTACATATCATGATTCTATCTTCAATTTTCAACAACTACATGCTTAGTGAGAAAAGATAAATCTTGTTTCGACCCTTTCCTGGGCCTGTATGACAATCATCATCATAATCATTGGATTGTTGGGGTAATCATCATATATAGTTCAAGCCTGACTGAACTGACAGAAACCTATCTCTAGTCTTTAAAATCTTGTCACCTCTGAGGCTGGGGTGGTGGTTGCTGCTGATTTGCTGAAGCAGCAGAAGAAGCGGAGGAAGAGGACTGAGGGTCAACTTGTCCATGAGGCTCATGCATGAGGGTGTTCTGTAGTGCCATAGGTGTTAGCCATTCCTTAGGGATGGCCTTCTCAATAAAGGGGATACATGAACTCATGTAGGCCAAGCGATTCACCCAGCTAGGCAGCTCCTTCCCGCATAGAATCTACAACAAAAATGGTGCACACATACATACATCATGTACACACATCAAAGACATCTGAAAGTTCTTTTTATTACTCAGTAACTGTTACAGCAAGACGAAATATGAAAAAAGGATTAAAAAATATTTTACTTAAAATTATATGACACGACAGGCATACTAGACATCTTTTTTTAAAGACATATTAAGTATACAAAGGTCATAAATATAAAACAAAAGCAAGTAAACCAAAAAATAATCAGAATGCATAATGGAAGACATCAATCTATATCCATTTCTCTCTCTCTCTCTCTTTCTCTCTCTCTAATGGCCTGGAAGGTTCATGCATCCCTACCTGTACAAGTGCCTGAGAGAAATGATTGCAGTTTTTGTTTAACAGGTGGTACTGGTCCCCACGAAACTCTCTGCCTAGCTGTTCAGTCAGGCGGCGAATGTCATCAGCTGAAAAGTCCGTATAGCCAATGTGGATGGTTTGTCTGCAAGAAGTAATCAAATAATAGATTCAATAATATTATGAGTCACAGATTGCATACAACATACTGGTTTTATTCAGTTTAATGATATAATCAGAGGTAATTATTCTACAAACAGCAATGAACCACACATATACAAAAATACAACTAAATGGGTAAAGTCCATATGACTCACATACTCACATATGAATCTTGCAATGTTTAACAAGAAAATTACTGCCCAGAAAAAAAGAAAATAAATACCAGAAGCATGAAAATGCAATTAATACCAACATTGATCTTTCTATGCTCTTGACCTTGAGGTGACCTTGACATCTGTCTTCAAATACACTCATGTACTAACGAATAACCTACAGCAAAAGGTGTATTATGCCAAAAAACAGTAACCTTGGGATGACCTTGACCTTCAGTGGCTTTGACCTTCATGTGACCTTTATGCTCATATATGATCAAATAACCCAATGTTGTTGCATACTATATGGATGAAATAGAGAATTCCACTGTACGATTACCTATTTTTTGTATGTTTTTGCAAGGCCTATTAAAATGATCTTGACCTTGCAGATCAACGTGAAAACAGAACAGACATATATGAAAGATCAATCTATCAACTCTAAATGCAACAAGTTTGAACTTATATCTCTCAAAGTTTAGGGTCAAGGTCACTTAACTATCATGCAACAAAGAATCATAAGTTCAATATTAATCTTAGGAAAAAAGTGACATTATGTGAGAAATTGTCATTTTTTAATAACATTTGATGATTCTGTGACCTTAACCTTGAAGTGAAGTCATTAATTTACTGAACATTTTTGAGGTCTTCTGGGTATACACCATCTTACCAAGTTTGGTTGTTACAGCTGAAATAGGATCTGAGTAATTAGGCATTTGAAAGTTTTTGCACAGACGACAGATGTTTTTTTTCGTATCAATTTTGGACTATTAAGGACTTATAGCACACAAACAACTTCGGCACTGACAAGGTTAAAACCTGTTTGGAAAGACAGGACCATCAGTCTACATTACAAGGTAAGGCTGTTGCGCTCCCTTGTCATTTCCATCTTACAATACGCTTGCAAAACTTGGACCCTCACAGCAGAACTACAACGAAGAATACAAAGCATGGAGATAAGGTGCTACAGAAGACTTATGGGCATTTCCTATACCCAGCACATCACCAACAACAAAGTCCAACAGACCATCACACTAGCCATTGGACAACATGATAACATGCGCACAGTGGTGAAGAAACGGAAACTCCGATGGTATGGCCACATCACCAGGGCATCAGGCCTTGCAAAGACCATCCTGCAAGGCATGGTACAAGGAGGCAGAAGAAAAGGGAGACAGAAAAAGAGGTGGGAGGACAACATTCGAGAATGGACTGGCTTGACACTGAGCGAAGCCATGAGGGTTGCTGAGGACAGAGAAAGGTGGAGAACGCTGGTTAAATGATCATCTGTGGTGCCCCAACGACCTTCAAGTTACAAGATAGGATAGGACTCATATCGCAGAGATTTGCAAAAACCAACGACCTTGTTTTTGTTTTTTAGTTTTTTTTATTTTTTTTAAATATTTTTTTTGGTTTGTTTCTTTGTTTGTTTGTTTTTTGTTGTTTTTTTTATTGAGGGGGGTGGGGGGGGGGCTGGGGGGAGGGGGGATGAGTATATAGATTCACATTGCTATGCATGCAAGTCAAAAATCAAACTAACATTTTTTCCAAGTAATTTTTACACTTTCGCTCAAAGCAGCCAAAATGCAGAAACATCAATATAACGTTTTTATTATGAACAAATCCTTCATTTCTTGTACTTACTTGAACTTGAACTGTTCTCCAAGGTCATCAGCATCTCTGGGCTCAATTTCAAAAACACCAGAGAAAGGAAACGGGTGACCACCATATGCATACTCTGGAAAGAAACATAAAAGTATTGAATTTGAAAACTACCTTTAGGTTCAGTGCACACAATAAATTGTACGTTAAAATTATACCATCACTATCCTAACAAGTAACAAACATCAATTTTAACAGTAATCTTTCCATATATCTGCAACAGTGGGTCTGACAGAGGCTATATCAACAAGAAATTATTAAATGAGTGTTACACTTGTTCGATGATGGTGTTTTTCTATCACTCAGTATTTGATTCAGCCCCGATGCTTGAAATCCTGATAGGTGTAACTCTGATTCGTTGATCCACGCAGCCTGCTCATTCAGCAACAAGGCAAAGTCTTCGTATGAAGTTTTCAAACTTTATTCAGCGTTCATCAACAACTGCATACAATCACCTTTTCACTCTCCTCTCAACTTTTTCTACAATACTCAACTATCAACACACTATCAACCACTCTTTTGAAACAGTGCGGCACTTATATAGTCTCTTCATACTCCAGAACAATTTAGAACACAGCAGAATGATGCACTACAACCAATCAAATGAAGCTTCGTCATCACTGACTTACGTCATACAACATTCTTTCTGTCCAAGAATGTTCTCAAATATCGCGAAACTTCGATCGATAGTAAACAAGCAGATCTAGAGAATTCTCCAATAATATCGACCAACTAAAATTACCAACGTTATACAAAGCTTCTTCTAACAACAACGCAAACTCAAATCAAAGTATACACTCTATTATTGAATACTTTGCGAAGCGAAACGATTAGATCTATCGTGCGCGTTTCAGACATACTATCCTTCGCGTTTCAACGTAACAATGAGTGCTATCAGCAAAATGTTGTCTACCTTTAGTAGTAATATTATGTCTGATACTGGTCAATAATCTGATCTCACTTCTGAGTGTAGATGTTGAGTAAGATTTGCCCTAGGACAAAGTTCTGGGGTACACCACTGCTGAGCAACTTGTCCTGTGACTTCTCCATATTGACTCTCACAATTAACTGTACAATATGATTGATTTGTAAATCAAATTAAATTTACCTGTTCCATACACTTCTACACCTGAATGGAAAACACCGAGTCCTAGGGAGGATGTGTATTCATTGATCCAGTACTGAAAAAAACAAACATTAATAATATTATCAATTTTGTTTATAATTAAATATTAATAATAATAATGATGATAATAATAATAATAATAATAATAATAATAATAATAATAATAATAATAATAAAAATAAATATTAATACAAAATTTTATTTTCATCTTTCAGAATGTACTTTATTACATTTTCATCATTACTACCTTAGTCATTAGCGTCATATATTACCATGTAAATAATTAATAAACCAACACAGAATGATAACCTCAATCACTAGTAATAGAGAGTGAACAATACAAAATGTTATTGATCAGTACAAAATGTATGTACTGTAAGGTATTAACTGTATTTAAAATGTTTGGAGCAAGAATGTGAGGGAAAAAAATATGCTATACCATGTCATAAATGTTGATTCTAACTGGTTCTTGAGCCATCTTTCCTTGCTTTCTGTGTTATTCTACTGGTGAATAAAGCCAGGATATCACTTCCAAAACTTTCTTCAATCAATCCACAGTCAATGTTTGATTCAGACAGCATGTGCAGTTTTAAATACACTGTTCTGAGCAGTACTGAGAAGGCAGTGGCAATCAAACCAAGACTTAACTGTCAGAAAAACATTGCAGCAGAGATGTGCTTGTTAGTAGAATTTACACACAGAATTTAAAGATTCTGCTTCAGTTCACTAGCACTAGGCATCAGGGACCTGGCAGTGAATTCTGTTTTCTTGGTTTCTTTTTATTTTGAAGCCATTCTTCCCGTTGTCACTCAGAACCACTGGAAAACAATTAAAATCATAAATAAGTCAATCCTTCAGCCAAATATTAAGAATAAGAAACTGTCAAACAAAAATAAAAAGAATTAAGCTAGTCTAACTGTAAGTAGAACAGCTATCATTTTAAACACCACCTGTTCATACTCAATCAAAGCTAATGTTATACTTATAGTATAGTACTTCCTTAGATTATGAATGTATGATATATTTTGTTGGTGGCCATAATTGGTCTAAATTATTATGCATTTGCAAACAACACCAGAGATCAAGATGTCACTAACTTGATTATCCCAGTAAGTCTTACAAAGTTTATTTTATTTTATTTTATTTCATAATAATCTGCGAGAAATACCTACAGCACCAACAACATCTTTATCATGTGTTCGTAGACTTCAAAAAGGCGTTTGACCGAGTCTGGCATGCAGCTCTGTGGGCAATCATGAGAGTGTACAACATCAGCCCTAAAATTATTGAAGTCATCAAAAGCCTGTATCATGTGTATGACAAGCTACTAGTGCAGTCCTCCACAACAGCACCATCGGAAACTGGTTCAGAACAACAATCGGTGTGCGTCAGGGATGCCTACTCTCTCCAACACTCTTCAACATCTTCCTAGAGCGCATCATCATGTCAGATGCCCTTGCAGATCACGAAGGAAGTCAGCAAAGGGGGAAGAGCAATCTCCAACCTTCGTTGGCTGGAGAGGAACAAGAACTTGAACAGCTGGTACAGAGGCTTGACACCACCTCCAGAGCCTATGGAATGGAAATAAGTGCAGAGAAGACCAAAATGATGACCAACAACATCAATGGCATCAACACTGACATCAAAGTCCATGGCCAATCCATCAACACAGTGTATAGCTTCAAATATTTAGGAGCCAATGTTTCAGACAATGGGCCCCGACAGGAAGTCCTCTCCAGGATCGCACAAACAACTGCTGTCCTGGCGAGGTTTAAACCAATTTGGAAAGACAGGACAATCAGTCTACATTCCAAGGTAAGGCTGCTGCACTCCCTTGTCATAGATCTCCATCTTCCTATATGCTTGCAAAACATGGAACCTCACAGCAGATCTCCAACGAAGAATACAAAGCATGGAGATTGAGGTGCTACAGAAGACTTATGGGCATTTCCTATACCCAGCACATCACCAACGACGAAGTCCGACAGACCATCACACAAGCCATTGGACAACACGTTGACAGGTCCGCTCACAGTGGTGAAAAAACGGAAACACCGATAATATGGCCACATCACCAAATCATCAGGTCTTGCAAAGACCATCCTGCAAGGCATAGTGCAAGGAGGTAGAAGAAGAGGGAGACCGAAAAAGAGGTGGGAGGACAACATTCGAGAATGGACTGGTTTGACACTGAGCGAAACAATCAGCGTTGCTGAGGACATGGAAAGATGGAGTAAGCTGGCCAAACGATTATCTGTGGTGCCCCTATGACCTCCGATTTACGAGATAGGATAGGATAGGATAGATTTTATTTCACATCTCCAGTGAAGAATTGAGTTAACACCACCTGTTGCCAGCTGCCTGTGACTACTGACTGTAGTGTAGTGAACTTAACAGTTAGGACAAGTAACATTCAATGATTGTAAAGCTTACATAAGACAGGTCTAGTTCAATATCTCAGTTACTGTTTATCTAGGATTCACAATGTGACAATACTAAATAGTTGCCCCACACTGACTCAACCAAAGCTTTTAGGTTTTGAAGCTAGTTCAGCCAGGCTAGCTATAAATAGCTTCGTCGATGCTCTTCTTTCCTTTCCTTTCACTGAAAGGGAGGGTGTAGGCAAGCTATAAATAGACCGCAGCCAGCAAAATGTGGGAGAACCTAAGAGTGCTGCTCACATAGGCATTGAGCTGGTGTGGCCCATAGGCATAGTTCATAATGATGCCAAGACTTCCATAATTTATCACCTCCCAAACATAATACTGCCATAACTCAATCATAATTATGAATAAGCAACAACAATATTATTTCCTGCTGATGATATGACTGGACACAGTTAAATACTGCTGTTTCAGACACTAGGTATAGAAACCCATATATTTCAGATTTTCATAAAGGAACTTAGTAAACTTAATAATTAATAAAATATCAATGGAAGAAGCCTTGTTGATAACGGATTTATGATCTGAAAGATATACAATTTTTGTCTTTGATTCCTATTTTTGTGTTACAGTACTTCTGTCTCATGATAACTTTAAGAATCGGGGGCCATCATTAATCATTAATGTTTAAAATGACAACAGTCATAAGAATTGGTAAAGTTTCCTGTTTTGAACACAGGAAAACTGTATTTCAAAAACTGAAATAATACCACAATAGATGTAAAGATGAAGACTACAATTTAAAAGTTAACAGTTATTGGCTAAGATCTGTGCCCAATGCTCATAAAATTTCTAAGAAATAATTTATTTTGTTTGGGTTTGACTTTGAGTTTGCTAGAACTTTACCCTAGGCCAAGGCATAATTCTTATCATAACACAAACCCTCTTCTTGGAATTTGATGACAATATTTTTTCCTTTTTCGATAATCTTAACCATTGCCAAAATTTATATCATCTGCTACAACAGTATTTAGTATACATGTATAATTGTTCACAATTGTTACTGTTACTGTTAAAAAGTCATAAAATTGTGTTGATAATCATGTATGTGTAGAGTCTAAATCTTGTTAGCTTTCATTTGCTTTTATTTGAAATATTTCAACAAAATACACATTTCTGTAAAAACTGAATATAAGAAACATGCTTAACAAAAACAAACTTGTAGGTTAAATGCTACCTTTCAGATTTGTAAAGTTCTCCTTTTGGAGCGATCAATCCAACGGATTCTCCAGTCTTTTTACAAGTGAATCATCGCATCTGGGATCATCAGATTTTGGCGATGTGTAAAACATCATTTCCGCCTAAGTTTGGAGGAAAAGGAATGTTGTAAACGAAAGTAATTATATGTGCAAATAAGTACAGACTTTGAGGTTATTGAGTAATCACTATCTTCCAACATTGTCTTAGACGAGATCCTTTAAAACATACCAAGTTTTTTCTTAATGTTGTAAAGTCGATGACTTCAAGCTAGAGACCATAAAATGATGACGTTCTTCACACACCTGTAGTCTGCTGCGACTGCATTGTTGCCGAGGATCCTTGGAAAGTGTGAACAATGTTCAACATCGTCCGTTCTGCGCTACGTGTTCCGCTGTGCTCAAAAGCTGAAAACATCCAAAAGATAACATCTTGTTTCTTTCATCAGTCCAAGGCGAGTGTGCTGTCGCTTGCTTGTTCTAACCTGATAGTGTTATTTATATTGCAAGCAAGGACATTTGAATGACCGAATTATGTACCCAAAAATAGGCCTATGCATAGTTTGCATGAACAAATACATGTATTTTGAAACATTTCAGAGATCGTCGAACTCACATGCAACTGTATATTTGGGTAGCATCTTCTATTCTTCTCTTTTGGATGGGGGTATAAACTGAGGTCTAGTATCAATGGGAGGCACTGTGGTCTAATGGTAGTGCTTCGGCTTGTGGATCTGAAGGTCCCGGGTTCGAGCCCTGGCCGGGCCATTGTGTTGTGTCCCTGGGAAAGACACTTTACTCCTGTTTTCCTACTCCTTCGGATGAGAGTATAAACCGAGGTCTAGTCTGTGTCGCATACATTCCATCATAACGGACTTTAAAGATCCTGACGCTCATGTCCTAGACGGGTGAGTGCCGGTAACAAGAACACACCCAGCATGCACCTTGGTAAAAAGTGCCATAATAATTATTAATAATCAAAATTGATTGTGGGCATATACGTAAGAAGAAGAATGAGAGCAATGCCCACTGTTGTACCATACTACACCAGTACATGTCATGGACTGAGGGAACTGTTTCATGCAAAACAAAACATTCTTAACAATGCTTCTATACTGCTTTTCTCCTCCCAAGTCAAAGCTATTCACTTGTTACTAATAATTTAAAAGAGCTCATTTAGTGTGATTGCATTAATAATTATTATTATTTCTTTTGCTAGACATGGAATCAGGACAAACCGGAGTTCCCAGGATCTCGCTCAGAGTATGTTCACAAGCTGGAATTCATCATGCCAGATTCTCAAGAAGGGATTCCTGTATACAGAGTGTTGAACAGAGAAGGCAAAATTATTGATGAGTCACAAGACCCTAAGGTGAGATTGCCATGCTTTGACAGCATTCAGGCTGTTCGTACTAATGTTAGCATTGGCCCTGGCAGTTGACGCTAAATTACTGCTCCTAATTATATGTGGTTGTTTTTTTTGTGTGCAATGTCTGCCTTATAAGCAAGCACGTTTATATGACACTCTCGCTCTGTCTGTTTTGCAATGTGTAAATGTAATAGGTCAAAGATTTGATTTCGTTATCATCTCAGTATTCCTATAACTTATAAGCTTGCGTAGCAGATCTACAACGAAGAATACAAAGCATGGAGATGAGGTGCTACAGAAGACTTATGGGCATTTCCTATACCCAGTACATCACCAACAACCAAATTCGACACACCATGGATCACACAAGCCATTGGACAACACGATGACATGCTCACAGTGGTGAAGAAACAGAAACTGATGGTATGGCCATGTCACCAGAGCATCAGGCCTTGCAAAGACCATTTTGCAAGGCACGTTGCAAGGAGGCAGAAGAAGAGGGAGACAGAAAAAGAGGTGGGAAGACAACATTCGAGAATGGACTGGCTTGACACTGAGCTTCACCTTGTATACTAATGACTGCAGAGCCACTAGTGAGAAGAACACACTCTCAACGTTCGCTGATGACTCAGCACTGGTAGGGCTGATAGAGAACGATGAAGACACAATGTACAGGCAGGATGTCGACAAACTGGTAGAGTGGTGTGACAGGAATAGCCTGGACATCAATGTGGGAAAAAACAAAAGAGATGACCAGTGACTTTAAAAAGGGGAAAAGAGACAGAACTATTGGTGTTAGGGGGGGGTGGAGGTTACATTACATGGTTACTGCTTTAGGTCCAGCGGACTCTTCCGAGCCAAATCAGGTACAAGAGTACAAATATTTGGGCACAACCATCAGCTCTGATCTCACATGGTCAAAACACATAGACAAAGTAGTTAGCAAGTGTAACTCAAGGCTGTACTTTTTGAGAAAGCTCAAACAGTTTAAAGTCTGTCCTGAAATCCTTGCAATGTTTTACAGAGCCAGTATCGAAAGTGTTCTGACCTTCAACTTGATGGTGTGGTACTTTGGTAGCACTGCAGAGGACAAACACAGACTAGAAAGAGTGGACAAACAGGCAGAGAGGGTAGTGGGGGTTGTTTTTCCAAGCCTGGATGAATCGGTGCCCCACAGAACCATCACCAAAGCACCCAAAATTGTTGGAGATGAGTCGCACCCCCTGCATGATCACTTCGCACTAATGCCATCTGGGCGCAGGTACCGTGCTGCCAAGTGTAGAACTTATCGCATACAGAAGTCTTTCATACCATCCGCCATCTCAGTCCTGAATGGTATAAGGTAGCTGGAACAATGTGCTGTCCCTACCCCCCATAACCCACATGTTGTAGTAATGTGACCATGCGTATAATGTAGTAGTGCCCCTATCATCATTATTATTTATTGTCATGGTGTCTTTATACCTACATCTATGCCTGTATTTGATCACTGAGACTGTTGACACCTGTAGTAATTGCTTTTGTTTTTAGTCTTATAAACTGCTACGCTAGATCTAATTAATTGTCTCAGAATATTGGTAAAGTGTCTCAGTGCGCATTGAACAGGATGATAAAGTGTCTCAGTGCGCATTGAACAGGATGATACACTGTGCATATATGTACTTTATTATTGTTGTTATTATTATTGCTATTGTTTTGTTATTATTGTTATTATTATTATTTCCTGTTACTGTTTTAAGGTTTTACATGTTTATATGTTCTGAGACTGAACTTTTAGACACCAATATGTTGCGATTTAAACTAGCTTTTTAATACAGTGACCTTCTATTTATTAGTAATATTATTACTCAGTAGTATTAGCCCCATTCTTTGTTTTTTTGTGGTTGAATGTTTTGCACATGACTGCTCGGCTGTTCAGTGTTTATATCCGGGAAGTTGTCTCCCCTATGGGTATCCCCTGGGAAACCCATTGTGCAGACAAACAGACTAGATTAGGGGCAAGCGTCACACGAAACTTTACTTTCACATACACGGATACCTCGTAACAATAAAATACGCACCTCCCTCTCCCCTGCAGACATACGTAATTCATGGAAACTCAGCAATAAGCAACACTTTTAGCAGCACAACCACATCACCACTAGACATGTTCAACTTTAGGTTGGAACCTTCAGAGCTAGCCGTAAATTCCAGGTATAATTCACGTATAATACAGGTGATCACCATGATGTGATACAATAAGTAGCAGTGTGATATTCTTTTGCTGTGATACAATGACGGTGTGCGAGTTTGTGTTGCGTGAATGTCTTTTTAAAATTTGTAACAGGTTTTTATATGTTCTTTCTAGGCGCTAAGCAATTTCTCTATGTACTTGGAGCCAATAAAAAGTTGAAGTTGAGCGAAGCCATGAGGGTTGCTGAGGACAGAGAAAGATGGTGGTTAAATGATTATATTTGGCGCCCCAACGACCCTCGAGTTACGGGATAGGATAGGATAGGAATAAGTCAAAACAAGGTAAGTTATGAGTTCCAGGACAGCATTCCCTAAAGCACTTTCTGTTGCTAGAAACATTTTTGGTGAACTGATTGCTGTTTGTTATTTTTATATTTCTCTAGAAGACGTCATAATTCTAGCTGTAGCATTTAACATGTTTATTCTTTTTCCGCAGTTGAACAAAGACATTGTCATAAAAATGTACCATGACATGACCCTGCTTAACACGATGGACCGTGTGCTGTATGAATCTCAGCGACAAGGTCGAATCTCATTCTACATGACCAACTATGGAGAGGAGGGCACACATATGGGGTCAGCAGCTGCCCTTGACCCCAAAGATCTAGTGTTCGGACAGTACAGAGAAGCTGGTAAAAAAAAATATATATATATATATTTGCATTAGTTACACATTTTCTTTGATTTCAGCTGATGACAGTGATGTGCAAGTTTTGTTGTTGCTACACCTCACCATTTCACTAGTAGATACTTTTCTTGGGTAATAAATGTTATATTATAAAATTTAGTACTATGTATTTCTTTCATGTTACGATGTATGAACACTTTCTGCAATGCATTTTTAAGTCTTTGTTTTGTATGTTCTGCACAGGTGTTCTGATGTGGCGAGGCTTCACACTAGACCAGTTCATGAACCAATGTTATGGCAATGTTCAGGACCTGGGCAAAGGCAGACAAATGCCAGTTCATTATGGGTCCAAGGACCTCAACTTTGTCACCATCTCATCACCCTTGGCTACTCAAATGCCACAAGGCAAACAAATGTGTTTTTGGCGTAGTTTGGGCTGATGATGTGAAAATTATTCGTTGGTTGTCACACATATGTGTAGTGGACATGGACGTGTATGAATAGACTGAATGGAATTCCAAAGCATGTTTGCATCAGTGCTAATTAAATATTATATTGGATAAAACCAAAAACAAAAAGGTGCTGTTTGTTTAGTGAGGACAATTCATAAAAAGCAGAGAACAAACGTGTTGAGTGTAAGTTTGCCTTGATTTCATGTCTTTAGGATATGTTTGGCGCAATAGTGATGGTGAATTTCCCTAGATAGTAGATGCATGTCTAGTTGGAGCACATGTATATAATGCTTCCTTGGATGCATCAAGCAGATCTCGTATTGAGACTGCATGTTGCTGCTTGCTGCTGTGTATATTTGATGATCATTTATCATTTGGACCAATGGATGTTATTGGACAGATTGTTATGTTTTGCCTTGATGTATATTATTTTGATGTTTTATTAGGCATATGGATCAATAATGTTATTGTTGTTGTTTTTCCAGCTTCTGGGGCAGCCTATGCCTTCAAGCTACAGAAGAAAAACAATATTGTCATTTGTTACTTTGGAGAGGGAGCAGCGTCGGAAGGTGATGCCCATGCTGCGCTGAACTTTGCTGCCGTGCTTGACTGCCCTATCATCTTCTTTTGGTGAGTATGCGAGTACATCCTTCAAGTATGTGCACACTGAGTCAAGTTTGTGTTTGCACTTTGCTTAAACTTAAAGAGCATGCACTGGACTATAATTACGTTCACACTCTTAACTTTCTGTGCCAATAAGATGAGACAGCCGAACCATCAGCACCGAAGAAGAGTGTCTAAGATTTTATTCTCTTTTTATGAATCCAGTCAATCAATTGATTTGTTTATACAAGCTAACTTATTGTCTTGCAAATGGTGGCTATCAGTGATCATTAGGAAAGGTTTTCAATCTCCTAGTAGTTTTATGAGTTACATGTTCATTGCCCTGCAAGTAATTTGTTTTTCTTCTTCTTCCATGATATGTGGATGTTTCTTATTTCAGCCGTAACAATGGATACGCTATTTCAACTCCCACAAAAGACCAGTACAGAGGAGATGGCATTGGTTAGTACTACTTCCTGTATATGTTGCAGTATAGTATCTGTACATTGAAAGAATACTGCAAGACTTTGTAAAGTCGCAAGTGTAATTTTTTTTTTAAATTTATACTCATTATTTTATTTAATCTTTGAGTGAATATTTGAATTATTTGCTGCCCCACATTACTCGTATATTTCACAGTGCGACTTTAGCATTTTTCTTAATAACAACCATGCTGAAACTTCAACAGTGAGGTATGTGGGTTAAAAATAGCTTTTTCGATACCTGCTGTCTTAGGAAAGCCCTATGTTTTGGGGTAATGTACAATCTTGCTTGCAGCGGCCAGAGGTCCAGGGTATGGAATGGCAACAGTGCGTGTGGATGGCAATGATCCTTTCGCAGTGTACAATGCAACATCGGCAGCCAGAAAGATGAGCCTTTCTCAGAACCGCCCTGTTCTTATTGAGGCCATGACGTACAGGTACACCTGTAGCAATGAATAGTACAAATTGTCATTTTCGTTCGTTCGTTCGTTTGTTAGATTATAGTCCCCGGACATGTGTGCATATATGGGACATAACTATAATCACATGTTAAAATTCAGGACCAATATAAAAGGGTATGTAAAAATCTTACAAACATCAGTCATCCATCTAAGACCATAAGTACGATAAAAACAGATAAGATTAAAACAGGCTAATACAGCAGTAGGGATTTTAGGGCAATGGGGGACACTAGTCCCACACATTTATGCCCAAAACATACACACTAAGCTAAATCATTAAAAATAGATAAAAACACCGGGAGAATGAGGCGCTCATACTGCGCATACATATGGGCGTGGTGAGACAGAGGTCACAACCACAAGTAGCCCAACATCACAACTGATAATGCCCATAGCTAAGATCAAGGTAAAAGATAACACTAGTTATAAAAGATGAACATAATGCAGGGGGTGGGACGCACTTCACCACCCAACTGCCGGTCCCATCAATATAAAAAAAAAAAAAAAAGGTGCTAAGATCATCACCGGTTATAAGGTTAAAAGAAAGAGACCCGTCTAAGGTGATACAATAAAATGACCGTAGGGCCATCCAACACCACATCATTTTCATTTCACGTGTTTGTTACCTATATAATTCCCCCCCCCCCTCTCCTACCCTTCCTTCCTCCAGACTTGTCCTTAACCTTACGTACCCTTCACTCACCTCAACTTATCCCCCCCCACCCCCTCTCCCTTCCCATTTATTTATTGCAGTTAATTATCTTGGAACGTAACCAACATTAGCAGCTCTTTCTACTATAATTTGTGAAGAAGACCTTGAACGTAGATTTTAAAGTGTTCAACGTAAAGACCACTGTGCAAAGTGTAGAAATAAATGCACCTTTTGTTTTTTCTTTTAATACACATTATGTAATGACACCATTTGCCCAAGGGAAGAAAGAATTATCGTGTTCCACAGCAACAACAAAAAATGTGTAAAGATAAACTATTATTAATTTCTTGGTTGCAGAATTGGTCACCACAGTACATCAGATGACAGTTCAGCATACAGATCTGTGGACGAGGTCAGCTACTGGGATCAGCAGGACAACCCTATCTCTCGTCTCCGCAACTACATGGTGTCACAAGGATGGTGGGATGAAAACTCGGAGAAAGATTGGATGCTGGATGCCAGGAAAAGGGTTAGTTGATTAATGCTAACGACATCAGTCTAGGCACAATTGTAATGTTTTTGTTGGTGAAAATTTTGTTTTGCTAGTTCTAGAATTTTAATTTTTCTTTTGTAAATGAGGACAGTAAATCATCTTGTAACTTGTAGCTTGGAAGCAAAACTGTTTTAATTGGTAGTTTTGTCGTGTTGTAGGTCATGAAGGCATTTGGGGAAGCAGAATCACGCAAACGACCCAACCCAGAGGAGTTGTTCTATGATGTCTATGATAAGCTGACTCCTGATCTTGAAAAGCAGCTCAAACAAATGAAGGACCATGTCATGCAGCACAGAGAACATTATCCTTTGGAACAGTATGAAAAAATGTCCTAAGCTCCGTCCTTAATCTATTGAAGTTTCCAGTGTGGCAGTTTTATATTAGGTTATATATAAACTTTGTATATTAGTTTTATATTTATATCAGGTGATATGTCAAGCCTTGTCTCAGGGTCTGTGAGGTTTGCTGAATAGTCTATCTACAGAGCATAATTACGTTGTTGTGTTTAGTATGATCAGGCTATTGTGTAGGAAATTATAAAGAAAATAGGTTTGAAAAAGACTAGTGTGTTGTTTCATGTTTCCTAAGAAATGAGACTGGTGAATTCATGCATTAGCTAACCGATGTCAGCATTCACAAGAGCTGAAAGGTTGGGGGAGGAGGGTAATGTAGTATAATAACTATGTGGTTAGCTTTTACTGACTGTTAGGGTAAAATCTGTTGTTTAATTTTTTTGTTGTATGGATAACTAACCTCTTGGATATTGAATTCCAAGGGCATTTTCCATAACTGTCTGCAACAATAATGTACGAATTCGTTATGATGAAACATGAATAATGCCGACTGTTAAGATTGTTGTAGAGATATGTGATAGGAGTGTGCTATTTTTTCTTTTATGGGGTTGCAGATTTGTAAATGTCAAATTGATGGAGATTTGCAGGTTTGAATCGTAAATCTGTAAATTACAGGAGATTACGTTTTGAAATTGTATTAGAGTTGTGGTGTGTTGATTATTTTACAAGGGATCACACAGAATTTGTGTGCTGCTGATTTAAACTTGAAGGAAAAATGATAGGCTTTGCATCAAATGGCATTGCAGTTTTATAGCCTATAATCACTGCAGAACTCGTAAAATTTATTATGATTTAGATTTAGATAAGAAGTATAGAAGCTTTCATCATATATGCTACAAATAAATATAAACTTTGCACCATGGAAATAAAATGGCAGCTAGTCAGTCTCAAGCAACCAATGTTGTGATATTGTTCATTGATCGATTTGATACTGTAGTTTTTAGGTGTAGGTAAGCTCATTTATGAAGTCTAGCTTGCTGACCATAAGGGTAACATTGTGCTTAAAATAATAATGAAACGATGAAGTTGAATGTTTGCTGAAGTTTGAGAGTGATAATATTGGGAGAAAAGTCACATTTTAAGGTAGGTAGTGAAACATCTCACTACTTTAAACTGTTTCTGAGATGGATTGTTTTAAAGAGTAACTTTTGGACTGCATATTAGTTTGTGAAATTAGTAACCAAATTCCATGCCTTTTTGCATCTGCATGCACATTGCCAGCAATGAGAAAATTATCTGTTTGTTTTGTGATACAGACTCTGTACCAGCACATTACTTTTTCTCATGGATGAGATAATTCATGTGTTGATGATTTACGTTGTATTTATTATGCATGATAAATTTGCTATAGCAATCACAATTTCATTTTAGTGTCATTATATTGTACATTTATTAGTTATGCGATAGAATTTGTACATAGGCTATAGAATGCAAATGCACATATGTACCTGGTAATTATTTTTATTTTGCTCACAAAATCATCAAGATCAGCGACTTTGCAGTATAATTGAAATCTGTGAAATAATATGAATCAATTTGCAGCTGCAGTTAAAATAGATCATGTATTAATTCGCCAGTTTCTCTTTCATTCTACTTATACCTGCATCTCACATTTATTGAATATGGTATTTGTTGTTGATATAATAATGGTTTTTGATGATGATTAGACTTAAAATGTAAAATGTTTGGTTGTGGAATCTCTTGAGGCTGTTGAGTTTGATAAAAAAAAACAGACTGCATCTTTTGCAATTGGAATGAAGGTGATCAGCTGGTTAAAAGATAAAATGGTTTATGCTTGCATTAATCTTTTGCATTACAAGAAACACAAGAACCTATTTGTGTGAAGTTGTTATATTTGTAAACCATGTGCTCGTGATGTTCGGCAACATCAAACATGTGCATTACTGTAAAACTGAAAGCTGCAAAATATATAAGTAAAAAATATGTAACTCGATGAGTGATGTTCAGCTTTATATTGGAATTATGGCAATCATTATAACAATGTTACCTTTAACTGTTCTGTTTTGAGATAATTGTATGGTTTGTCAGTCAAATTTGAAAATGTGTTTTCTTGCACCACATATTTAACAATCATGAACTTTCGTAAAGCACAATCCAAAATACACAGAAAATAGGAGGAAAATACAGAACCATTCAATGAGTTTACCCTCAGAAACAAATTTAACAGTTTCCACTCATGCAATTTTATTATTTATCATAATAAAATGGCAACAAATGAGCAGAGAAACGGCGTGTACAATATGTTCATAGGACAAAAACACACAAGCATGATCAAAAAGGAAAAATGTGCAATACATTTTTTTTTAAACGTGTGTGTTAATAATAAACAATTGTTGCTGTTCATCCTATTATTATTATACTCTTATGATAATCTATGGGTATGTATCCAAAAAAGCCCAAGTGACTTGCATGACTCTAACGCTCCTTAGGAAATCTGTCTATACTATTCTATATGCAAAATGAAAGTCCCCAGTGTAGCTGGAGCTATAGAAAAGCTGAATGGAAAAAACGCAAAGTAACATGACCTTGACCTGGAGATTACCTTGACATTTCCATGACCATGAAGACTAAAGGAGTAGAGGGGAATGTGGAGGGTGGGGAAAGCATTGTGGCCAAGTGGGCTAAGGCGGGACTAACTTGCTTTGTCCACAGGCCAGAAACCAATGGCGCCTGACAGGTGTGGGATCGATCCAGCATCTGGGTGTTATGTTTCTCCGAATATTATTTACTTTCTACTCGGCCAACGTCTCGGGGGGTTTTCTCCCCCAGCAAAATTTAAAAAAAATAAAACACAACTAATATTAGGTAGGTTGGGTTTGGGCGCGCCACAGGCTGCGACTACGCCTTCCCCAGGGGAGGCGGCCCAGAATTTCCCAATAAGAAGGGACAATAAAGCGTTAAAAATAAAAATAAATAAAAGAAAATATTTGTCACCCAAGCATACAAAATTAAGGTTGCATTCTCAGAACTGTCAATGTTCTCAAAATTATGTCCTATTTAGAATGCATGTACATGTACACACACTCGGATCAACCCCCTACATAGGAATTTCTTGCTGAGGGATTGGGCAGTTTTCAAAGAGACTACCCTGTGCTAAACAACAATGCTAACTTCATTAGAAAGTGTACACATTGATAAACAGTACAATGATGTTGATAGACTGATGAGGGGAATGTGATGAATTGAAAGGAAGACCGAAGGAAAGGCGGCAGAGAGAAATTGGAATCATCGACCATTTAATTAATATTTATCCTATTTACATTCTACACACAACAGTTTGAAAACGTATTTACTAAATATTACTAATTTACTATGAACATGATTCTTATGATCTGTATGAGTGTTTAGCCTTTAAGGTAACAATATCAACTGGGAAAAAAAATCTGCATGTTTTTGTGTTCACTCTTATTTATTTTTATCCTGGCTGTGGTGGAAGATAAAAGTGTCTAAAGGAATCAACAGAATTTGTACTTCAGAACATACAGGGCAGAGTCAAAACACTTAAGATTCAATTGCTGAAGGCACATTCTTGCAATGAAGATAGATTGCAGTGCAGTACCTAATGCATATATA
This sequence comes from Oncomelania hupensis, assembly GCA_036898135.1. Lineage (NCBI taxonomy): Eukaryota > Metazoa > Mollusca > Gastropoda > Littorinimorpha > Pomatiopsidae > Oncomelania > Oncomelania hupensis. Next base: position 66,675,116 of record CM072513.1, on the reverse strand, counting down.
CTTTCATTAACAATATGCAAGTGCTAGTATTGGGAAGGGAATAGTAAACCACTCTTTACTAATGCGCAGGGTTAAACAATTAAGTCACCACAATCGCACAATCACCTTCCCAATTGCACATTAACTACCTGGTCATACGTAAATCTTACAGAAGATCCATCTCATATGAATTGGCCTTAAACTCCCAAAGAAGCATGTTAGTGAAATAGATGTATTTAGAACATGTTAATCTGCTGCATTGTAATATTGGATCTCCTTTTTATCATTTACTCGTCTTCTCATATGATGATACAATTAGTAAAATGCTCTATGCTATGATCACTCTGACAATCTAACACCTACATATCAGAAACAGGTTTTAAAGAAGACAAGGAAATGGAGAGGCCTTAGGGCATGTTGTGCCCCCTCCATTTCCATTTTGAAAGTAAAGTACTATATTTCCAGAATCTGAAATACATTTACTCGGGCAAAATTTTGTACAGTAAAGGATAAAAAATATTACTATTGGGGCTATTGTTTTTTATAGCCTGTCCTACAAAATATAATAATCACCTCATCAGTCTGGAATAGTAATATAAAACTAAATACAAAACATGTAACAAAATGATTTCAGAACTTATGAAGTTAGCATCAAGGCCTAGACCAGTACTAAAAACCAATGTTTCTTTGAGATTGGAGTTTTTAAAATAAATGTGTATAGTTATGCCCATCAGTATTTACACTTTGAAAAAATACTTAGGAATTTAATGCTTTATTTCCAACAAAAAAACAAGATCACAGAGTCTCACTTTTGACTTTACAAATGCTGTTTTTGTACAGCTAGTGAGCAAATGAAACTTTGCATGAGTAACAACACAAATGAAATTTTCAGTACGTTGATTGAACTTTTAGTATGCAAGCAAACTAAAAGAAAAAACAACAACAAATAAATTAAAAGAGAAAAACAAATGAATGTTTAAAATGTACAATTAAAAATGTTTTCCTTTTAATGCTTTATAATTAAGAAGAAAAGTATAATATACACATTGGCATACAAAATATCTCAAAACAAAACACTTATTTAATGAAAACATACCCATTACAGAGTTTACAAAATCCTGTTCTGGCATGGATTTTCATGAAAAAAACAATAACAGACTCCATCATCAGATCTAATAGCACTATACTCAGCGATGATGTTGTCAAATAAAACAATATTGTATGAAATCCAAACTTCCATTGTTGTATGCTTATCTCAAACCTTATCGCAAACAAAGTACAGGCAGATGTAACACAAACGGAAACATGTAGCTTATACACACACACAAATGGCAGCTAACACACATCAGCAGTCAGTATTATTAATATTGGTGAACTCAAATAACTTTCGCAAAACTACATCAGAATTATGAAAAAGGAAAATGCAACATTGGTTTATTTATAACCAGAAGAAAGGTCAATTAACATTTCAGTCTTCATTCTTTCAAGAAATCACTATATTTTACCCAAACAACACTGAATCAGTCCTTAGTAACTGAAAACGCTCAAAGAGATTCAGAAGACTATACGGTGAGAGATCATTATCAAGCTCTAGACAACTCAATTTGCTTTACAATATTTCAGTATTTCACTATTATGAATCAAGATGCCCCTCTTTATATATTCACATGTATATCCGAACTAATTAATAACTTTAAGATCTAATGACTGTCAAAAAGTTACTACAAACAGAGGAAAGGCTCCAGTTGCCATAATTTAATGATTGTGAACTAAAAGCAACAAATCCAAACATACTTCCTGATAAAAGCTGAAAAAGACTTTTTCTGTGTACATTACTTCCTTGTGGGTGGGTTGATGAATACCCAAAACATGATATTGAACAGAAAATGTTGTTTTCAGGATTAAAACAACACTTGCCAGCATGCAAATAAAATTAAACATGTACATGTATTAACAGAAGTGTTTTCAAAAGTAATTCATGCAGTTGACAAACGGACAGTCTTGCAAATACACAGTTTCAGTTGAAAGGATACAATCATTATCAGGAAATCGCACACTCACAGCCTCTTCTAGCTGCATCATCTGGTACAGTCCCCCTTCTCACTGTATGCAATGGTGCTGACACTTTGTGCACCTGACCTTGTGGACTTTCAACCCCTGTACTTTCAGGGGACCCTGATCTACAGGTAAGAACACGGCTGCGGCTGCCAGTCTGAAATTTTCGCTGGCATTCATCCACGTATTCTTCATACTTGCGGTCAAGTTCTTGGGCAGCAGCTATCTGCTCGATACGAGCAGGGATCTCCAAGGCCTTGGCACAGTCTATGGAGCAGGCCCAGTGTTGAAACGGTACACACGTGTTGCCTAAGTAAGGGTTCTTGAAAGTGATGACCTTGTATCCTGCATAGAAATTTAAAAAAAAAAAAGTTTAGTATAAGCTCTATCTTGCCATTTCAAACAATAACATTAAATCCCATATAAAAATTATATTAAATTCCAACAGCGGTGGCACACAAATACCTGTGCAAATGCACATGCACCTACATCCACAAAATGGGAAAGAGAGGGGACCAAAAAAAATCAAAGAAATTTAAATAGAAGCGAATCAAGCAGGAACTTACCGAAAGAATTAGCTAAGGTGGCCTTATTGCAGTTGTGACAAATGTTGAAGAGGTGATAAATATCAGCGATGTAATTCTTAAGCACTGGGGTAACACAAACATCACTGAAGTAGTCTCTCTTGCCCCCAATGATGGCTTTGGCAGCCCAGAACTGCAGAGTCTGGTTGCGAGCGCGGATGGGTGGTGTGGGGTACCCAACAACCGGGATGATACGATAGTATACATCGGTGTGATACCACATGAAGGTAGACTTGAAATAGTTGTGGTTGCCATGACGGTGGACTGTGCGGATGGACGGCATGTTCAGCAGGAAGCCAGGCAGAGCATCAAGCAGGTTGTTGTCAAGCAGCAGTGTGCGCAAAGACCCGCAGAACACCAACGAGTATGGTATTGAGCGCACCTTCAACAGTCATGATAAGCGCATACAAGTTACTTTACATTCTAGTTAATAAACATTACTGTATATTCTGTGCAACTGCAACAAGCAATTAACCCAAAACAGCGTTTCACATTACTTCAACATAGGCAAATCTGTCAAACTTCAAAAGAACTCCTTTGGTCTCTTCTCATTTTATTTCATTTGTTTCCTTCTTTCTTTCCTTCATCTTCTTGTTTTCCAACTTCTTTTATTATTTGTTTTTTCATCTTCTTTTGTTTAACCTCTCTGATCTTCTGGTGTACACGGAAAATATTACTCCCCAGAATTTTACACTCATCCAGGCATTGTACAAAATGCCTTCATTGACATACATATGTGTTGCCGCATGACAAAACCCGGCTAAAGACGCCAGGATTGTTTCGCTGCTACAGCCGTAAAACACTAAAAATCTGCTACCCCATCAATTTTAGGATTGTTGCCTCTTTGTCTTTATTTAAGACTTTTCTTTAATATCCCAAACGGATTTTGTTCAAAAATTACTAAAACATTGTTTATTTTGTTGATTTTGATAAGGGTGTTGATCACACCTTGCTAAAACAATGGCTAATTGACCTCCGATACCCCAACTTTTCTTGTCTGACTATGAAGGGAAATCCCCAATGTGGATTGATATATAACGTCTGGAGAGTGAAAAGTCCCTATTGGTACTACTTTTTGGTACATAAAAGTGTGTGGCGTATGAATTGTTCATGAAATTCCTTGTTCCGAAGCTTGCTTGTGACACAAGTTGTGTTCGAATGTGTCTCTAGCTGGGTCGTGAAAAACTGAAGTGTTTCCTATAGATTTTTGACGATTTTTAGTTCAAAGTGAATTTGTTAATGTAGATAAATTCATCATACATCTATTTCAAGTGTTTTCTTGCAATATTTATGTTGCATTTGTTAGAAACAATTTGTCAAAGTAAGTGACCGAATCTTTTTGGAAACCGGAAGTGATGGCTTCATCTCCAGCGTCAGTAGATGTGTCGTCTGCTAGAGTAGCTAGGGCCTTGAATCGACCCGGTTTTGCTTCTGAAGAGCTCCAAGACCTGCTTTCAGACTATTTTTATGATGGTGCCAGTGGGAACTGTGATGAGGATTATGATTCTGACGAGCAGAAGCTTGATCCAGTTATTAAACGATACTGTTTGTTTTCATTCAATGATTCATGTTTCGTAGGCCTCTTCGCTATTGGCGTGTCTTTAATAATCCGTCATTCTACTTGCATAGATTTAGGTAAAGGTTGAAAAGGCGATATCAGTGAAAGAATTACAGTAGGAGTGTGGAAAATATTTCAGTAGTATATTTTTTTGATTGGAGGTGGGGTGGGGTGGTTGAAAAGGTAAGTAGTCTGGCCTGCATTCAATATTACTAGCATGACAAGTTGACTATGTTCTCATTATTTATTATTGTTCGTTTGTCTGTTTTAGGAAATGAACATGAGGACTATTTACCAAATTACTAGTAATTAGTATTTGCTTTGATATTTGTGTTTATTTAAACTTTATAGAGCAAAATGACATGTTATTTTGATTTACACCTGTGACGCGACAGATTTATTCAACGTGCGGAAGGGAGTGGAGAATCAGGGAATTATTAAAGCTTGATTATTAGGACTGAAAACTACCTAATGAAACTTTTGTTTTAGGTTTGTAATCTTTGTTTGACTATTTGAACTGAGCTGATGTAGCTGCTTGCAATTAAACAAAATATTACTTGACGGACGAGGGATTTAAGAGGGGGGGAAGGGAGTGGGCATTATGATAGGGTTTATTTTAGAAAAAATGATTGATTCAGGCCATGTTCTTGATATATTATTATGTGTTTGAGTTATTATAGACTTGCTAAACACTTGTTTTATTTCTAATATGTTTAAAAACACTATGCATTATGGACGGGTACAGAATAAAATTGTGCGTACTGTTTTAATTGGTTTATGTTCGGTATTGTGTGGATGGTGTATAATGTGAATTTTCTCATCTTATCTCAACTCACTGCCATATTGCTGCCATCTTCCTGATTGTTTTGATACCAAATACATGCATGGGAAAATTCTGGTTGTGAAGTAATGATCATTTTACAATTCAAAACTTTGAAGGCAATTTCTGGAAATTAGCCCCCGAGAAAATAAAATATTTAAAAAAATCATAAAACATCAACCAATAAAGATAAAACAATTCTGTTTATTGCATTTTGAAGATTATTTTTAGTACTTTGTTAATAAATAAATAAGTAATTTTTCATATTTTGACACTTTAGCCTGGTTTTCTCATGCTGCAACACATATTACAGAAAGAAAAAAAAAGTTTAGACATAAAATTGAAGCATGTGACAGCACGTCATGTACTTCTTATGTCTGCTTACCTGTAGCTTATTGTTCGTGAGAGCGAGATACTCTAGTTTCTGCATGCGGCCTACATCACTGGGCAGCTGATCAAGACTGTTGTACTTCAGTGAAAGCAGGCGGACATTGGGGCACATAAACAGCTGCACACAAATATTGCGAGCTATGTGTAAGAGGGAGACCGAACAAGAGGTGGGAGGACAACATTCGAGAATGGACTGGTTTGACACTGAGGACAGAGAAAGATGGAGTATGCTGGTTAAACGATCATCTGTGGTGCCCCTACGACCTCCGGGTTACAGGACAGGATAGGATAGGATAGGTAATGAATACATTGTTTTATTATTATTATTATTATTATTATTATTATTATTATTATTATGTGAAGTTGTTTTTCGTCTTCCTTTTTTTCACTCACTCAACACTGTACGAGTTGCGACAAAATATTGCATGTGATGATGTGATTTCCTTGTAATGTCCATTTTTAAACTACATCACTAATATTCAAAATGTTTCTTCACTGGCTTCCTTCTGCCAAAAATATCACACTCTTTTTTTGTGTTGCTCATCAATATATCTACAGTAGTATAGACTATAGTTCTTAAATAGATCTTTCATCGTTTTTTTTTTTTTAATGGAAAATTTTTAAAATTGTTTTTACCTCTCTTGGCAGACGATTGTCATCCCCATACTTGAACATGCTGTCCAGATAAAGCTCTGTGAAGCCATGGCTATTCATGTAACGAGACAATAAAGTTTCTGCAAAAGCAAATTTAATCAGCAGTTTTAACAAATGGTGTTATTATGTTAAATGTGAAATAATACTTTCTAGTCAATATAACCATAAATAGCTGTCGGCATGAACCTGTTTACACACACTCACTCCCCACACACACACACACACCCACACACATACACCAGCACACACACTCACTCTCTCTCTATATTCTGCTCTTTATCTCTTTAAAAAATGTTGCCATGAACAAAAACTGAAACAAACCTCCACACTTTGGGATCTTTGCTTGTCTTTCTCTTTCCACTTCTTCTCTCATCAGCTGTATTAGGTAACGCTGTCGTCGGTGAAGGGTGACTGACAGGTACCACAGACACTGGGGCATTTCCTATGATGAGTAGACATTATTGCTTATAAATTATTAAACTTTTACAGAGAACAACATTAAATGATCAAAATGAAGTATATCAAATATAAAAATGTACATGTAATATTAATATAAGTGTCAAAAAAATGTTAGCAATTGTTAAGCTGTCAGCAAAGTTTATGATATGAAGTAGCTCACATATAATAAAAAATATATAACAAGAAGCCTTGGATAGATGGACAGAGTACAGCTCTGACCTGTACAACCACACACCAAATGGAGACCCATCAGTTCTACCCAGAACAGAGAAGAAGAAGAAATCCTCCCAATTCTCCAAGAAGAAGTTGAGGCAGCAGTGCAATCGCTGAAGAAAGGGAAGTCAGCAGGAGTGGATAACATATCCGCGGAATTGCTTCAAGCAGAAGGAGAATCAATGATTGATGCCCTCACCATTATTTATAACAAGATCTGGCAGAGCGGGGAGTGGCCTTCACCATGGACCCAGTCGCTTGTCATCACTCTTCCAAAAAAAGGTAAACTTCAGGAGTGTGAAAATTACCTCACCATCAACCATCCCAGCAAGGTCCTTCTGAAAATAATACTCAACAGGTTGAAACCCCAAGCTGAACAAATCATAGCTTAAGAACAAGCAGGATTCAGGGCAGGGCAAAGTACCACTGAACCTCAGAATAATCTGCGAGAAATACCTACAGCACCAACAACATCTATATCATCATGGATTCAAGAGAGCGTTTGACCGAGTCTGGTATGCAGCTCTGTGGGCAACCATGAGAGTGTACAACATCAGCCCTAAAATGATTGAAGTCATCAAAAGCCTGTATGACAAGGCTACCAGGATGCTACTCTCTCCAACACTCTTTAACATCTTCCTAGAGCGCATCATGTTAGATGCCCTTGCAGATCACGAAAGCACAGTCAGCATAGGGGGTAGAGCAATCTCCAATCTCTTGTTTTGTGGATGACATTGACGGATTGGCTGGTGAGGAACAAGAACTTGAACAGCTGGTACAGAGGCTTGACACCACCTTCAGAGCCTATGGAATGGAAATAAGTGTAGAGAAGACCAAAATGATGACCAACAACACCAAATGGTATCAACATGGACATCAAAGTTCAAGGCCACCAAACCATCAACACAGTGCATAGCTTCAAATATTTAAGAACCATTGTATCAGACAGTGAGTCCCAAAAGGAAGTCCTCTCCAGGATCGCACAAACTGCTGCCTTGACAAGGTTGAAGCACATTTGGAAAGACAGGACCATCAGTCTACATTCCAAGGTAAGACTGCTGCGCTCCCTTGTCATCTTCATCTTCCTAGATGAGGTGCTACAGAAGAATTCTGGGCATTTCCTATGCCCAGTACATCACCAACAACGAAGTCTGACAGACCATCACACAAGCCATTAGACAACACGATGAAATGCTCACAGTGGTGAAGAAACAGAAACTCCAATGGTATGGCCACATCACCAGATCATCAGGCCTTGCAAAGACCATCCTGCAAGGCACGGTGCAAGGAGGCAGAAGAAGAGGGAGACAGAAAAAGAGGTTGGAGGACAACATTCGAGAATGGACTGGCTTGACACTGAGCGAAACCATGAGGGTTGCTGAGAATGGAGAAAGATGGAGTATGCTGGTTAAACGATCATCTGTTATGCCCCTACGAACTTCGAGTTACGGAATGGGATAGGATAGGACATATAATCAATGTATCATTCTAAACCCATGAAGCTACCACTGTACCATTCATTAGCAATGATTCATCAAAGGAAAGGGGAGTGGCAGGTGTCTGGAATGAACTTGAAGCTTCCACTGTTTCACTAATTCAAACATTATTATCCAAATGTACTTATCAATTAACAATAATATACATACCCCCAGGTCCTCTAAGTAGTCGAGGCGAGATCCATCTTCCACTACTTTTGACAGAATTTTTTCTCTCCATTCATACCACAGTTCTGGATTGGTTTGGAACCGCTTCAGAAGCAGCAGTTCAAATCCATAGAAAGCGTCAGACATTATACATACGTCCCCCGCGTAAGTTTAGGGGGAAATCTTCATGAAATCGATACTAGCTACATTTTTACTCTTGAGCAACGACAAAACCAAAGGATTGCCTTTATTCCTGACTAAATCTTGTTTACTTTCACAGCTGTCTTTCTATACCGTTTCTAAAAATAAGCTCAAGGGAGAGTACTTAGTCTCTTTAAGAAGGCATAATTATAGAAATCTACTATAAAATTATCCCACTTTCGGAAATGTATCCAAAAGATAAACATTTGTGACCAAGTATAAAATAAACAATTTAAATAAAGATAAACTTATGGATAAGTGTGATTTGGAATTTAACAGATATACTCGCAATTTATATTTCACTTTGTGGTGCAAAGACGTCAGAGGACTTGAAAACGGAAGTAGGCATCTCAAATGTGGCTGGACCAGCAGAAGGTATTGCACAAAATAACAAAATGAAGGGGAGATTCAGCACATTAGATATAGGCGTCGTGGTGAAAGAACTAAAAAGGTTAGAAAGTTACTTTTAACTGTTTTGTATATACATTTTTTAATGAAATATTGTCACAATTTTGTTTAGTCAAACGAACTTGACAAGGCTCAGTAATTACCCTGACTTCTATCTTGTCACTCTTGACGGTGACCAATTCAATGAACTGAAAAAGTACATAGCATAGCATAGTTCGGCATACAGGCTAAAAAGCCCTCATAATCGATCTTGATAAGCGTCCCAAGACCCAAACCCTGGCCACAGTGCCTACCAATTTAGAATTTTTCAGACTCCCAGCGACCTCTCAGATACCATCACTAGCTCATTCAACGCAGAGAGTAACACAGAGGACATCTGGTCTACCCTGAAAGACGGCATTAACGACATGTCGCGAGAGCACATCCCCTACAAGACACTTGGGAAGAAAGCCAGCAAACCATGGGTGGATCATGCTACTCTTCGGCTCATTCGTAAAAGAGACCGCCTATACAAGCGGTGGAAGAAAACAGGAGACAAAAAATTGCAAGAAGACCTAAAGAAAATCAAACAGACGGTACAGAGAAACTTAAGACGTTCATACTGGTCCTACACAGAACGACTCTTCGCGCAGGATCCTGAAGACAACAAACGCAACCCCAGCATAAAGTCCTTCTGGACCTACATAAAAGCCCAACGGACAGAAGCAGCTGGTGTATCCCCACTCAAGGTTGGAGGAAAGCTTGTGACTGGAGCGAAGGAACGTGCTGAAATACTAAATAAGCAGTTCAAGTCTGCCTTCAGCCCAAGAGAGAACTACACATCTGAGGATTTTAGATTAAAGACCAAGCTTCAACCTCCACATCCAGACTCTCCATCCTGCAGCAACATCACCATCTACGCCTCTGGTGTCTCAAAGCTCCTGAGAGATCTGGACTCAAGTAAAGCCCCCGGGCCAGATCAAATAAGTCCCCGACTCCTCAAAGAACTAGCTGATGAAATCTCCCCAGCCTTGACTCTCCTATATCAAAGCTCATTGAAAGCCGGCGTAGTCCCCCAGGACTGGCGAACAGCCAACGTGACCCCAGTCTTTAAGAAAGGTGAAAGATATCTTCCTGAAAACTACCGCCCAATCTCTCTGACTAGTGTTCCATGCAAAATCATGGAGCACATTATCACCCATAGCATCATGAGCTTCGCGGAGGAACACCACCTACTCAGCGAAGCACAGCACAGATTCAGGCGCCACCGCTCCTGCGAAAGCCAGCTCATAGGCCTTGTGGATGTGGTCTCTGATGACCTGGAGAAGGGGAAGCAGACAGACATCATGGTGATGGATTTCTCCAAAGCCTTCGATAAGGTCTGCCATTCCCTGCTTATTCACAAGTTGAAACACTATGGAATCACAGGAGATATGCTGACCTGGATACAAGCCTTTCTTACTGACCGGCAGCAACGCGTGGTCGTCGATGGCGCCACATCCGAACCAATCCCCGTAGAATCCGGTGTGCCACAAGGCTCCGTCCTGGGCCCCAGCCTTTTCCTACTATATATCAACGACCTCCCCGATGGACTGTCCGCAGAGGCTCGCCTTTTCGCAGATGATACACTGTGCCACAAGACAGTCAGCACCGAAGATGACCAACGTGTTCTGCAAGCTGACTTGGACCGGCTTGCTGAGTGGGAGCAAACGTGGCTGATGTCCTTCCACCCGGATAAGTGTTTGACACTCCAAATAACCAGGAAGAGGAAACCGCTTCAAAGCGCATACCACCTCCATGGCCACACACTCAGCGCTGTCAAGGAGGCAAAATACCTTGGTGTAACCATCAAGAGCGACCTTCTGTGGGACAGTCACATCACCAACATCATCAACAAGGCAAACAAAGTTCTCGGCTTCCTCAGAAGGAACCTGCGAGTAGGTTCACAGTCACTCAAACAGCGAGCATACTTCACACTGGTCCGCCCGCTCCTGGAGTATGCGAGTCCAGTGTGGGATCCTACCACAGACAAAGACATCAGGCGGATTGAGGCAGTTCAGCGCAGAGCAGCCCGCTGGGTGGTCAATCGCCATCGGCAAACATCAAGTGTGGACGCTATGCTGGAGGGACTGCAATGGCCAAGCCTGCAGGACCGCCGCCGGCAAGCCCGCCTCATCACTTTCTACAAGTACCATCATGGCCTCATAACCATCACATCTTCAAGAAAACCCACACCCACCCCTCCTGCCAAACAGACCCGTCACGTCCACCCAGAGCACTACCAGCTTCCTTCCTGCAGAACCCAATACAGAAAGCAGACCTTTTTCCCCCGCACAATTGCAGAGTGGAACCAGCTCCCGGCAGATGCTGTCCTCAGCACCTCGCTGGAAGCCTTCAAATCCCAGATCTAACCCGCCCCCCCCCCCATTTCCCTCTCTCCCCTGCCCCCTCATGCTCTCCCCCTATTTCCCCAAGGCTGTTTCATCTGGGCAGCACAAACCCAAACAGACTTACAAACAAGCGCCATTGCAACAACCCCTCAAATCTGCAGTACCTTCAGAACGATGAAGTTGGCAGAGTAATGAAAGAAGAAGAAGACTCCAGTTTGGTGGGTAGTATTAACGTCCCCCCACACCTAGGCGTATAATTGGGCAGTTTGGTGGAGTACATGCTATCCTTAAATAGCTTGTCCAGACTATTTCTTGAACACATAGTGATTTAGCATCCACAGTCTCGGCAGTCAGGTTATTCCAAGGGGTTACAACTCTATTAGTAAAATACTTCTTAAATTTGCGAGTATTATTAAAAGTTTTAGTAAGTTTAAATTTGTGGCCTCGTGTTAAACCAACATCATTAAAATTTAAAAGAGAACAAATGGTAGTAAAGGATCATAAAAATTGTGCACGTTTTTTAAAATTTAGATTAAATCACACCGCTCTCTCCTATACTCTAAACTATGCAACTTCAGTGACTTCAATCTCTCCTCGTAGGAGAGTCCTGACATTCCACAATCTTCCCAGGTGGTGAATCTTCGCTAAACACCTTCGATCAAGTCCTCAAATATGGGCACCAGACGGGGTTAGCGTACTCCAAGATGAGAGTAGAGACGTATAAGAGCCTTAAAGAAGGGGACCATTATGTCCTTGGATTTATTACTTATAGTTCCTGCATGCAGGGCTGATATTTTGTTGGCTTTCTTAACAGTATTCTCAATGTGATTCTCAAAGCTGAGCTTTGTATCCATAATCACTCCAAGATCCCTCTCGGCACCAGTCGTCTCAATCTTACACCTTTCTTTACCATCACTCATAAAATACTCATGCTGGGGATTATTTTTGCCCAGATGCAACACTTTACAAATTAGCCTACATTTTTCACTATTAAATTTAAGTAGCCATGTTTCCGTCCATTCAACCAACTGGTCAATGCATTGCTGCATTCTCTCCTTAGACTCCTCACTTTCATCAACTTCTGCATATGCCTTTGTGTCATCAGAAAATATCTTTATGTCACACTTTACCTTCTCTGGCATGTCATATATATAAATAATGTCGGCCCCAAAATGCTCCCCTGAGGGACACCGCTTGTAACACTTATTTTGTCAGGACTGTTACCGTTAACAATCACGTACTGTGTCCTGTCATTCAGAAAATTTCTAATTCATGCAAGTGGGCTGCCACTTATACCATAACCTTTTAGTTTCTGTACAAGTCTGAGATGTAGAAAAGTATCGAATGCGTTCCTAAGTTCAAGAACATGCTAGATGGGGGGGAGAGGGACCTAGTGCGTGCTGGGTGTATTTGTGTTGCCGGCACTCACCTGTCTAGGACATGAGTGTCATTATTTTTAAAGTCCGTGCGATGGAGAGGTGCATGCACAGTCTAGACCTCTATCGATTTATGCTCTCATCCAAAGTAGTAAGGGTGCAGTGTTTCATGTTTTTTGTTTGTTTAACTCAAGACCTTTATCGGGATTTGATTGACTGCCTGACAGGCTACAATGTTATGTTACACAATGTTATCGCCAAACATTCGAGTACTCTGTAAACACCACAGTTGGGCTAGGTTAGCAATGTAGCAGTATAGTTGGTAGACTTGAGTAAAGCAAATGCTTTTTTCACTACAGGAGCAGTTCACAGATGTTTTTATGTTCCTGTTTATTACGTTTTTTGACTCACATGCATAGCAATGTGAGTCTATGTATTCACCCAAAATTAAAAATTTCCAGATTTTTGCAAATCTGAGCAATTTGAGTCCTAAATAGTCCAAAAATTACATTTAAATTTGCCCCCCCCCCCCCCCCCCCCCCCCATCCAACTGTCCATTTGCCATCTGTATGTGCAAAACGTGTTAGTAGTTTGATATACTACTCAAAATAATTGAAGGGCCACTCTCATATTTCATTTAGTTTAATTATTTTTTGCTGCTATCAATAATATTGCTTATTTCAAAACTTAACCTGTACAGTAACATTCAAGACAATCTTATTCTGACATGTGTGAATTTTGAACTTTCTGCACTGATTTGAAAAACAAACCCAATTTTTACCCCAAAAATGACCCTAATTTACTGTTGTCTTGCTAATAAAGCAAAATTTTCAACATTAAAAAGTGATTTGCACGCGAAAGGCTTGCATTTTCTGAGTTCAGTTCAACAATCGGCGCTTTTTTCTAGGTATAAATGGCAGCGCTTTTGCTGCTTTTCTAACCATGCCCCAAAGGCGACGATTGACTGATGTGGATAGAGGCAGAGCTGTTGCATGGCTTCAGGAAGGGGTGGGGGTGAGAGAAGTTGGCAGGCGGCTGGGAGTGTCCCACTCCGTTGTCCAAAGGCTGCGGGAGTGCTTTAACAACACTGGAAGCGTCCAAGAACCAAGAAGGTCCGGACGCCCCCGCGTTACCACTGCAAGACAAGACCATTTCATCACCCTGTCAGCTCTGAGGATGAAGTCCGCTACAGCAAACACCATCAGAAGACAGCTTCACGCAGCCAGCAATGTTAACGTCAGCGACCAGACAATTCGCAACCGTCTACATGAGGCAAACCTGCGATCAAGACGACCAGCAGTACGGCCTTTGCTCACCCCAGCTCACCGTGCAGCGCGTTTGGCCTGGGCTCGGCGTCATTTGGTGTGGACTAGGCAACATTGGTCAAGGGTGTTCTTTACAGACGAGTCTAGGTTCTCATTGTCTTTCAACGACCGTCGAGTGAATGTTTGGAGGCGTCCACGGGAGCGTTTTGCTGATGCGACGGTGCGCGAGCATGACCGCTTTGGTGGTGGATCTGTCATGATGTGTGGTGGCTTCGCATTAAACTTCAGAACACTCTGCTCCAAATTCATGGCAACTTAAACGGTATTGGCTATAGGGATGACGTCCTACAACCTAGGGTTCTCCCAGCTCTGAGGGCCATTGTAGAAGGTGCCATACTACAGGACGATAATGCCAGACCCCACCGAGCGCGTATCGTCAATGACTTCCTGCAGCAACAGCACGTCATAAAGATGGATTGGCCGGCTTGATCACCCGTTTTGAACCCCATAGAACATCTTTGGGATGTCTTGGGTCGACAGACACGGGCAAACCTCCCTCCAGGAGCTAACCTTGAAGTTCTGGCCCAAGTTCTCCAGCAAGAGCGGTTGGCCATCCCAGGAAACATCCTCCATAACCTGATACGGTCCATGAGACAACGATGCCAAGACTGCATTGATGCAAACGGTGGGCATAACCGTTACTGACTCTATAGATTTTTGGTTTCTAAAGTTTTGATTTTGTAAATGAGGCATATGTCCAGTTAAATTGAATTGACTCGAATTGTAAGCGACTGATGTCTAAAATCTTGTTTGTTATTGATGCAGAAATGATTGCAATAAAATATGATGAACTAATAAATTGAATTCGTGTTTCTGATTTAAAGAGAGACCCATATGTCCAAGTGGCCCTTGTATTATTTTGAGTAGTATATTTCAGAAACTATTTCAACTAGTATAACAACCAATCTTGATAAGATGGTGTATATATATCCATTAGACCTCATAAATGATCAGTGAATGAATGACTTTACGTCGAGGTCACAGTGTTAACAAATGTTAGTCAAGAAATGGCAATTCTTCACAAAATTTCAAATTTTTTCTTGTTATTAGTATTGAACTAATGATTGTTTGATGCATGATAGATATCAATACTATGAAAATTTGGTCAACCTCACTTCAAGAACTAGGTCACTGGAGCTGTCCAAAGTTGGTTAGTATAGGCACTTTGAAGTGATTTTGACCATAAACTATGAGAGATATAAAGTCCATACTTATTTAGAGATGATAGATTGATCTTTCATATTGTTCCATTCTTGCGTAATCTTGAAGGTCAAGGTCATTTTAGGTCTTGCAAAAACATTTTTAAAAATAGTTCATTGTACATTAGAATGGCTATATTTGACCCATAATATGTAACATTGGGTAATTTGATCATCCGTAAGCATGAAAGGTCATGTGAAGGTCAAGGTCATCTCAAGGTCACCTTTTTTGGCATATTACAACTTTTGCTGTAGTTTATTTGATTGTACATGAGTGTGTTTGGAACCGGAGTTCAAGGTCATCTGGAGGCCAAGAGCATAGAAAGATCAAATTCGGTATTACTTTGCGTTTTAATGTCATGGTTTCTTTTTTTTTCCTTTTTTTCTGGGCACTCATTTTCATGTTAAATATTGCAAGTTCTATAAGGAGCATGTGAGTCATATGGGCTTTGCCCTTCTAGTTGTTTGTTATTGTTTAGTTGATAGTTTAGTCATTGATTAACTTTATTTTAGTTCCTCTCAATTTGGCTGTTTTTAAGTTAACCCTTTTGCTGGGAGTATTTCAACTGCCATTGACAAAGGAGGTCATACCTAACTTTTGAATGTTAAACAGCCAAAGTTCTGAACTTTCCAACTGGTGCATATTTGTGTTGCTGACTATTTAACTATACCAAGGAAAAAACGTCGCAATTATGATGATGATGAGATAATAAATTCACTTTGGGGGGAAATTCTGCATTTTTGGTCAGAAACAGCTGATGTGCATGCAATGCTTTTAGTTTTTACTAATTGAGTATTGTACAATTTTAATAATAACAGTACTCCATTTTCAGGTTCCTGGGCATGAGAGTAGTCAATGTCTATGATGTTGACAACAAAACCTACCTGATCCGAGTAGCAAAGTATGTACATACCCATAATTTTTTAAAAATATTACTTGTGTTCTGTTTTTTTATTTTTTAATTTTTTTTTAAAATGTAATATAAAAAGGTTGTCAGCAAAGTAATGTGACTGTAAAAGTGTAAAGTGGATGTAACCTTAAAGACCTTTTTGCTGAATTTCATTTGTTCTTTCTTAGTTATTATTTACAATCTTTAACGTTAAGGGTTTATAGTTTAAACAAAAAGGATAATGGTTTCAGGAAACAAATCTTTTAGTGGCCATATTGTTAAACATTCGAGTATCATTCATTGATTTATTCATTTATTGGTTGAAATTGTTTATGCAGCACAGTTGAGAAAGTTATGTTTTGCATAAAATATAATTAAACAAATTGAGAAAAGTAAATACATACTTATAGTTTAAATGATTAAACAAAATTATAGCTTCTTTTAAGGTTCTTTATTATTATTAAATATTTAGAATATATAATCAAACAAAATGAAAACAGTAAAAACATACTCATAGTTTTAATGATTGAACATTTTTATTTATCTTCTTTTAAGGTTTTTTATTATTATTACTTATTTAGAATATATAATATTAAACATTATTATGATTTTATTTTTTTATTCAAAGGCCTGATGAAAAAGCTGTGATTTTGCTGGAGTCAGGAATTCGCCTGCACAGCACTAGTTTTGACTGGCCAAAGAACCCTGCTCCATCTGGATTTTCTATGAAGGTTAGTTCAGTTATGAATAAACAAAATGCTTCAAATAATGCAGCTGTGCTGATACCTTTGATATTGTATGCTAGCAGTGCATAAGAACTCTATATTTATCCCTCTTTGATTGATTTGAATCACAGATGAGAAAACATTTGAAATCTCGACGCTTTGAGAACATAGAGCAGCTTGGCGTTGACAGAATTGTCGACATGCAGTTTGGCTCTGGAGAAGCAGCATACCATGTGATTCTGGAGCTGTATGACAGAGTTAGTAGGCTTATCTATTTTTTAAATATCATATTGATATTATTGTGATCATTTATTGAAAGCGAACACAGATTTGTAACAAACAAACAACAGCATCAACAAAACACACAAAAGCAGCTTGTTGGAACATCTTGAAATGTTTTGAAGCTGAATGTCATTTGGTAGTAATATCAATTTTCACAGTAATCACACTGAAATGACATTGTCCCATGGTGTGAAATATTTTAGGTAATTTCCTTGCCCTAAATGTTCCATTATGAACATTTATTATTGTGAGTCTTCCATCTTCTATCCTGGATTTGCCAGTTTTTGGTCTCTTCAGACCATGATCTACCTTTTTAAGATAGATTGCAGAAAAACGTATTTAAAAATTGATGCATTTTTACTAAGTAGATGTTGAATGCAGGTCAGACTTTTCAGTAGTTCCAGGTTTACCTTTCAGTGAGTAATGTTTATTTCTTTCTAAAATGAGAGTGAAAAGTAAGATTTTAAGCTGGTATTTTGCTGTCTTGATCACCAGGGTAACATTGTGCTGATTTACTCTGCTTTTTTGAACCCCAGGGTAACATTGTGCTAACTGACTGGGAGTATAACATCCTAAACATCCTGCGTCCACGCACTGACAACAGTCAAGATGTGCGCTTTTCTGTGAGAGAAAAATACCCCATCGCCTTGGCCAAGCATCATGAAATACCTACAGAGGAGAGGTAGCAACTTCATTAAGGTGGGTTTTGAGGGCCTTTTTGAATGCTTGTGTTGATTGTATGTTGCGGATATGGGAGGGAAGGGAATTCCACTGCTTAGGTGCGGAGTAGGCGAATGCACGTTGGCCGTATGTCTTAGTGCGGGTGACGGGAACCTTGAGTGTGCGAGTGTCAGCAGATGATCTTAAAGTGCGTGAAGGGGCGTAGACAGACAGTAGATCAGCAAGGTAGGAAGGACAAGAATCTGTGAAGAAGTTGTGACAGAGAACAGAGAGTTTGTACTCTATGCGTGCTTGCACAGGAAGCCAGTGAAGGGAATGTAGTAGAGGTGTGATGTGATCACGTTTCTTTGCTCGGAATACTAGTCTAGCTGCTGAGTTCTGAACCTTTTGTAGTTTGTCAATGATGTGTTTCGGGGAGCCAGCAAGGAGAGAGTTGCAATAGTCAAGAGAGAGAGGACGAGAGCGCAGACTAGGGTTTTGGTGGCCGGGACTGTAAGATAGTGGCGAAAGGAGCTGATTTGGCGTATGGCCGTGTATGCAGAGCGACAGACGTTGGAGATGTGGTTGTTGAGGGACAGGTCATCGGATAGAATGTAGCCGAGATTTCTTGCAGAGGATGAGAACTGAGTGTTTGTTGTCCCTACTGTAAGCGATTAGCAATCATTGTGGTGGTGGTGTTTGCAATCATTGTGTTGGTGTAGTTATTATTGTTGTTGCTTGTTTTATTTTGGTGGGTTGTTTTGATTTAATAATGACAGCTATAATTTTTTTCAAGTACTCCTAGAGAAGAAAACTGAAATATTTTAGTTGTTGAATAACATATCTCAGTCTGTGTTTGCCTGTTTTTTGTGAATGTGTGGATTGATCCACAGCATTGTATTCTACTAGCTTGCATCCATTCTTACAGAATTAAATGTAAACAGATGCTTCAGTACATTTAGTGGGTCAAGTTTAGTTCTGGAGAAATCCACAAAAAATTAAATAAATAATTGACTTGGAATTGTAGTAGGTAGTCAAAAGCCATTTTTAAAAAATGATTTCCTCATCACAAAACTGACATAGATTTAAAGAGCTTTTCATTCTGAACACAGTGGTATATTTTTTTCCCCATAGGACAAATAGGTAAAAAGTTATTAATGTTTGAAAATGCCGAATGTTGGTGTTTTTTTGGCAACGTTTTGGAATTGAAGAAATTGACAACTTTGGAGTCTCAAAGTGAAGCCAATATTGATACGAGAAAGCTGATTTTTGACAGGTAACCCCTTCATATGTTATACTCCAAGCCCAATTTTCTTCAGGCCTATCCCATGTAATGTTCAGCCGTTTTGGTGCTTCAAAGTTGGGAAATCATCAAATTCGCAGTGCGTGCCGGCAAAGTATAGGCCTACTGGTGTGCTACTACGCTCAGCACTCGTGTCGCTGAATAGGCCTACGAGTTGGCCCATGGCCGGAAGAAAACCCGAACACCGTTTGGGTAGACTTTTCTACGGCAAAGCGCTCCGCGATACAGTAATGCACAAATTAATTAATACCCTAGTTTTATAAAGGAAAGTCTGCTCTTTATTTCTTGCTAAGTTTTATACTTCTAGTTAAAATCAAACTTACATCAAAACCGCTTTATCCACTTTGTTCGGCTCGTAACAAAACGTTTACACACGAGAGCCCACCATTCTTATATGTAAATGAAGCTAAGTATCTGAACTTCTCATTGGTTCTTATTTTTAGGCCATCCAATGAAGTATCGCAAAGCGCTTGACGTTTGAAACGAGTCACCTCTCAGCAAACGACGGTGACAATTTTTTCGCAGCGGCATTCAGCGTTCGGATAGGGGCGTATTCAAAAGCTGTTTTCTCGGAATCTTTCGCATAAACATGCATTAAAAACAACACAGATGTAAAGATAAAGCTTTCAATTTTTATTTGAATACAGCCACTGTTCGTTTTGATGCAGTTTTACATTAATAATAAGTGTTGAAAGTGAAGTGAAAACTGAGTCAAAACTGCCGAGCGGACAAGAGCCAATGAAGGGCTTGGAGTACCTAATTGTAGAATGTGATGGAAGTGCTGAAGTCCATAATGAGACATTTAAGTCAGGAATTTGTCTGCATAGTACTAGCTTTGGCTCCATCTGGATGAGAAATTTAAATGTGTTTGTCTTAAGTGTAATTGTTATTTTGTTAAGTTTGAGACAGATGTTGCTGTCGGCTAAGCCAGGAGACCAGTTAAAGCGCGCTCTTGTCCCACATCTGGGTGAGACACCTTTTAGCATTTTTTTCTTTATGTTTTGGGCATTGTTAAGTTATGAAGTTACTGAACAGGTAATTTAGTACTTTTTGACTCACCCATAGCACCCACAGCGACTCAACCAAAGCTTTTTAGATTTTGAGGTTAGGTCAGTCAGGCTAGCTATAAATAGCTTCGCCGATGCTTCCTTTCACTGGAAGGGAGGGTGCAGGCAAGCTATAAATAGCCCGTAGCAAGCAAAATGTGGAGGCTCTAAACAGTGCTGCTCACATAGGAATTGAGCTGGTGTGTGCACCCAAAACAATTTTTTTTCCCCACATTTTGGGAGATCTGTGAGATGAATCATAAATAGTTCAAAAATGACATTTTAAAAAAATGTCTGTCCGTCCATCTATCTGACCGCATGTGCAAAACTTGCAAGTGGATTAACATCTAATAACCTATTTCAACTATCGCAACCAAACTTGTTTAGATGCCACTGTTTCATTTTGGTTTTTCCTGGGCTCTCATTTAATTATTGCAAGTTCCATAAGGAGCATATGAGTCTTATGGGCTTTGCTCTTCTAGTTCAATTGTTCATTTGTTTGAATTGTATTTGATTGATGCTGTTGTAGTAGTTTTGCTGCTAACGCTTGCGAAATTATCTAGTACGGCATTCAGGTCTGTGAATTTTATCAGGTTTACTGTGTGTTATGATGGTTAGTATTGCTGTAAAGGTTAAAACCTTTCGTTCCAGATTATGGTCCATCAGTGATTGAACATTGCCTGCTGGAAGCTGGCTTTGCAGACAATGTCCAGATTGGCAAAGGTTTTGATGTGACAGCAGGTAAAAATCTGATTTTAGTGGCCTTTATAGTCTTTTTTTTTTTTTAATAATCCAAAATATACGCACCTCACAGCAAATTCTTCATTTCTTTAAATTGTGAAATTGAATGCAAATCTGTACCTCAGTCAGTCTTTTGACCATAACAAATCATTCTTGCTGTCATGGTAATTATTGTGCAGATCTTGGAAAACTGATGGAGGCAATTCAAACAGCGGAGTCTTTAATGACGTCCCTGCTGTCAAAACCATGCAAGGTAACCTTCTTATAATAAACGTGTCATCTGTGCAATAATTACAATTGATAACTTACAATGGTCTTTTTTTTGCAATAATTACTCTTGACATAAGTTTGTAAAACATTTTCTGTACTTATGCAATTGTCATCCTCAAGTAGAACTGATGTGCTCTTGTATACATTTAACAAATAGAACTGTTCTTATAATTAACATTTTAACCTATAATCTGCACATATATTATCTAGATATCCAGCAAGTATGTAAAGCGTCAGATGTGTACAGCAACTGTGTTACTTTTTATTGAATGATATTTTTAACTGCCTGCAACGCATGCCTTAATTTTCTCAGAGTGATATAATAAAGTTTGCTTGTATCTTGTGTGTTCTATCTTGTGTTTGAGGGCTTCATCATTCAAAGAATTGACAAGAAACCTAATCCAAGTACAGGAGAATCTGGTGAACTGGCTACGTAAGTCCGTGATCTCATCAATGCAATTTTTTTTTCACAGCTCATAAGTGTTTATAAGCAATGCATGCCTTTAAGAGGTTCGTTTTTTTGGTGAGGAGGAATGAAATGGAGGGAAGGGGACATTAAATTCTGATTGGGATGATTGTGAAAGCATGAGATATAAGCTTTTCTTCAAAGGTTTTGCTCTCTTGTATGGTCAGTGATTTGTGGTGGTGGTGTTATTAGCCATTTCATTTTGCAAAGTAAATTTACTATTCGGCACTTTGTTTTATTGCTTTGCAGGTATGATGAATACCACCCATTTCTGTTCTCACAGCTGGTGAAAAAGTCGCATCTAGAGTTTGATATGTTTGACAAAGTAAGTTAGTTGTTTATTTCCTTTCTATGTTTGTATATGTGTGAGTGTTTGAATGTATGCTTGTGTATTACAGACATGAGAGTGCATGTGTGTATTGACATTACTGTACTTTTTCTCATAATGTCATCGGGATTTTTTTTAGGCTGTTGATGAATTCTTCTCCAAGCTGGAAAGCCAGAAGCTGGACATCAAGGTTCTGCAACAAGTATGTACTGTTTTGTTCATTTGTTAGTTTAATTTTTTTAAAATCTAATTGAGACAGTTCATACGTGGTGCTGACACATGCACACCACACAAGACATGAGAATGACAGAGAATACAGGGTTATGAATCGGAAAACAAATAGATTTTAGAATCACAAGTGTGTTGAGCCAAAAGTTCGTTGTATTTACTCTTGGTGTCATTTATTGTAAAGGAGAGGACTGCCTTGAAGAAACTTGACAACGTGAAGAAGGATCATGAAAAACGCATCACTGAACTGCAGAAAGAACAGGTAAAATGCTCTTTTGATATAATGATAATATTATATCTTTATATAAAATTATTGTGGGAAAAATCTAATTTTTAGAGATTGCGAATTCTTGCCCATATTCTTGTTTATATTACTGCATTTTATTAAAAGGTTGATGTAGGAATTTCTAGAGCCAATGTGATCTACTTGAAAATGCAAACTTTGTAATTTTGTTTTCTTGACTTCATCCAGGAAGGTGACATCACCAAGGGTCAGTTGATTGAAATGAATCTGGAGCTGGTAATGTTTTTTTTTTTTTTAAATTTGTTACCCTATCACCTTCACCTTCATATTTCACAAACACATGCACACACACCTACTCTCTCTCTCTCTCTTGCTTACATGCATGCACACACACACACACACACTCTCTCTCTCTTGCTTGCATGCATACACACACATACACACAAGAAATAACATATTATGTGGCTATGGGTGAAATTTGATGTATTTTTGTTATTGAATATGTTGCTCATGCAGATGTTCGTCCTATATCTAATTAAAAATTGCCAGTATGATAGTTACCACTTTCTCAGTTAAAAAAGAACTTTTTTAAAGTGAGGTTATTTGAGTCCATCACTTTTAACTATTTTTATTACTGGTATGAACAGTTACTCTTCTTAAATATATGTAGCTGATGCTTTATGTGCATAATGTTAATTTTGCTGTTTGTCTGAGTGAATGTGTTTATTGTTGTTATCATTGTTACTACTGCTATGTGGTAAGGCTTTTAAATCATTAATTTTATTTATTTTAATAATGCAGAAGCCTTTTTTTCTAGGTGGACAAAGCCATCTTGGTGGTTCGGAGTGCGCTGGCCAACCAGATTGACTGGACAGATATCAGTCTGCTGGTGAAGGAGGCCCAGGCAACCGGTGATCCAGTGGCTAAGGCAATTGTTGGACTCAAGCTGGAGATGAACCACATCACTATGCTGCTGGGGTATGCAAACATAATGACAACTCTGTGTTGCTTAGATATGCGAACATAATGATAACACTGTAATTTGTGTGTAGGTATGTTATGCATAGATGTGTGTGTTTTCAATCTTGAGTTTTGACATTCAGTCTGACAGCATTGATAGTGGATATGCAAGGAGGTTCTGAAGTTTAAGATTATTATTAAATAAGATATCATCATTACATTCTTTAATTGTCTGGTGGTAGAATTTGAGTCACGTCATAATTTTGTTTGTGTGTCTGTGTGCAACACTGAATCATACAATTTGTTAAAATGTTATCATGTTGAGAGCATTTGTATGCTACTGTGCATGGCTGTTGATAGCTTCCGTTTTCCTATTGCCAGAGACCCATTTGCCGCAGAAATTGATGATGAGGAATACACCCCACTGAAGCCAATGAAAATTGATATTGACCTTGGTCTAAGTGCATATGCTAACTCTAGAAGGTGAGCTTTATTTGTTTAGTTACTCCATAGTTTGTTAGCTAGCTAATTCATTGGTTTGTTTATTTGTTAACTTTCAATATATGTGGAATATAAATGCAGTAGATAATTCTGAGGTGAACAAACACGGGATTTGAACACTTAAGGCCCAGGCAGACCTACCAATTAAATCATACAATTTGTTCCATGCCGTTTAATCTCAGGACTGATCACACGAAGCAACTGGTCACACAAAAAAAGGGATTCCATACAACAGAGGCAGAAGTTGGTTTTCGCTGCTGATCGCTCATAGGCTTCTTAGGTTGTTCTTGTAGTGCTCTCCATTGTTGCTACGTACACGCTGTGATAGCCAACAGTTCGATTTTGCGTTCGAGCAGTTTGGAGGATGGTGAGAGAGAAAATTGTTTGCCATATTTAGCTGTTTTAATAGCAGATGAGGAGGAAATTCAACAGCGGAGATGACAGAAATGATGGTGAGTACGGCCATTTCTTCACTCGCAATGTCAAGGATGCACAGCATGTTCTGATTGGTTTGAACTTATGATTTTATCGCAGGAACTAGAACATGTTCTATCCCCTGAATCTATGATGGATTTGCATGAGATTTTATTGTAAGCTTCTTGAACAACTTACTGCAGCGTGTGACCTGGTAAATCTTATGAGAACCTGTAGGTCTGGCTGGGGCTTTAAGATGTTGACTTGAAATGCTTATGTGTCAAGTTGTTGTTTGTGTGTTTTTGTTACTTTGTAACCATTTGATGTGATTCTTTTACGGCAGCATTCAACTCTTTAACCCATATGGGTTCAAGTCTCAAAAAGCGTTTTCTGTGGTAAACATTTTATTCGAACTCAAAAGTAATGTAAATGGGACTAACTGACATGTGAGCTGGATGTGTACATTTTATGTACTTGATAAGAATTTTAAATCATAGTCTCCATGTATCTCTGTTTATTTATTTATTTGTTTTAATTTTAATTTTATTTGTTTCAATAGGTTCTTTGACAAGAAGAGACAAGCTGCAAAGAAAGAGCACAAAACTATTGAAGCTTCAAGCAAGGTAAATTTGAATGTCATTTTATTCAGTACCTCAACCCGAGTAGTAGTACGGTGACTGTAGATAAGAAGTTTGATCGTAACATAACTGATAATTGCTGTTTTCTGACTTGTGTTTCTTGCGGTGCTTTGTACGACTGCAAGCAACACACCAGCTCAATGCCTATGTGAGCAGCACTCTTTGGTTCCCCCACATTTTGCTGGCTGCTGGCTATTTATAGCTTGCCTACACCCTCCCTTCCAGTGAAAGGAAAGGAAAGAAGCACCGGCGAAGCTATTTATAGCTAGCCTGGCTGAACTAACCTCAAAACCTAAAAGCTTTGGTTGAGTCGGTGTGGCAAGAAAGCTACTTCACTATGAATCTGTTGCAGAATGAAAATATTGTGGATTGTTTCAGGCTCTGAAATCAGCAGAGAAGAAGACGAAAGAGACTCTCAAGGATATGGCTACTGTGGCCAGCATCAACAAAACCAGAAAAACATACTGGTCAGCGCTGTGATTAAAATTATAATCAATGTATTAGTTTAGTCAAAATATATAGTTAGTGGTGTGTTTTTTCTAAGTTTGATTAGCATTTATTTCTTCTTTTTCTGTGTCTCCCTGCCACTATCTGTACAACCACTCCCCACTACTCACTCTCTTTCTCCTTCCCTCAATCCCTCCCTCCTTCCTCTCTCTCCCTCCCTCCTTCCTCTCTCTCTCTCTGTTTGTCTTTCTCTTTTGGTCCCTTTTCTCATTATGCCTGATGCTTGTTATTTCTGTCATTCAGTACAGTGTAATCAGTAAACAATAATCAGGTGTGTGTTTGTTTTTTTTTTTTTTTTTTTACAATACATCTGAGCATGAGTAGTATTTTGCAGAGAGTTGTGAATGATGTGCTGCAGGTTTGAGAAGTTTCTGTGGTTCATCAGCTCAGAGAACTACCTGGTAATCGGAGGCAGAGACCAACAGCAAAACGAACTCATCGTCAAAAGATATATGAGACCGGGTATGACTTTTGAATTAGATTTCCTTTCTGTCTTCCACTCTTTGAGCATGATTGGTGATTTTTGGGCAATGCATGAAAATAGCATCAAGTATTATTGTTGTTGTTGTTATTATTATTATTATTATTATTATTATTACTTTGCTTTATCCTGTGTTCTGATTTCTCGGGAGAGCCAAGGAGAAATGGTGTTGAGGAAAGCTATTGAGCGGTTTTATCGTATGTTCTATCTCTGATTCTTTTAAAGTTTTGTTTGTAACCTGTAAAATAAGTGAAACTACTCCCAACAACTTGCACATTAAAACTATTTGTACGATTCAGATGCCACGCACCTTTCTTTCTTGTATCATGCTCCTACCAATAACAGTATCAAATAGAACCTCCGTGAGCAAAGAATAAAGTGTACTTCATGCTGGCAAAGAATACTGAAGAAATAATATATATATTTTCACAGCTAGCTCCTTCTTTAAGCACCAGTACCATTTAAATTGGTTTTTTTGTTGTAAGTAGTAGGTCAATATAAATACGGAGGCAATGAATGGTTGCAGGGGATCTGTACGTTCATGCTGACTTGCACGGAGCAAGCAGCTGTGTGATCAAAAATCCAACAGGGGATCCTGTGCCGCCTAAAACCCTAAACGAAACAGGCACCATGGCCATTTGCAACAGTGCAGCGTGGGATGCCAAAGTGGTGACGAGTGCATGGTGGGTCAATCACGACCAGGTGTCCAAGACTGCGCCCTCTGGAGAGTACCTCACCACTGGTAGCTTCATGATCAGAGGTACAGGATACGCTTGCATTTTGACTTTTGTCAGAATTGTAGAAAATACGATCCTTGATTTTACTATGACCATAAATTTAATTATATTTCTTTACACCTTTAACCTGTTCGGTGCTTGTGACTGAATATTCGGTCAGCATCATCACTACCTCTTCTGTGCCAGTAACTGAATTTTTAGAATTCTTCATGGAAAATCCCCCAAAATATGTATGACGTAGAACCTACGTTTGATAGCTACAACCATTTCCTTCTTGGGAAACACTGGGATTTTCCCACTAGGTGTCGCTGCTAGTGCCGTAAACACAGAAATATCTAGGCAACTGCAACAGTTCAATAGCAAAACGGAGGGGTCAAGTGTTGACCCAGTTTTCACAGCAAATAAGGGATTGAGTCAAATGATAGTGAGAATGAATGGGATGGTAGAGATATGTTACACACCGTGATAAAGCAACCTAGAGTGTCTGGAGGCAGTGCTGTAAAGGGGAGAGCTGGGAGAGGAAGGAGTGTGGCGAGAGGGCGTGGCCGAGGTGTGAGAGTGACTGGACTGCACATTGTGATGACCACTCTGTTGATTCTACTATCACAACTCCAACACGTAATTAGCTATCTTGCCTTCATTAGCCTTGGGAATATTTTGTTAATTATTATTCTAATTTGCACAAACGCCCTGGCAATAGGGATGCACACTTGCATTATTAAACCTGGTACTGAACCGTTTAACCCCCTCTTCTCCTCCTTTCCCCGCAAAAAATGTCTAGCATGATTGTAAGAATATGCACAAATTTAAATAACTTAAAAAATATATAATTGCTGTCTTGATAGTGTTGCTAAAGTCCACCTCTTTTCTATAGGAAGGAAGAATTATCTCCCTCCTTCATACCTGATCTATGGCTTTGGATTTTTGTTCAAAGTAAGTAGTTTCTTTTTAAATTAGTTAATCCCTCTGTTCAGTTGTATTTGCTTTAAAAAAAAAAAAAAGAATGTTACTTTGAAGTACCCATTGGTACAGAATTATATGCTCATAGATAACTACTGACAGTCATTACAATTTATGTACACATACGGTAAAGAATTATAAGCTCATTGATAACTACTGACAGTCACAGTGTGAGTGTAGTAATAAATATCAATGATGGAAGCAATAATCATATTTATTTATTTATTTATATTTTTTTGTACACAGCTGGAAGATGGTAGCATTGCCAGGCACATCGGAGAACGCAAGGTTCGAACCTTGGATGAAGACGCCATGTCTGCTTCTCTTGCCTCAGAAACAGAAAGCGTCCTCACTCTCGATGATGTAGACGAAGAAGATGAACAGGAAAGCAGCGGCAGTGACAATGATGGCGCCGATGAAAATACCAATAAAGGAAATGAAGATGACGCTGAAGATAAGGATACTGAAGATGATGATGACAAGGTATCTAATGAAGAAGAGGCAGCAGCTGGCGGTATACCAGATAAATCAGCTGCTGCACCTGTCATTGAGTTTCCAGACACCTCTATCAACCTTACTTATGTCAAGGGCGACAAGTGAGCAGAATTTCTCTTTACATCTTCTCTACTTCCATCCCTCTCTTTCTATCTTAATTCTCTTTCTCTTCTCTTTTAATCTTTCTTTATGTCTCTATGTATATGTTTTTAAAAAAAAAAAAGGTGGTAAAGGTGGTCCCATAGCCTTGTGGCCGTAGGGGAGTGTGATGTTGGAGATCACACTTATCTTGGGCCAGCGTAATGAGGGTGATGCCCATCTCTCTCCCTCGCTGCTTTACCTTCCCCACCCTTAAGAGAGTAGGTACTCAGTCACAGTTGAGTCAACTGGGGGCGTTGTTCTTTGTCGCTTCATGTTTTGCGGTCACCCATCCAAGTGCTAACCGCACTGGACGGTGCTTAACTTGCGACACAGTAGCGAGTGCTCCAACCACTGCGCTATCCGACACCCCATATGTTATAAATCTCCAAATAAATAAAGTAGCATGAATTTAATATTATTCAATTCTACACGGTAAGCTACACTGGTGATGCTATACTGCAGTGAACTAGAATAATAATATATTTGATAAATAACAAGAATACCAGATCCTGTACACATGCTTTTCCTCTGTAGAGATTTATGCATATACATGCTCACATGTTTCACATATTCTTCAACACACACATACACAACACACACACACAGTCTTACATATGAACATAAATTCATTATACAAACAGGTGTGCTAGTTCCACTCATAGCATGGTTATTACATAATTTTGTTTGCACGGAATTTCTTAAGGAATTTCTGTATTTTATGACATCCAGATACGAGCTGCAGCGCTTGCATAGTACCAGCAGTTCAACTGCAGATGTCGATGAGGGTCTTTCACAGGGTGAAAAGGTTTGGCAGTCTTTTCCTCTTTCTTCTTGGTTATTATTTGTGAAATGAAAGCCCTTTCTTTTCCCAGTGTTAACTTCATCTTGATCTTCATTGTGCAGTATACCATACTATTAAAACATTGAAAAAATACAATTGTAATAAATAAATTTTAAATAAATAATTGCAAAGTGAAATAGTTGAAATTTTGGGAGGAATCCACTGATCTCATGCTTACTTAGTTTTATTTTATTTATTTATTTAATGTAACATTTAACCATTTCTGGCTTTGCTTGGTGGTAATTAGAGACCTCACAATTTTGTGTGTCATGTTGGAGAGTTTTGGATTAAATTGAAGATGAGAATGACCTATTTATTATGTTTTGCACAAGTCTTTGTTTGTTCGTGGAGTATCTTGAATGAAGTAAATGGCAATGGCTTGTACATTTTCTTTGTGAGGTGTATTTGTGTGTTTTCATATTACATTTTTTTGTTTACAATTTACAATTTAATATTCTTGTTTGTTTCAGGCTGCTAACAGACTGACAGCAAGATTATCAGCTAAACAAAGAAGGTGAGTTCCTACATAGATAAAACGGTAATATGCTTGTTATTCAAGACATTTTCTTACTACCTTGCTTTGTGTTAACTGTATCTTTAAATGATCTCGATGTTAATTTATTAGTAGTAGTAGTAGTAGTATAACACGCTTCAGTATATCACAAGAACAGTGCTGAATACTCTTTAGTTGAGTTGAACAATCTTCTGCTATGAGACTGAAAGCAGTAGTATTGAATGCCAGAATTTAGTGATCGGGTACTCCGATTTGAAACTTGAATTACTTAAATACTATAACCATTCCATCAAGGCAAATAATAACATTGATCATGACAGGGCTTGACAAAATGAGGTGACTTGAATATATGATCTTGAAATTATCTGGTCATCGTTGTATTCATGCTTGTGGTGGAAATGCGTTTTTCTACAGAGAAATGCGTAAAACCAAAAAGAGAGGAGCCCCAGAGAAGCCTGAAGTAGATGAAGAAGAAGAAGCTGTGTCCATCCTCAGTAGCAGAAACAGAGTTGCTAGTGACGAAGATGAAGAAGAGAATGAAGAACTTTCTGTCCCATCTTCAGATGCTACAGTAAGCAGCAGATATAACAATTAAAATACATTTCTCACAATTTGTAATTATGTGATACCGACAGCAATATTTATTTTGCAGTGTGTTGGTGCACGTGATTGTTCATCGAGTTGTACAAATCAGCTGTAACGTTTATACTTGAAGGATGTATTTATATATCGTTGCATGTATTACTTGCTCCATTGGAAATTATGTTCAATGTCATCATACTTTTTGTATTATCTGTTTGAATTGGCTTGGCTTGAACAAATTTGTCTTTTGCTGTTGATTTAAGTTGTCAGTTTGTTCATGTTGCTAAAAAAAAAAGTATTTATTTAAACAGACTATGGATGGACAGAAAAACATATCAGGAAAAGAAAAGGCACAACAACAGCAGCCACAGGAACTACAACAGCAGCAGCAAGCAAAAAGAGGAAAAAAAGTGAGTATTACTTCATTTATTTTATCTTCTTCTTTGAGTGCAATTTTATTTTTATAACAAAGTACCAAATAATGCTGGTTATAATATGAATTTTTAAGAAACTTTTTTTCAGAATTTATTTTATTAATTTGATATGTTTTCTTCATCCAGCTGCCATAAGCATGCTTCAGGTATCAAAACATTCCCAGTAGTGCCAGACATCAGCTTTTTCAATGTCATCATCATCATCCGAGGTCTTTGTTGTTGTTGGTTGTCAGTTTTGTCCAAATAATTCTAGTTATGTTGCGGCGATCTAATTGTGATTTGATTTTCTGTTTCTCTTTACAGGGAAAACTGCGCAAGATAAAAGAGAAATATGCAGACCAAGATGAGGAGGAGAGGAAACTGAAGATGGAGATTTTAGCTGTAAGTTTGTCAATGGACATATTTGATTTTAAGTTTTAGTCTGTGCTTTTCTGGAATTTCAAACTAATGGCCACACACTCCTTTAGGCTCTCGTCTCTGCATTGACCAGTTGCCTCCTGAATTAATTTTTTTTTTTTTTAAAAATAATCCCAGAGGCTGAACTTTCTTGTTAAATTTTTAAAAGATTTTGAATAATGTTATGAAGTAGTCAACGTCCGGCTCTTATTTTTAAATTAATGATTATTAATTTGTTCATCTCGTTTAATAAAATCTCCTGTCTGTTAAATATGTCATCTGCTCTAAGACCTAATCTTTATTTACAAGATTGGAAGGCTAATTCCCATGGAACATGTTTCATTTTTCAGTCGTCCGGGCCACAGAAAGAAGACAAAAGAAAGAAAGGAAAGAAAGGTCGAGATGACCCTTCATCTAAAATTAAACGGGGTCCGCAGCTTCAGAGTGCCAAAGGTCAAGATCAGCAGCAAGGGAAGGGCAAAGGTGCTGCACATATAACTGGAGCAGAAGGTCAGTACAAAAAAACTTACAATTTGATCATTTTTGGTAGAATATTTATTTTTGTATATTTTTGAACAAGAAAATATGACAATGTGATGATTTATTGTGTCTTGCCCAGAGGTGCCTACCGTATGCGATAGCGCGTATGTTAATGAATTTTCAACATAAAATACAGCAATACGAGCAATTCCTTAAAAATACACATTTTTGTGGTGTAACACCCCCACCCCCACCCCCACCCCCCAAAAAAAAAAAAAAAAAAAAATTTTCGCACTGATTTTATATATGTTCCGATCTGCTATTTCCTTTACTTGCTGACCCTAGAGCGCATACGCGAAAGTAATATCTCGTACGTGAGAGGTAATGCGAGACTTTGTATCCGCCATTGTGGAAGCTGCTAAACATGGCGTCGCGAAAGCGTTTACACGAGAATGACAATGAGAGCGAGTCTGAAGAAAAGCGGGATAAGGTTGCAAGTAAGCAAAAAGCGTGACAACATTTCTTATGCGAATACCGTGAACGTTTTCGAGGAATAATCGAATCTTCTAAAGGAGTTCATTATGCTCACTGCAACTTGTGCAACAAAAAGAGTTCAGCATTGCTCACAGCGGTGCATACGACATTCAGCGACACTTAGATTAGGTATTACGGACGAAAATTTTATTTTGGTTCAGGATGTTTTATTATATAGTACAAACCTTTAGAAGATTAAACAAATTTAAATTGTCAAAATCGGTCAATATTAAGGCACTCATTTAACTGTTCAAAGTGGGTAACCCTCAAATAAAAATAAAACGCGTTTTTCCCAAAAGTGGCTCAGGTGTCTAAAATTAATACAGAGTGCATAAAAAGGCACTGTAAATTTACACAACAAAATGCATAACACTCTAGTATGCTCAGAAAAAAAAGGTTTTGCCAGTTTCAGCAGAATATACGAAAATAATGATGCATTTATATATATTCATAATTTATATTAATTAATTGTTCTACAGTATGAAGATCATTTTGAGGTTACGGAGTAAACTACAACACAACAAATAATATATTAGTGTGCATTTGTGACCATAACTTGTTGCGTTCTATATTATTTTATTTCATGAGGATTAAAATGGTGAGCTGGAATTAGTATGAATTAATGTTTTGTGAATGTGGCAGTTTTCATGACAATAATTCTTTGATCAAATGTTGCAAGTTGCACGAAATCTGACATTACACAAAATACACAATTTTCATGCAGCCAATACACAAATAGTCAGACTGGGGGGTAGGCACCTCTGGTCTTGCCTGAAAACAAATGTTTCAGTCATAAGCGATTTGAAATGAGTATCTGTGTCTTTCAATTACTAGTTGAGCAGTAGTTTTTTTTTCTTTTTGTCTGTTTCTTTCCCTTGATGAGAAATTGTTTTGACATGTTGACAAAAACCAAAGTGTAGGCAGCTATTGAAAGCTTGCTCATCTGTTATACTCCAATGTTTCAGGTGAAAAAGACAATAAGCCTGCTTTTGTCAAGCCCACAGGCTTTGTTAAAGAGGTATGGCATCTTTTGTTTAGTACAAACACAAATATCTGTCCACTTCTAATAGTTGGTTGGGTTGATGTTGTATGGGTGGTGTTGTTTTTGTGTATTGTGTTTGTGTTAAATTAATGGCATTTGTTAAAATAGTGAAATATGTTTGTCATCGGACAGCTTTACCCAGTCATGCATTGCTTTTGAAATTGGCAACAATGTAGTCAAAATGATTTGTCTTTTTTTTTTTTTTTAATAGGAGTTTTAAGAATGATGCCCGTTATTTGAGAGGCACTGTGGTCTAATGGTAGTGCTTTGGCTTGCGGATCTGAAGGTCCCAGGTTCGAGCCCTGTCCGGGCCATTGGGTTGTGTCCCTGGGAAAGACACTTTACTCTCGTTTCCTACTCCTTCGGATGAGAGTATAAACCGAGGTCTAGTCTGTGTCGCATGCACTCCTTCATAACGGACTTTAAAGATCGAGCCCTGTCCGGGCCATGTCCTAGACGGGTGAGTGCCGGTAACAAGAAAATACCAAGCATTTGGTTGCAGAGTCCTCAATAAGCTGAGGGTGGCAGCCCCCAACGAAAGCAGAAGAAGAAGACTAGTTTGAAAATTTCCTCTGCTAGGAGAAGAGTAATAGTACACACTCATTAACTTTAAAAAAAAAAAAGTTGTATGTATTTACTCTTTTATTGTAACATATTTTGTTTCTTGTTTCATCGCAAGCAGGAGGCTCAAGATATGGGCTCTGATGGCGAACAGGATGCTACTGAGGAGGACTCACAGCAACAAGATGTAAGTGGGATTTGCACGCTTTCTTTACTTGCTCTAATGAGTGTTGGAACCATTCTTTTAATATCGTCCATTCTACCATAGCATAGTTAGTATGATCCATATAACAGATCATATGCATGTACAAACCTGTGGAAAGACAGGACTTAAATTGATTGTGCATAAAGGCATGTGTACTTGAAGTCTCTCTCTAATAGGAGAGTCACTCTGAACACACCAGCTTAATTCCTATGTGAGCAGCACTTTTCAGTACCTCTGCGTTTCGCATGCTGCGGGCTATTTATAACTTGCCTGCACCCCTCCTTCCAGTGAAAGGAAGCATCGGCGAAGCTATTTATAGCTAGCCTGGCTGACCTAACCTCAAATCTTAAAAACTTTGGTTGAGCTCCTGTGTGAATGCTGGTGATTTTAATGGAGATGTGCTGCTGAAGAAAAATCTCCTATTTTACCTTATTATATGTATATGATCCATTGAGTGACCATACACTTTCACATCCTTTGTATTTGATATAATAATTTTGAACTGTACTGCTTTCTTGAAATAATAATTGTTGATGCTTTTGTTGTTAGGACACTCACATTCTCAACTCGCTGACTGGTCAGCCTCACCTAGATGATGAACTTTTGTACGCTATTCCATGCTGCGCTCCGTACAATGCCCTCACTACTTACAAGTAAGTTTCTTTTGCCGTTTAATGGTAAGTGTGCAGTTATAGAAACAATTACATTGCCTTACAACGCTCTGCCTTCAAATAGTACTGCCAAGTCTCCCTGCATTGCAGTTTGCTGCCTACACATAGCTGTATCTCCCTACTACATTAAAGAAGATGAGAAGGTGGAGAAGGCAAAATAATTAAACGAATAAAACATTGTGAGGTAGTTTAAATTTGCCAACACTCAAGGGAAGAAGAATGAGAGGGGATTTGATTCAGTTATACAAAATATTTCACAGGATAGATCAAGTAAATTTTCAACAATAATAACTCCATGAAAAAGCAGCAGGAAAAGTTAGCAGTTAATTATAATCGGACAAATTTAAGAAAATACTCCTATGTAAATAGGGTTGTTGAAAACTGGAATGCTCTCCAACCAACATAAGTTTAGAAAAAAAAAAAAAGTAAATTCATTCAAGAATCTTCTGGACATTGATCCCTATTTTCTAGTTCAGATTAAAGAAAGAATATGACGATTAAATGTCATTTAGCCTAAAATTTAGCTAGTGTGACCCTCACTTGAAAGTATGAAGGAAGAGGTGTGGGATAGTCCGTGAGGCCTAAAAAAAAAGGCTCCAGCTATGGAACTAAACTAAACTAGTGCCTCGGTGCTCAGATGCTGCTTATATATTGTATTTTAATTGTAATATACATACATTTTACTATTCTTTGCATGTTTCAGTCTTGTTTCTTTTGTTATACTGTTATACAATGGCATTGTTCACAATACAATTTTATAAATAGTATATTTGCTTGCTTACATTTTTCCTTTGGTTTTCTGTGTGTGTGTTTTTTGCAGATATAAAGTGAAACTGTTGCCTGGAACTACCAAGAGGGGGAAAGGTGAGAATTCCTTTTGGTTTAAAAATAAATAAATATATATATATATATATATATATTATATATAATATATATATATATATATATATATTATATATATATATATATATATATATATAATATATATATATTACCCTCATATGTGCCTTTATATTGTCATATTATTGTTATGGTTAATATTCCAACAGTATTTTTTTATAACAAATGCCTATTGTTCAGTAGATACACTTGTGATCTTTTTTTTTTCTTCTGTTATTTAGAAGTTTTTAAAATCCAGAAAGGTTCACAGAAGAATAATAGGTATAATAATTTATTTGGTATTTGTGTGCAGCTGCCAAGACAGCACTCAATATGTTTCAGCATGAGAAATTTGCAACACCTCGTGAAAAAGATCTGTTGAGGATTATGAAGGTAATTTTATACTTGGAGAAAGGAAAGGAAAGGAAAGTGAGAAAGATAGAATGAAGGTGAATTTCTTGTCTGCAGGATGCGGATTTGTCCCGGAACATGCCTGGGAAGGTCAAAGTTGCTGCCCCCAACCTTCACAAGAGATGATCATCGACATTGATCCTCTCACCATCAGCAGTCATATGGGCTCCATTCATGTTTTACCAGCTATTTTTTTCTTAGGGATCAGAATACACAAACCAGCAATTTGTCATTGAAGGTCTTTCAACTCAGATGAAATAGGGTGAGCCTTTTACACGCAGGATGACAGAACTTTATTGACAGTCCAATCAAAGCCTCTCCTCAACAGATTGTTGATAAATGTATTTCAGTCTTTATCTATCTCATGCATGCAAAGTAACCATTTTAGATGGTATTTTGATGCTGTGCCTAGATATATTGATTTCTTGGGAATAAACATGCATACAGAAAGCAGTATGGCAGGTTTGTTTGTTTGACAAAATATTTTATATTTTTATTTGTTTCATTTTGTGGTGTATTCTAATTCAGATTAAGATTGTTCATATTATTATAAGAAGTTGTTTCATGTTAGTATAAGCAAATGCACAAACTAACCTCATCCATGGTGATATGCTGTTACACACTTTATTTATCATACTTATATATTATAGTTATACTTCAGGGTTGGAAAATAAACATTTTTAAAATTATGTTTGTTGCTGTAAGTAACTGTTGAGTATCATGCAATATTAGTTGTAAATAAATAATTGATTCCAAATAATGCTTCTGTTTCATTTTAATAATGCATGAAATAATTTTGCTCATACATCACCATTATGGCAGAAAAAATCTCCAGTAAACACTTTCCACAAATTCAACAGTATGTTAAGTCAGTAAATTAGAATTTTAATTTTGAATTTGCACCCAGAGACAATTTTCCACTACGAGTTTGGTTGTGCATTTTGAACGTTTAATCATGCTCCCAGAACAAATCTGTAAGGCTTCATTAATGGTAGAGTTCATTTCTGTGAATTTTTTTTAAAAGCTACAAAGTCTGTACAACTATAAAGATACCATGTCTAAATGACTTCTTCAACAATATCAAAAATGTATTCAAAATATACACACCTTTAATAACAAGAATGTAGAATTCCACTAAAATTAAGAATGTTTTAACATGTCCGCACTTAACCGTTGGCAAAGTATTTCTTAAATCTGGCCTGCCTTTTCAGGCACAAAATCTACCTATAGTTAATAGTTCATGCTGCCATGAAGATAGTTTTCTTCTTATTATTATGTAGCACCAAACTGTTTGCAAAGCATTTCCTTAACCTGGTCAGCCTTTTCATGCATATCTACCTTCAGTTTCTCTTCGTCTACATGGTACACCATAACAACATAATAGAAGAATTTGTAGACAAGCATACACTCATCCCAAAAAGGTCCTTTTGGTACATATCGATGATACTCTTCAAAGAAACGATGGTCAAACTGCTGTTCGCTGTGTGGTATTGTCAGATCAAACAGACTGTGGGCATACCACACTGATGGGTCAAATAGAACTGCAAACAGGAAAAAAGAAAACTTGACAATAACTTCACTGAAGAAATAAGAACTTTACAATAAATTCTATGTAATTTAGATTTTTTTTTCTGTAAATAAAAAATCTTGCAGCAAAATCTACATCTTTTTGAAGTAAATTGTTAAAAGGTTAAATGACTTGCCACGCTACATGTTAACCGCCCGTACAAGATGATAGAAACATTCCCACACTAAATCGGCCAAATTACTGCACATTATACAACCCTACCTTTTCAGAGAAAATAGGTTTTAAATACCTTCTTTTTCAGAGAAAATAGATTTTTACAAACATTCTGTATCGAGGCTCGCGCTCGGCTAAAGAGACTTTTTGTCATCAGAGAGGGGAACTTAATCTGTGGCCATAGACATATCAACAAAATCCACATTTTATTTTTTCTTTCAATGAGAGGAAATTATTACAAACAACCTACCAGGGCCTTGCTCTGTCTGGCCAAAGTTGGCCACACACAAATCACCATGGTTGACTGATGGCAGAATGGTCATTTTGTCAAACACTTTGTGTACATGGCGCGTTAGCCACGTCCACTTCTCTTGTAATGCTGCATCCCTGTGCTAACATCATTAACAGAGCTAATTAATACAAAACTAAAATTTCTTTAGACTTGCACAAAAGATGCACTGACAGGCTTATTATTTTGTAGTTTAATAGCAGAGAAACTGTATGCATTGTTTAAATTAATGAAGGATGCACATGAGTAATGTATAACATGACTCATTGAAAAAATGTAATGTTCCAATATCCAAGGCAGAAATACACACATCCTTTTTACTACTCACCTTTTCAACAACCTCATTTATAAGTGGTCCTAGGAGGTCACCTAGAAACAGTTCCTGAAAATGAGCGCAAGCTTAATCAAAATCAAAAATATAAAAATTACTTAAAATGGACTCTTATTATTTTTTTTTCAAAACTTGTAATGTTTTCATAAGATTTATTAAAACACAAACAGAATGCCTAGATCTTAGAAACCAATACCCCTCTATTCAGCCCAAACCATGTTTTTTCAAACGATGCCACTATTCATGTGTACATTTTAAGCCAGTATACCTCAATTCTATGTAAATGACTTAAATGATAATTTCCACCAAATAAGTAAGACAAATGTTAATTTCCACAATATAAGTAAGAATTCTGTCCAGTTTGACAAAACATTAACAATAACCTGCCAAGAATTACGCCAACACTGTCCCGGAGTGAACATGCCCATAAAGTGTGCCCAAGAGCTGCCAAACTTCTCTACGGGTGCTAGGCATTCCAAGTCCCCATGACAGTGCACTGACTGAGCATTTGTTTTGGCCTTTTCAATCAGCTTTGAGTTGAATGTGTGCAGTCTGAAACACATGTAACTTTCAGCAAATATCTATCTAATAATGAAGACTTACAAAGGACATTCGTTTTATATCTATTATAAAAACGCAGGTTATAGGGAAATTGCATGCAAACAGACCCAAGAAAGTATAAACAGGCAAAGAAAGGAAATTAAGAGAGGCTTCATGGCCTATTTTGTCTTCACACTACTACTACTACTACTTCTACTACTACTACTACTACTACTACTACTACTACTACTACTACTACTACTACTACTACTACTACTACTACTACTACTACTACTAATAATAATAATAATAATAATAATAACTAACAAAAAAGATCTGAAACTTGAGATCTAGCTTGGCCAATGTATTTCTGGCACTTTAATAAATGTTAATGAATTTTGTTTATTTGAGAATAATTTAAGAAGAAAGCATTCAGGCACAATCATGGTTTCCATTACATACTTGCCGATCTGCTGACCAAAGAGAGGCCAATAGTCTGAGAGAGTTGTTAGTCCTGGCAGGTACTCCAGAATATGAACAGCACCTGGACTTTCTTTACAGGAAAACACCTGTGAAATATAAACAAACAAGTGTTTTTTGAGCACAGCATTAAGGGTAAAGCTAAAGACCGATCTCATCCAGCGGAAAGCAAAATTAGAGTGGATCAGGCCTTACAGTATATAGATCTACTGAATTTAAGTCCTGAAACTGATCTCAGAATCTTTAATGTCCCAACAAACAGGAAGGACAATTTGCTTGCAATGCACATCAATCATTGACAAAAACATTCAAGAAGTATGTACAGTAAGAACAGAAAATAACATCAATTCCTAGATTACATGTTTTGGTAGCTTCTTAACAGACAACACCAATTAGTGTTAGCTTTTGAGACTTTAATGTTTACTGAATCTCTACTTCCTATAAATGTAATGTATTTCAGTATACATAGCATAATGGCTTGCTTCTCGTTCTACCAAAGGAATACTTAGCTTATGAAACGAAAAACGTTTGCAAACCTTGTAAGACTGTGGAACCTTTACACAGTCTGTTTTCGCTAATAGTAGCAGGCTCTGCCTCTCTGTATCAAAGAGATTACTTGCCTACAAACATATAAAAAAAATCATAACAAGCAGTGATGCAATAATATGACTAGCAAGCCAAGAGGTTAAAATTAGTGATAATAATAATTTTTTTAAGAGTTCGCATGCAAACACACATATATGCTTGCAAGAATAAATATTTAAACAATGTCGTAAAACATTATGAGAAAAAAACAGTTAAACATCATATGAAATAATACAAACATCACATCTAACGAGGATAAATATTTGAACAAACTGTACAAGTACAACATTATGAGATAAAACACGTTAAACACCCGTAGAGAACACTTGGCGGCACGGATAGCTCAGTGGTCAGAGCGTACAACTTGTGTAAGTGCGTCTTGGGCGACGTGTGTTCGAGTCCTGACTTCAGCAAACTATTTAGTGATTGCTGGATATTACGGGTCAGCGCCTTGAGAAGCTCTCTGAGCTTGTAAGTGCGCTATATGACAAATCTATTTCTTTTTTGTTTTAAATAACAACAAGCATCACATCTAAGTATAAAAGAGGCATGTTTAACGAGAGACACAAATACATACATGCACACACACACACACACACACACTAATGAAGTCGGGCACCCATATACAAAATAAAGCAAATACCTTCATTTGAACACACTAAATTTATATCAACGTTAACAATGCCATCTTTAAAGCTTATGAAGGAATTAACACACATATTGTATGGGAGTCTGTATTAATAACGGTGTGATCTTTAAGTTTAACCTTTGTCAAGGAATCAATACTATCTTATTGTTACCACTGGATCTGGGTTGTATTTGACGAAATAGCATTGTGTCGTCTGCTGTGATCGGAACAACCCAGCCTTGTTGATGATCCCTCCACTGATTTCTTCTTCGAAGTTTAGCGATTCGTCTGACAAATGAGTTCGTACCTCGGCTTCAATATTCTTGAACACAGACATCCTGTCGCTCAGCAGATTTCTTGTTTAACTGAAAGACAAGAACAACATTTACGACCATTTCTCAAGCAAGCAAAAGGGACACAACTGTTTAGTAGATTGGTTGCTACCTCCCTTAAATCAACTTTCGATTTCTTCAAGTTCATGATTTTCACAGTATGACTTTTGGCATATTAGGCAGACAGTCTTTATCTCTGGTGTAACCTCTTTCATGCGTACATTCCGCCGTTGTTCTACTATCAGAGATCATAGCGACTATAGTTATTGTTGACGCCAATTATTGTATCAAAATGAAGATATTTGGCGATATGAAACACAGGCTGTGAAGTCTCG
Organism: Oncomelania hupensis; assembly: GCA_036898135.1. NCBI lineage: Eukaryota > Metazoa > Mollusca > Gastropoda > Littorinimorpha > Pomatiopsidae > Oncomelania > Oncomelania hupensis. The sequence goes on along the minus strand of CM072513.1, from coordinate 66,634,055 downwards.
TACAAAGACGAAAGAAAAGACTTCAGAGCCGGTGTATAAAACTGCCAGAACTCGGAAAGAGTTGTCTAAGTGTGGGGCAGCACTTCAAGGCAGAAAAGCCCGATCTTGTTCAAAGGGTAGAGCTGAAATTGTGCAGTATTCTAACGATAATCCACTCTTGGTTTCACTGAAGTTTCCCTTTCAGTGTGACAAACAATAACATTGTAATTATTAAAATCAAAAACATGAAATATAAATTGCTCATTTTCAAACCTTTAATTGATTTTACTCCATGCATAATTATTCAGTGTACAACAGTCATAATCGATGATGCCATATGAACAATTAATTAGTGAATTTTATTAATGTTTCCTTTTTTTTTGTTCTTCTTCGCCGTTGCACATTACAGTTGCATTGCCCAAAACCATATTAAAGGTTCAGATCTATCGGGTGACCTTTAAACACCAGTTGGTTTCCTTACACATGTTTTATTTTTTAATTCTCTTTATTTTCAAATTAGGAGCCTATATGAGCAGAACTCCAATTTTGGATTTAGTTTAGTTTAGTTGAGAGGGACTTGTATAGGCCTCGCGGCTTTTTGAATGTCCCTTTTATTTTGGGCATTTTTACTTGTCCGGTTCCATTTGCGGTTGTTCGGGGAATACTAAATATAGTATGCTAATTAGTCATCATACTCAAATTTGGATTCCTGTATGGACCTTTTCCAGAAGATTTTTAAAGGTGTTCAGATTGTTAGCTCTTTTAGTCAACTGGCAATTTATTCCACATGGGCGCAACTCTGTAAGAGAATGAGTATTTTCTTTTGTTTGTGCGGCAATGTCTTATAAGAATATTGTTGTGTGAATTTCTTGTTCTAGAGTTAGTATTCAACTGAAACAAAGTGTTAACATCGATGTTGTCAATCCCATTAAAAATCTTGTAAGTTTGGATCAGGTCACCTCTCAATCTTCTAAATTTCAGAGAGGGCAAATCCAAAACTCTCAATCTCTCTGAGTATGGTAAATGTCTCAGCAATTTAATCATCCGAGTCGCTCTTCTTTGTACTCTCTCCAAGGCAAACGACTGCTTCTTAAGATACGGAAACCATATCGCATTCACATACTCAAGATGTGGCCTTACATGCGATTTATACAGGCGGGTTAAGGTATCACTATCCAAGTAAAAGATTTAGCCCATCATTGTGACCAGAATTCATCATGGTCACTCCAGAGGCAACAGTACCATACAGGGATATCAACTTACATTCTCCACTGCCAGAATTCATCAAAGGTATGCATGCACTTTTTGTTACCATATGTTGAGGAATGATATTGGTTGAAGAGCAATGTACGACTACTAGGAAGTTCTTGGGAAGAAAAAGAACACACAAAACACAGCAAATACTTAGCAGTTTTTTGACTCGCTTGCATAGCAATGTGAGTCTATGTACACACCCACATTTTTTTAAATTTTAGACTTTTGCAAATTGGTATGCAAGATGAGTAATAAAATTACATTTAAAAACAACAATTGCCCGTCCATCTGTCAGTCTGTCATCCGCAATGGCTATGAGTACTTTGAACCTATTTTATGTATCACGACTAAACCTGGTAAGATGGTGTATATATATATATTTTTAAAATATTATTTTATTTACCTTATTGTCCCTTTTTCCATAGGGAAATTCTGGGCCGCCTCCCCTGGGGAAAGCATAGTCGCAGCCTGTGGCGCGCCCAAACCCAACCTACCTAACATTAGTTGTGATTTTGAAATTTTGCTGGGGGAGCAAACCGGAGTACCCGGAGAAAACCCCCGAGACGTTGCCCGAGTCGAAAGTAAATAATATTCTGAGAAACATAACGCCCAGATGCTGGATCGAACCCACACCTGTCTGGCGCCATTGGTTTCTGGCCTGTGGACAAGGCAAGTTAGTACCGCCTTAGCCCACTTGGCCACAACGCTCCATGAGACCTCGAAAATGAGCAATGAATAAATGACTTCACTTTAAGGTCAAGGTCACAAATGCGAGTAAAATTTTTGTTTAAAGTTTTCAGGAAATTTAACTCTTTTTCTAAGTTATTACTATTGAAGTTACGATTCTTTGATGAATAATAGATATTATAATCAAAGAGACATATACTGTGCAATTTTGGTCAATCTTGCTACAAGGTCAGGGTAACTGGAGCTGTCCAAAGTCAGTTAGGATATGTACTTTGAAGTGACCTTGACCCTAAACTTTGAGAAATATAAATTCCACCCTTGTTGTATTTAGATTGATCTTTTTTATATGTTCCGTTTTTGTGTTGATCTTGAAGGTCTTAGGCCTTACAAAAACATTAAAAATGTCTCATTGTACCAGTGGAATGGCTCTATATTTAACCCAAATAGTATGCAACAACATTGGGTTATTTGATCATATATGAGCATGAATGGTCACATGAAGGTCAAGGTCATCCCAAGGTCAAAGTCACTGAATGTCAAGGTGACCCCAAGGTCTTTTTGTGTGTGGCATAATACAACTTTTGCTGGGATTTATTTCTTCATACACCAGTGTATTTGGAGCCAGAAGACAAGGTCAATTTAAGGTGAGGAGATTGACAGATTAAAGCCGGTATTACTTTGCATTTTAATGCCCTAATTTCATTTAGTTTTTTCTGGGCACTCATTTTCATGTTAAATATTGCAAGTTCCCAAAGGAGCATATGCGAATCATATTGGCTTTGCCCTTGCTTTGCTTAGACCAGAAAGAAATGGAGAGGAGTGGGTGGGGGAGGGGGAGAAGGGCAAGTTGAACTTGCTTTTAAATCAATGCACATTTTATCTTGCGTTTTGCTTGCTGTTTCATATTATCGTTATAAAATAATGTAGTACTTTTTTTTGTGGCTGCTTTCTGTGTTTGATAATTATGTTGCATTGTTCAACAAATATTAAATGTGTATGACTATCATTGCTGGACCTGTGCATGTTTTTGAACAGCTTGGTGGGAGTGAATGAGTTGGGATTGCTATTTTATTTTCTCATCCAGTTTCAAAAACCTTTACAATCTCTGTCAAAAATCACATAAATTACTAAAATGTGATTGTCTTCTGGGGTGCTTCGAACACTCCAGCCCCTCCCCACCCACCCCAATCTCCTGCAATCCAACCTCCTCTGGGCCTCCAATCTCTGGGTCCTGGGTGGCTCCTAGACTTTTGCCTTTCAGTTCTTGGACTTTGAGTCAGTTGTAAACATATTAATTTTAATTTTGTGTTTGTTTTTATCAAATATGTATGGTGTTATTGCAGCCAATCGGTACTGTGCATACAATAACCAAATGATGGATGATAAAGACCATCTAGGGCTGTCTGAAGTGAAGTTGGAGATTAACATTGCTGAAGAACCAGAGGAAAACTGGACGGCAAAACAAGCATAGCATGCACAAGTCACAAGTAATAATTATCCAGGACTTAATGCGCATATATTAGCCCTTTTACCACCAGCTGTCTGAAATCTCAGACATTACCAGTGGCAGCTGTCTGGAACTGCAGTGGTCGTGCACCTGCACTCAATACTGAATACAGCATCAAATATTCACTAGAGTCTGTGTAGAGCTGAACGCCGAAGTTGTATTTCTGCCAAACTACTCATGGGAGAGAACACAGACTCTATAATCACTAGTAGTAGTAAATATAGGCTATTTTTTTAGGCCGTCCTGCCTATCCTATCCTATCCTGTAACTTGCAAGTTGTTGGGGCACCAAAGATGATCGTTTAACCAGCGTACTTCATCTTTCTCTGTCCTCAGCAACCCTCATGGCTTCGCTCAGTGTCAAGCCAGTCCAATCTCGAATGAAGTCCTCCCACCTCATTTTCTCTCCCTCTTCTTCTGTCTCCTTTCACCATACTGCCTATACTGCAGGCATAGATATTGAGTCTGTTAATGATGACCAATTGCTAACTGTGCTCCCATCTTGGAAACTGATCAACCCTATCATCAACTTCAATCTCACATCCTTCAGAATGAACAACACTTCCGAAGCTGTTTATAAGCAACTTTACCTCGAACAATGTTCATTGTATAAAGATACAAAAAACATTTTACGGACGGGTCGAACAAAGGAGACACATTTGCTGCTGCGTTGGTTTTTCAGAGACACCTCGATCAGCCTATTTTGTTCTGTTTATACAGCCGAGCTCAAGGCAATTCATGTAGCTCTGAAACAGGCCGGTTTATCAGTCCAAAAGGTCTTCGTGTTTAATCATGTCCGATTCACTGTCAGCAATTCAGGCTCTTGCCATGAGGAAGATATTGCACCAATTTTTGGAGGAGATTCGTTATCTCAACACACAACTTGTGTCTGAAGGTAAAAGGATAATTTTTATGTGGGTACCTAGTCACTTTTTTTTTTTTTTGCTTTTTTTTTTGCTGCAGTATATTACCCCTTTTTATCGGGAAACCTAGACATGGACTTCTGCTGCAATATTGCAGTGGACAAAGTGGCAAAAGAAGCTCTCCATCTTAATTGATTTTCCTTTATAGGTTTTCCAGTTTGTTCCCTACTCTGACCTACGTTGTATGACTAGCTCTTATTGTAAACGACTCTGGCAGACAGAATGGTGGTCTAATCAAATCAGTAACAAAAAATTTCATATTCTTTCAGATTTGTCTGCTTCTTTGCCTAACTTTGCATCCACTCGCAAAGAAGAAACTGATTTGACCCGCCTTCATATTGGGCATACTTATGTTCCCCATATTTTTTTGTTGAAAGGAGAAGAACCACTGTGGGGCCTTTGCATGTGACAAATTCTTCCGCCATTTTAATCTGAACATGCTAATCTGGTTGATGAGAGAGAAATATATTTTGGTTCAATACCTTTTAATTCGATTTTTAAAGTTTGCATTGGTCAAAACTTGTTTAAATATTTACATGACATTGGTTTGTTTTATTGCCTATAGGTCATGGTCATCTTGTTTATGTGCTTGGTTAAATGTCATAAGTTTTACTTCCATCTTTAATCATATTTCAATGTCAGCAGTCTAGTTTGAATAGTTTTGTGTGATCCTGATTGGGCTCCTAGCAGTCCGCTGACCCTATAAACATTGATTATCTATCTAACACTTTTGCGCACAGATCACTTGTCGCAATTTGTATAAAACTTAACTTATAATTTTCATATTTTCTTTACGTATAAATGTTGCGTTGCTATCTAGAATGTTATTTATGTAATCTAGAGTTATTTTCAGCAAAATTTATGCTAACTGGGAGGTCATTCCAGTTTCCCACTTTAGGAGAGTTTTCGTTTCTACATGGGTCTTCTCATCACAGAAATGCAACTTACAGTCACATTGGTGGTGATAGTGATAATGGTTGCTGTGCAGATTACTTTGATGCTCTTTGTGATGTTTGATTATTCCCCTTATTTGAAGGCATTACAATCTTTGCTTTCACTAACAGGGGACGCACCCCCGTTGGGGTGCCGGGGGTTTCTTTATAAATAGTATCCCCACTTTCTGGAAATTTAGTGCTTTAAATTCCCACTGTCGCTGTCTTTCTCATTTGCTCTTTCTTATTCCTGCTCTGTTCTATCAATCTGCTATACTTTCTTCTTCTTCGCTAGACCAGTCATCTACCTTTTTTCTTGAAAACTCTTCTGGGACAAGGCTCCTTATTTGTGTATGAGGTCTGTTGGATCAGCTTTGGAATATTGGACGCTTTCTGCCAGGTGGTCACTAGGGCTTCCTATGATGTTATTATTTAGCAATGTAGGTATTTTATATGTATGTGTTTTGTCGATAATTTATAATGATGTTTGTATTCTATTTTGTTTTTGTAAACGGGGGTTCGATAAACTAGAGTACAGCCTCAGCGTCCCCTGTGTGGGACGTCTTTATTGTAAAGTGACTGGCTGGTGGAGAGCTTTCAGTTTTACCACTAGGGTTGTTTCAGCAGATCTTTTATGCGGATCAGGGGTTGTCCGGTCCTGATTTGGCTCGGAAGAGTCCGCTGGACCTAAAGCAATAATCATGTAATGTAATGTAACAGGGGACGCTACACCAAGATCAGAATGTAGACCATTCTTTAAAATCGATTTCAAATTTCTTTGTTGTATGGATAGTTTTTACTCCATAGTGTTTGGCATTGTTTGTGCTTGGTTGAATGAATGGGATAGAAAATGGGGATCATACAAGAATGGAAAGTCATGCAATTTCAAAATTGGTTTTCCAGACCTTGAAGTGGAAAGTCATGGAAATTCCAATTGTAGACATGCAAAATGTTAGTACAGTAGGAAAATGTTTATGTCGACAGTGTTTTATTTTCTAGGCTTCCTGATCAAACCAAATGTCATGAAAAAGTCAGCAAATGAGAAGAAGGATGACCTTGAAATTCAAAATGATGCCAAATTCAAACGATATTAACATGTAAAACTAAACGCAAAGAAAAGAGAGAAAGACAATTTAAAAAATATATAAATCGTGAATAATTGAAAATGTTTTATAATTATTTTATTATGAGATAGCCATTTAAAATATACAAATGATACATGAGCCAGATAAAAACTAGAAGGGCAAAACCCATATGACTCTTTATGGAACTTGGCAATATTTAACATGAAAATGACAGTTCATAAAAGAAAATGAAACAGTGGCATTAAAATGCAAATACTGACTTTGACCTTTCTATACTCTTGACCTTGACCTCTGGCTTCAAATACACATGCACAATCAAATAAACAACAGCAAAAGTTGTGTTTTTTTTTAAACAGTGACCCTGGGATTACCTTGACCTGTAGTGACATCGACCTTGAGATGATCTTGACCTTGATGTGACCTCTCATGCTCATGTATGATAAAATAATCCAATGTTGTTGCATACTATGGGTTAAAAAGAGCCAATCCACTGTACGATGTATGACCAGATTCTGTTTTTTGTATGTTTTTGCAAGACCTAAAATGACCTTCCTTCAAGATCAATGCAAAAACGGAACATATATAAAATATCAAACTATCATCTCTAAATACAACCAGTTTGAACTTAATGTCTCTCGTAGTTTAAGGTCAAGGTCTTTTCAAAGTACCTACACCAACTGACTTTGGACAGCTCCAGTGACCTTGACCTTGGAGTGAGATTGACCGAATGTGCATAGGCTTGACACTGAATGGTTGCTGAGGACAGAGAAAGATGGAGTATGCTGGTTAAACGATCATCTGTGGTGCCCCAGCGACTTTCGAGTTATTACGTTACATTACATAATTGTTGCTTTAGGTCCAGCGGACTCTTCCGAGCCAAATCAGGACCCGGACAACCCCCAATCCGCATAAAAGATCTGCTGAAACAACCCTAGTGGGAAAACTGAATGCCCTCCACCAGCCAGTCACTTTACAATAAAGACATCCCACGCAGGGGATGGCTGAGGCTTCACCCCAACTTATCGAACCCCCGTTTACAAAAACAAAATAGAATACAAACATCATTATAAATTATCAACAAAACACATACATATAAAATGCCTACATTGCTAAATAATAACATCATAGGAAGCCCTAGTGACCACCTGGCAGAAAGCATCCAATATTCCCAAGCTGATCCAGCAGACCTCATACACAAACAATGAGCCTTGTCCCGGAAGAGTTTTCCAGAAAAAAGGCAGGAGACTGGTCCAGCGAAGAAGACGATAGTATAGCAGATTGATAGAACAGAGCAGGAATGAGAAAGAGCAAATGAGAAAGACAGCGACAGTGGGAATTTAAAGCACTAAATTTCCAGAAAGTGGGGATACTATTTATACTGAAACCCCCGGCACCCCAACGGGGGTACTTTCGAGTTATGGGATAGGATAGGATACAAATATGTTTGCACCTGAGCAATATGGCCGCTTAGAGATCACCGGTAGCGTAAGTACCTGCAGGTACTTATGCTACCGGTGTTTTCCTCGGACACCACGACACAACACAAAGACAACACATGTCAGAGTGGTCACAGATGTGTATGCAGCTCTCTTAATTTCTTGCAGGACATCAGCCCAGGATGACTGGAAGCTGCGTTGCATGGCGGTCACAACAGGATGATACACTGTTTGTGAAAGATGGCAAATGGTACACAACCACGGCCCACACAATCCGCCCTTGAAAAACTCTGCTGGCACTAAAGTCTAAAGTACTTCCGTTAACAAATTTATCTCTGCGACTCCCCCATATGAGCTACATACTGCAGTTTTATTTGCTCGCTCTCTCAAATTTAGTGCACATATCACTACTGCAAAAACTTGCAAGGCATGTGATAATACACGCCTGCCCTCGTACCCATATAGCAGCAGTCTTGACCAGTTTAGGGTGACGAAGCAAAACTAACAATGCATGTTTTTAGTTATTCATTGCTTACAGGGCCGGTCCAGCAGACTGAAAAGAGCCGAATCAGGACTACAAAATCAGGACCACAACTTGGTTGAAAGAGGACTCACCCCTGTCCGTATAAAAGATCTACTGAAACAACTCTAGTTGTAACAATGAAGGCACTCCACCAGCCGATCATTTTACAATAAAGGCATCCCACACAAGGAACGCTCAGGCTATACTCTAACTTATCGAACCCTCGTTTACAAAAACAAAATAGAATAAAAATATCAACAAAACACATACATATAAAATGCCTACATTACTAAATTATAATATCATAGGAAGGGGGGCACTGTGGTCTAATGGTAGTGCTTCGGCTTGTGGATCTGAAGGTCTTGGGTTCGAGCCCTGGCCTGGCCATTGTGTTGTGTACCTGGCAAAGACACTTTACTCCTGTTTTCCTACTCCTTCGGATAAAGAAAAAACCATCATAACGGACTTTAAAGATCCTGACGCTCATGTCCTAGACGGGTGAGTGCCGGTAACAAGAACACACCCAACATGCACTTGGTCCTTCTCCCCCATCCCTGGCTGCCCAGGATTGTGCTCAGTTGTCCGGGCGTCAGACCATGCGCCCAAAGGCTGCGGGTGGGCGTCTCGGGCGGCTTGAGTTAGATCCTGTATCGGCCAGCGCCTTGAGCAGCTCTTGAGCTGGAAAAGCGCTATATAAGAACGATCAAAAAAAAAAAAAAAAGGCCCAGTGACCATTTGGCAGAAAGCGTCTAATATTCCCAAGTTGACCCAACAGACCTCACAGAAATGGGGAGTTTTGGAAGAGTTTTTAAGGTAGGTGACTGGTCTAGAGAAGAAGCTAGCAGAGTAGATTAATAGAACAGAGTAGGAATGAGAAAGAACAAAGGAGAAAGACAGAGGTTGTGGGAATTTAAAGGACTACATTTCCAGAAAGTGGGGATACTATTTATACAGAAACCCCCCGGCACCCAACATGGGGGGATAATGCATGTTTTCAAACTACATTATTTGCGAAACTTAGCAATAAACTTTAATTTATTTTCTCTCACTCACCTTCCACCCTCTACAACAAGCTTAGAAACCCCATCATCACAGGTTTAGAAAACCGAGTTGTAACAAACATGATAAACAGCATGAATGAGAAAACACAACATGCTGATAACAGTGATTTATCGATCAGACAATTAAAAACTGTCTGAAGCAGATCTTTCATTAAAAAATGTACAAATGGAGAAACAAAAATTAAATGAATTACACCTTTTCTAACACATAACAAGTTCCATTCCTGAAAGTGTGCTCATGACACATAATAAACAATAATTTATAATATCACAGTTTACCATCTGAGCAATTTTACCATATTAAAATAATAACATTATTTAAATGACATCATGATCTATCAATAATTTTACAAAAGTCTACGAACAGGAGATTTAGCAGTAACTTACAAAAAGTTAGTAACATTTTAATGATACAAACCAGGTCTACATATTATATATTGTTTAGTGTTAATAGCTTGTGAAGAAATATTTTGATTAGCATTTCAATTTTGTTTTATGTGACAAAATAATTTAGATGTATTAAATTCTTACTAAATTTAAACTTAATATCTTGTTTAAATTTTCCTGAATACTAATTATAATAATTATTATTTATAAAAAATATTTACAGAAAAACATATTACATATGACATTTTATGAAGTGTAAACAGACATCGCCAATATGAATTAATTTACTGACATGTTGTAATTTCAGAATAGCACTACTTAATTTTTACTCAATTTTGTCATACACACGCACACATATAATCCCAGGGATAGAGAGATTGTTCTAGGATCTATAAAGGTATTTAGCTCAATGGAGTTACAGCAAATCAAGCATATGTGTCCCTTTGAGGGGCACAATTTCTGCCACATGTTAACAAAAATTGACAAATGCACCAAAGGCATTAACAAACATTAATGTAATTAATAATAATAATAATAATAATAATAATAATAATACAGAATGCTATGCGCGCCTTTCCCAAAGGCTCAAAGCGCGGCGATCTATACCAACATACACGCTCACCTATCTCATTTACCCTCACACACACCAAATACTCATACATCACTCAAACAGGTGGTGTAAAGGCATGGAGATCGCTATTAGAAGACGGAAGAAAAATCGAATTTTTATTTTTGAAATTTTTATTTTGACTGCATCCTGTACTATTATTGAAGGGAGGGAGGAAACCGGAGTGCCCGGAAAAAAACCCTCGGTGACCTCAATAGTCTCGTACCTAAGTCACATACGTTCGCCCCTTGCGGGAATCGAACCCGTGACCTTCGGCATAGGAAACCGGCGACTTATCCATTGCACCATGAGGCCACCCTCTTCAAAAACATTTATAATTGCAGTCAACATATTTGATATGTGCCAACGCCAACAGTCCTTGATTATTACCATCCAAACTTAAACTCAGATATATATGCATTTCTATGGCAACAAACAATAATTATACATTCACAACAAAAAGGTTTGCATCACTGGTAGGTGTGGGATTGTGAAAAGTAGCAAATAATATTGCATTGTCCAGGCCTTGCTGCTCATGACCAAAATTCAGGCTTCTCGTGCAATTGCAGCATCTGAAGGATCATCAGGAAGAGAGTCCAAAAGGTCTGCGGCCTGAAACACAGATATTTCCATATATACACTGATATTTAATTTATCTGAACAAAAATATAAGCTCAATTATAATATGTTTACTAAATAATGCATCAAGCAGGGCAAAGCCCAAATGACTCACATGCTCCTTATGGAACTTGCAATATGCCAGAAAAAAAAAATGAAATGGTGGCATAAAAAAGCAAAATAATACCGACTTTGATTTTTCGGTGCTCTTGACCTTGAGAATTACCATGACCACTAGCTCCAAATACATATGTACGATCAGATAAACTACAGCAAAAGTTGTATACTGCCAAAAAAAACAACAGTGACTTTGGGATGACATTGACCTTCAGTGACCTTGACCTTGGGATGATGCTGACCTTCATGTGACTTCTCATGCTCATGTATGATCAAATAACTCAATGGGTTAAATATAGAGCCATTCCACTGTAGGAAGACATATTTTTAAACGTTTTTGCAAGGCCTAAAATGACCTTGACCTTCAATGCAAACATGGAACACATATAAAAGATCAAACTATCATCTCTAAATACAAGTTTGGACTTAATATCTCTCATAGTTTAGGGTCAAGGTCACTTAAAAGTACCTATAGGAACTGACTTTGGACAGCTCCAGTGACCTTGACCATGGAGATGGTTTACCAAATTTGCAAAGTATGTTTGTCTCATTGATACCTATCATGCCTCAAAAAATCATAAGTCCAATATTAAAAACTTAGGAAAAAAGTGAATTTTTTTTTTAACCTTAGTTGATCTTATGACCTTGAACTTGAAGTAAAGTCATTCATTCACTGATCATTTATGAGGTTTCATAGATATACATCATGTCACAGGGCAGCCTGTGATGAAACCGGGTAGAAAGTGTGGGTGGAGAGTTAATGAGTTGGGGTAGTAACTGTGCGCTGTCGTATGTTAGGTTATGCGTGGAAAGCGTGATTTTGAACAGCAGAGCTCGGCCAGCCAGTTTTTGGAATTTGTTCACTGTAGTCAGAACACATTTTGCAGAGTAACAGAGAAGACGTGCGGTCTTGTTTCTCTGGGTATTTTGTTCTGGAAGTAAGGGTGGGACAGTTGTTAACGTAAATAATAACTGGTTCTAAAAGGAAACCTAGTGGGAAATGTTACAGATGTGGTAGCAAGCTCGAGAAAGAGTAGAGCAAATAACTAAGTTTTGTGTTCTGGTAAGTTAGTGTAGAGGTTTTGTCCACTAACGGGGATTACTACGCACTGGAATACCTTACTTGGAGTACTGTGTAGGCAAGCAGTGGAAAGGGCTAGCTACAGGTACTTTTACATTCGAGCCGTGTGGGTAAGTGTGATGGTGTTATCTTTCCTTACTGTGCTAATGACTGATGGCCGGCTGTTGGGGTGTTGAACGATAGCTGTGCGTGAGGCTGGGGGGGGAAGGATGGTTGCACTGGGGAGAGGCAGACGAAAGGAAGAGTGCGACTGAAGGAGGGAGAATGAGGGTGAAGTGTGATGAAGGTAGGATGGAAGTGGTTGCTGTTTTCGAGGTTGCGGTTGCTTGAGATGGATAATGTGTTGATGATTACATGTATTCATTTGCAGCATTGTTCATTTCATGCATTCATAATGTCATTTAGGTTTTGAATTATGGGTTTGATTACAAGTGACAGTAATAGTAGTCAAGGGAAGTGAAGTGGACAGCAGTGGCGCCTCCTCAAGATACAGGAATTAGTTTGTGTAGTAGGGGGGGAGAGTGTGAGGAGGGAGGGGGACAGAATCGGGTGGACATGACATTAACAATACGACAAGCATGTTGCAGGTTAGAAAGTTCGTCGTATTCATCAGCTCGTCACTGAGTAACGCGGACCAACGTTGACCAGCGTCGCGCGACAACGACGACGACATTTGGTCGTGTGGACCCAGCATCATCATCACCACCCGTTCGTCCACGTCCGTGTTTGTGTACATCTTCATTGTTCCACAACCCCACCTTTCCCGCGGTGGTTGTGACGTCTGTGTACGGAACCTGGCCTCGACGTCACAGTGTTAGCCGACTGGAGGAGTCAGGCTGGGAGGCGTCGACGGTGGCAGGGCTGCCGCAACTACAGCGTCATCATCATCATCATCATCATCGTCAGCGGCGGGAGGGAGTGGCGACACCACTACGCCTGGATTCCATAGCGACAGTACGGTGACAGAACGAGGAGGGGCAGATACTTTTCGGAGACATCAACGGGACGCCCTACTATCAGGTCGGCTTTTTCCTTGTTGTCCCCCTCTTGATACTCGACCCCCCCTTGTGTTCGGACATTTGCAGTTCACAGTCGATACTTAGACGTGGTTGATTAGCAACCCTCGTTCACCTGACATTCTATTTCATTGTTCATCGACCCATTGATTGTTCCATCACCATTTTTCTCGTTTCATGTGTAAATGTTGTATGTGTACGAGTGTGTGGTATGAATGAATAAATAGCTTGGAAGTTGTATATATATTCGTCGTGTTTTTCATCACTTCCGTCTGCGGGTAATCGTCATTCTTTCTGGGTTGTCTGCGTGTGGAAGTTGTCTGTTTGTGGCGTCTGCCCGGAGAGAGTCGTGGCGGTGACATATGGTGGAGATGCAGGGTATGTGTGAGTGTGCCCAGACGTGAAGTTGTCTCGTAATTGTCTTGTGGTGTCCGAGTGTGTGAGGCGTGATTCGGTGAGAGTGTGCACCCCAGCGGGTGGTTGGAAGGAGTCTGGTCGCTGTTTAGCGGAGGCTCACAGCCGGCCTGGGTTCGACCACACGTGAGGGAAGGGGCCATCGCACTCTCTATCCGGTTCGCTACCTCGCGGGCCAGTTTCCACTGTTTGAGTGGGAGGAGGTGGGTGATAGGTAGGGAGATAGCTTAGGTAGGTAGGTTAGTATCTCAGGCTAGGCTAGGTAAGGTTAAGGTTACGTAGGGATTGTTGACTTGTTGGTTGTTGTTGCTTTCCTTGTAAGCAGGATGGCATCGATCGAGGAGGCTGAAGGAGTGTCACCGATCGCGGCTCGTACGCGTTCTCGCGTGGGTGTCACGATGGACGAGCGCACGACGGCAGCAGCAGATGCAGGAGTCACCGATCTACCTTCTACGATCGAGCAGCGGAGATCGCCAGTCAGGTCATCGCGTCGTGGGTCAGCAGACGACGAGTCGACGACGTTGGAAGCCAGAGACACAGTGAGTGATCCTTTTGTGACGGGATTTGGTGCGACCGGCGGGATGTCAGCAGGCACCGACTTCCATGGAGACCAAGGTCGACTGAGTGATGCAACGAGGCCGAAGAGGTTTGAGACCAATCCCTACCGTTCGATCTACAAGATCGAGGCGGCACCGACGCCGAGGACAGGATTGTTCGCGGACGAGACGCCGATGGAGAGGATCTTGAGGCTCGCCAAGCGCGAAGGACTGAAGGGTCAGGCAGCGTTAGACTACGCGATAGACCAAGCGGCTAGGGAGGAAGACGCCAACCGGAGAGAGAGGGAGAGAGAGAGAGAGATGGCGCACGAGATAGCGATGGCGCAGCTTACGTTGCAAGGCGCCGGGAACCGCAGGAATCATCAACCCGAGTTTGAGACGGTCAAGCTTAGGTTACCGTTCTTCGAAGACAAGGACGACCTGGAGACCTACTTGTGTCAGTTTGAGCGATTCGCCAAGGCTCAAGACTGGAAGAAGGACACGTGGGCTATTCGCTTGGGGACCTTGCTGAAGGGGAAGGCGAGGGAAGTTTACGTTGGTTTGAACGAGGACGACTCTGCCGACTACGAGATCCTGAAGGCAGCGTTGTTGGTACGTTTCAACCTAACGGCCGAGACGTATCGCAAGAAGTTTCGCCAGCTACGAAGGGAGCCACCAGAGACTTTCAAACAGTATCTGCGAAAGTCAGAGTTGTTCCTGGAGCGCTGGATGGGACTTGCGAACAAGAAGGCCACGTATGCGGACTTACTGGACTTAGTGCTGATGGAGCAGATGGTCAACGGTTTGACACCAGAACTGGTCACGTTCGTGCGCGAGCGCAACCCAGCAACGGTGGAGGAAGCCGCGACGTTAGCACAGCAGTACGTCGACGCCAGGGCGGGAACCAACCTACGTTTCCCACCACGTCAACCGTTTACACCCAGGGATAAGAGCGAGGGTCGCAAGCCAGCGGGACCACGACCCAACTCGCCGGACAAGCGGGAGTGCTACAGCTGTGGGCAGAAGGGGCACCTTAAGCGAAACTGCCCGAAACGCAGCGAGCGGAGTGGAGCGGCGTTGCGCGTCTTGGAGGAGGAGAAGGAGGCAGGCAAGAAGGGAGACTCGCGTTTCCAGAGCCAAGTGATAGTGGAAGGTGTTCCGCTGACGGCCATGAGGGACACGGGGGCCGACTTGATTTGCCTGCGGAAAGGAGAGGTTGCCAACCTTGTCTACACAGGACGCACGCGGCGTGTCGGATTCGCCATTCGCCAGTTATCCAAGTCACTGCCGACAGCGTAGGTGCAGTTGGAATCACCGTTCTACACCGGGAGAGTGGAGGTAGTGGTGGTACCAGACTTAACCTACCCAGTGGTGATCGGCAACTGGGCGAGGACGGAACGGCAACGTGATACAGCACTGCCAGTGTTCGTCGAGGGAGCCGCAGAGTGTTGTGCGGTGCAGACCAGAGGACAAGCAGCCAAAGAGACAGACGCTGCGGAACCATTGGTAGTCGGACCGAGCAAGAGCGTCGTCGCAACGCCGGAAGAGATTCGCCAACTGCAGTTGGGAGACGACGAGCTTGCGAAAGTACGACAGCTAGCAGACCGGAAGGCAGGAAAAGAGAAACGAGGGAAGGGGCAAGTGGCATTTGTCTGGAAGCGGGGCCTGTTGTACCGCGAATACACAGGACAAGACAAAGTGGATCGCAGCCAGTTGGTGGTACCAGCCAAGCTTCGATCGGAGGTACTGCGCATGGGACACGACACACCCATGGCTGGACATCTGGGAGCCAAGAGGACTCAAGATCGAGTGTGGGCCGAGTTCTACTGGCCTGGGATGTGCCGTGACGTCAGGAGGTACTGTGCATCGTGCGACGCGTGCCAGCGGACGACGCCAAAGGGGAGTGTCAGGAAGGTGCCACTAGGGCGGATGCCAGTGATGGAGGTACCATTTCAGAGAGTGGGCATCGACCTGATTGGACCCATTCGACCAGCGTCTGAAAGGGGGCACCAGTACGTCCTGGTTACGGTGGACTTTGCTACACGGTACCCGGAGGCAATACCGTTGAAGAGGATCGACACGCCGCACGTAGCAGAAGCGTTGTGGGAAACCTGGACACGGGTGGGCATTCCTGAAGAAGTGTTGTCAGACAACGGGACTCAGTTCGTCAGTGACGTGATGAAGCAAGTGCACCACCTGCTATCCGTCAAGGGGATTCGGACGACGCCTTTTCACGCCCAGTGCAACGGGTTAGTCGAACGGTTCAACGGGACGCTGAAGTCGATGCTACGACGACTATGCCAGGAGCAGCTGCGCGAGTGGAACAGGTACATCCCTGCACTGCTGTTCGCGTACCGGGAGGTGCCGCAGGAGTCACTTGGTTTCTCACCCTTCGAGTTGCTCTACGGGCGAACGGTGCGAGGACCAATGCAAGTGTTGCGCCAACTGTGGACGAAGGAAGGCCAGGACCCAGAGATGCGTACAACAGCAGAGTACGTCGTGGATCTGAGAAACCGGTTGGAGGATACCTGCCAACTAGCCCAGGAGCATTTGCGCAAGGCGACAACCAGGTACGCAGCGCAGTTCAACAGGAAGGCCGTGGACAGAACGTTCAAGGCGGGAGACAAGGTACTGGTGCTGCTTTCCAGTAAAGCCAACAAGCTCGAGGTGGCGTGGAGGGGACCGTATGCGGTGCTGGAGCGCGTGGGCTCTTGCGACTACCGCGTCCAAGTCGGCAGGAACAGGAAGTTGTACCACGCCAACTTGCTGAAGCGGTACGTAGAACGCAGAGCAGAACCAGAAACGACTGTGGCCGTGGTGATCGACCAGGCGGAAACAGAGGGTACGACGGATATCAGCTACCAGGGCACTGTACCACTGATACCACTGCGAGCGAGTGAGGGACCAGGAGACGTCCGGATAGACCCGACGCTGACCGCACTTCATCAAAGCCAACTGCGGGAAGTGTGTCAACGATACGCCAGCCAGTTGACGGATCTACCCCAGCGCACCAACCTGGACGAGTGCGAGGTGGCATTGACCGACAACAGCCCTGTGCGCATACGTCAGCATCCGCTACCATTTTCACAGATGGAGGTCGTCAAGGGTGAGGTGGAATCGATGCTGGAGTTGGGGGTTATCGAACCCTGTACATCACCGTACAGCGCACCAATCGTGTTGGTGAAGAAGAAGAGTGGAGAAGTACGTTTCTGCATCGACTACCGGGGGTTGAACAAGGTGGTCAAGTTCGACGCTGAACCACTACCGGACATCGAGTACTTGTTCGCCAAGCTAGGGAAGGCCAAGTACCTGAGTAAGCTGGACCTCACAAAGGGATATTGGCAGATACCTGTTAAGCAGGAAGACCGGGACAAGACGGCGTTTGCGACGCTGCAGGGCCAATTCAGATGGACCACGATGCCGTTCGGTCTGAAGACTGCAGGGGCGACTTTCTCACGCATGATGCGGAAACTGCTACGACCACTGCACCGAGCTGACGTCGACAATTTTATGGACGACGTCATGATCGCGACCGAGACGTGGGAGCAGCATCTGCAAGCGTTGAGAGCCGTGTTTCAGAGGCTGCAGGAAGTGCATCTCGCCGCTAGACCCAGCAAGTGTTTCCTGGGATACAAGGAACTGAGTTACCTAGGCCATCAGGTGGGAGATGGAGCGATGAAGCCAGAAAGGGACAAGTTGGACAAGGTACGACGAACGTATCCACCGACCACCAAGAAGCAAGTCCGAGCGTTCTTGGGGTTGTGCGGATACTATAGACGATTCGTGCCACATTTCGCTGAGAGAGCGTTGCCACTGACCAACTTGACGAAAGGAGGGAAGAAGGGGGAGGTCAACTGGACGGATGACTGCCAGAAAGCTTTCGATGACTTGAAGAGAGCGCTGACCAGTGAGCCAGTGGTCAAGTTACCGAACCTGGACAAGGAGTTCATCCTGAGGACAGACGCATCTGAGCAAGGGCTAGGAGCTGCACTGATGCAAGAAACTGGTGAGGGGGTGCAACCAGTGGGGTTTGCTAGCAAGAAGCTGTTGCCAGCGGAGCGAAATTACTCCACCATCGAGAAGGAGTGTTTGGCAGTCGTGTGGGCGGTACAACGGTTTGAACCGTACTTGTTTGGACGGCACTTTTGGCTGGAGACAGACCATCGACCGCTGCAGTACCTGCAGAGAACGCACCTCAACAGTGCCAGACTCACCCGATGGGCTATGCAGCTGCAGGCCTACGTCTTCACAGTTCGACCGATTCCAGGGAGAGACAACATTGAAGCGGATTTCCTCAGCAGATCTGACCCTGTGGAAGATTAAGTTTTGAACTCTCCGTAGGTTCGTCTTGGGAAAGGGGTGTGTCACAGGGCAGCCTGTGATGAAACCGGGTAGAAAGTGTGGGTGGAGAGTTAATGAGTTGGGGTAGTAACTGTGCGCTGTCGTATGTTAGGTTATGCGTGGAAAGCGTGATTTTGAACAGCAGAGCTCGGCCAGCCAGTTTTTGGAATTTGTTCACTGTAGTCAGAACACGTTTTGCAGAGTAACAGAGAAGACGTGCGGTCTTGTTTCTCTGGGTATTTTGTTCTGGAAGTAAGGGTGGGACAGTTGTTAACGTAAATAATAACTGGTTCTAAAAGGAAACCTAGTGGGAAATGTTACAGATGTGGTAGCAAGCTCGAGAAAGAGTAGAGCAAATAACTAAGTTTTGTGTTGTGGTAAGTTAGTGTAGAGGTTTTGTCCACTAACAGGGATTACTACGCACTGGAATACCTTACTTGGAGTACTGTGTAGGCAAGCAGTGGAAAGGGCTAGCTACAGGTACTTTTACATTCGAGCCGTGTGGGTAAGTGTGATGGTGTTATCTTTCCTTACTGTGCTAATGACCGATGGCCGGCTGTTGGGGTGTTGAACGATAGCTGTGCGTGAGGCTGGGGGGGGGAAGGATGGTTGCACTGGGGAGAGGCAGACGAAAGGAAGAGTGCGACTGAAGGAGGGAGAATGAGGGTGAAGTGTGATGAAGGTAGGATGGAAGTGGTTGCTGTTTTCGAGGTTGCGGTTGCTTGAGATGGATAATGTGTTGATGATTACATGTATTCATTTGCAGCATTGTTCATTTCATGCATTCATAATGTCATTTAGGTTTTGAATTATGGGTTTGATTACAAGTGACAGTAATAGTAGTCAAGGGAAGTGAAGTGGACAGCAGTGGCGCCTCCTCAAGATACAGGAATTCGTTTGTGTAGTAGGGGGGGAGAGTGTGAGGAGGGAGGGGGACAGAATCGGGTGGACATGACATTAACAATACGACAAGCATGTTGCAGGTTCGAAAGTTCGTCGTATTCATCAGCTCGTCACTGAGTAACGCGGACCAACGTTGACCAGCGTCGCGCGACAACGACGACGACATTTGGTCGTGTGGACCCAGCATCATCATCACCACCCGTTCGTCCACGTCCGTGTTTGTGTACATCTTCATTGTTCCACAACCCCACCTTTCCCGCGGTGGTTGTGACGTCTGTGTACGGAACCTGGCCTCGACGTCACAGTGTTAGCCGACTGGAGGAGTCAGGCTGGGAGGCGTCGACGGTGGCAGGGCTGCCGCAACTACAGCGTCATCATCATCATCATCATCGTCAGCGGCGGGAGGGAGTGGCGACACCACTACGCCTGGATTCCATAGCGACAGTCAGGTGACAGAACGAGGAGGGGCAGATACTTTTCGGAGACATCAACGGGACGCCCTACTATCAGGTCGGCTTTTTCCTTGTTGTCCCCCTCTTGATACTCGACCCCCCCTTGTGTTCGGACATTTGCAGTGCACAGTCGATACTTAGACGTGGTTGATTAGCAACCCTCGTTCACCTGACATTCCATTTCATTGTTCATCGACCCATTGATTGTTCCATCACCATTTTTCTCGTTTCATGTGTAAATGTTGTATGTGTACGAGTGTGTGGTATGAATGAATAAATAGCTTGGAAGTTGTATATATATTCGTCGTGTTTTTCATCACTTCCGTCTGCGGGTAATCGTAATTCTTTCTGGGTTGTCTGCGTGTGGAAGTTGTCTGTTTGTGGCGTCTGCCCGGAGAGAGTCGTGGCGGTGACACATCATCTTACCCAGTTTGGTTGTGATAGTTCAAATAGTTTCTGATATTAATCCTCTTTAAAGTTTTGCACGGAAGGACAGACAGCAAAATGTTTTTTTTAATGTCATTTTGGGACTATTTAGGATTTATCTTGGACAGATTTGCAAAATTCAATTTTTATTTTATTTTTTTTGGGGGGTGACTTGTGACTTGTACTCACATTGCTTTGCATGTGAGTCAAAAATGTACAAGTCAATCAGACAAATAGAATTAAATCATTTGCACTATATTGTACTGTATCACAAGCATAGACCATTACCCCTTTTTTACTGTTGGTGTCCCCGTCATGTTCAAAAGTTGCCATTGCCAATATTTTGCGAGCAAGTTTTAGGTCACCCTTGGCAATGAGAACCTTTGCAACATCCACGAAGTGGCAGAGAGAGAAGAAAGTGTCCTTGAGCTGGCTTATGTTCAGCTCTCCTTGCTCTCCCTTGTGCAAATCAATCAGAGCCTCAACATAAGGCACAGCCATGTCTATTCGGTCCATGAGAACACAGAACCGTATGAAATATCTTGCTATCCCCTGCACAACAAAAGCAAATGTGTCCAGTCAATGCAAGTATTCATTTGCTTTAAGAATAAATAACGTAACATGTACTTAGTAGAACTGTTCAACTTCAAGTATGCAAATGTGCATTATTGTTATCTGTCTTCTCCACCTCAACTAGGATCTTCACAACACACACAAACCCACCTCCAACACTATGTTTCCCAACACAATTTTCAACTATTATTTATTTATTTAGTCGTTCTTATATAGCTCTTTTCCAGCTCAAGAGCTGCTCAAGGCTCAGGCCGATACAGAATCTAACTCAAGCCGCCCGAGGCGCCAACTTGCAGCCTTTGAGCGCATTGTAATAATGCTCCAGACAACTGAGCACAATCCTGGGCAGCCAGGAATGGGGGAGAAGGACCTAAGTGCATGCTGGGTGTGTTCTTGTCACCGGCACTCACCCATCTAGGACATGAGCTTCAGGATCTTTAAAGTCCGTTATGGTGGTATGTATGCGACACTGACTAGACCTCGGTTTATATTCTCATCCGAAGGAGTAGGAAACGGGAGTAAAGTGTCTTTCCCAAGGACTACCCAAAAATGCACAAAAGTTTTGTTGTTGTTGTGTCCATTTAGACCCACATTTAGGCTGTGCTGTGATCATGCTTTTTGTGCGGAAATAATGCGCTTCATAAATTTTCATTTATTTGTTCATTTACACACCTTGTTTTCTGGTTCTTCCTTGACAAGTTCAAGAAGGCAATGAAATAACAAGTCTGCCTTGTCACACGTCACGGCTGTTGTCAATACATCCTTTGGAATGACTTTATAGCCTTCAGGCAGTTCACCCCAATGGTCCAGTATCAACTTCAAAAAGCAAATTATGCCCTCTTTGTCATCCTTTGGAAACAGGAATGTTTTCAGTTTCAACTGCATTACTGGGCTGTAAAGATGAACATTTGGAAACCTATAGAAAAAGAAAAACATCTTTTGTTATTACCAACAAGATCAAGACAGACATGATTAAGAACTTAAATTGGTAGACAACAACACACATAGTTTTAGCCTCTATTTTTCTCCTCCACTCAGACGACAACACCTTATAATCTGGTGTGACTATTCTCATGTTCATATTTTCCAAAATGTTTCTAATCCTATGTGATGTGATTTAGATGCAAATGCTCTGATTGTCTTCCTTTTCCCTTTCATTTGACATTTATGAGGTTTATTTTAGTCTAAGTGTCGCTTCTGGATCTTTCCTATTAAATAATGTATTTTTAATTTTTAAAAAAATGGAGGGTGGGAGGGGTAGGTGGTGGATAGGGAAGGGAGGAGGGAGGAGAGGGGATGAGGTTGAAAGTGGGGAATAAAATATGGCTTATAAATAAACTAATGTGCTGTAAAGAATAATCAACGAGAAATACCTACAGCACCAACATCTATATCATATGTTTGTAGACTTCAAGAAGATTTTGACCGAGTCTGGCATGCAGCTCTGTGGGCAGCCATGAGAGTATACAACATCAGCCCTAACATTATTGAAGTCATCAAAAGCCTGTATGACAAGGCTACCAATGCAGTCCTCCACAACAGCGCCATCGGGAACTGGTTTAGAACAACAATCGGCATGTGTCAAGGATGCCTACTCTCTCCAACAATCTTCAACATCTTTTCCTAGAGTGCATCATGTCAGATTCCCTTGCAGATCACTAAGGCACAGTCAGCATAGGGGTAGAGCAATCTCCAATATCAAACAACTGTGTCATAAAGTTAACCTTGACAGTTACTTTACAAAGCACAATATGAATTGTGTAAGTGTACACTCAGACCTTTACAACCATACACCAAACAGAGACCCATCAGTTTTAGCATGTCTCCAGAACAGAGAAGAAGAAGAAATCCTCCCAGTTCTCCAAGAAGAAGTTCAGGCAGCAAGCAGTGCAATCACTGAAGAAGGGGAAGTCAGCGGGAGTGGACAACATACCTGCAGAATTTAAGCAGGAGAAGTGATGATTGACGCCCTCACCATTATCTATAACAAGGTCTGGCAGAATGGGGAGTGGCCTACATCATGGACCCAGTCACTCATCATCACTCTTCCCAAAAAGGGTAACCTTCAGGCGTGTGAAAACTACCGCACCATCAGCCTCATCAGACATCCCAGCAAAGTCCTCCTGAAAAAATACTCAAGCTTAACAAATCAGCTGAAGAACAAGCAGGATTCAGGGCAGGGCAAAGTACGACTGAGCAGATTTTCAACCTCAGAATAATTTGGGAGAAATACATTTAGCACCAAAAACATCTATATCATCTGTTTTTAGACTTCAAGAAAGCATTTGACCGAGTCTGGCATGCATTCTATGGGTAACCATGAGAGTGTACAACATCAGCCCTAACATTATTGAAGTCATCAAAAGCCTGTATGACAAGATTACCATGCAGTGTAGTCCTCCACAAAAGCGCCATGAGGAACTGGTTCAGAACAACAATCGGTGTGCGTCAAAGATGCCTATACTCTCTCCAACACACTTCAACATCTTTCTGGAGAACATCGATGTCAAATGTCTTTGCAGGTCACGAAGGCACCATCAGCGTAGGAGGTAGAGTAATCTCCAACCTCCATTTTGCGGATGACATTGATGGACTGGCTGGAGAGGAACAAGAACTTGAACAGCTGGTACAGATCGAGGCTTGGCACCACCTACAGAGCCTTTGGAATGGAAAAAGTGCAGAGAAGACCAAAATGATGACAAACAACACCAATGGCATCGACATGGACATCAAAGTCCAACCAACAGAGTGCATAGCTTCAAATATTTAAGAGCCAATGTATCAGACAATGGGTCCCGACAGGAAGTCCTCTCCAGTATCACACAAACAACTGCTGCCTTAACAAGGTTGAAACCCATTTGGAAAGACAGGACCACCAGTCTACACTCCAAGGTAAGGCTGCTGCGCTCCATTGTCATCTCCATCTTCCTATACGCTTGCGAAACATGGACCCTCACAGCAGACCTACAACAAAGAATACAAAGCATGGAGATGAGATGCTACAGAAGACCTCTGGGCATTTTCTATACCCAGCACATCACGACAGATCATCACATAAGCCATTGGACAGCATGATGACATGCTCACAGTGGTGAAGAAACTGAAACTCCAATAATAAGACCACGTCACCAGAGCATCAGGTCTTGCAAAGACATCCTGCAAGGCATGGTGCAAGGAGGCAGAAAAAGAGGGAGACAGAAAAAGAGGTGGGAGGACAACGTTCGAGAATGAACTGGCTTGACCCTGAGTGAAGCCATGAGGGTTGCTGAGGACAGAGAAAGATGAAGTATGCTGGTTAAATGATCATCTGTGGTGCCCCAACGAATTTCGAGTTACAGGATAGGATAGAATAGAATAATGCTGTATAATCTGGAAAAAAATATGGTACATCATAAATTATGGTTTGTTTGGTTTGGTTTACTGTTGGTTCCGCAGTAAGGTTTGTGAAACATTTTACCACAGTGCAAAATTCACAGCAACATATATTGTTTGAAGCTAACACTGCATTTTCATCTTTTTTTTCTTAATACCTCTCCAAGCAGCATTCCAGATGGTAAGGTGCAGGCTGCTCCTTAGGACTGCCAGGATCACGCTTGAGGTCAATCTCCACTAGTTGCATGTAGCTTTGAACATGAGCCTTGTTGCTTTCTATCAAGGTTCTGCTGACCTCCTCTGCTTTGTCTAGCAGTTCCTCATGATTCTCCAACATATACGCTACCATTTTCCTATGCATAGTCCCCAAGCACTCATCCATCCATCCATTTGCCTTTAGGATGTCAACTGTAAATCATGTCAGGAGAAACATGTTAAAGTTTAATTGGTCCCATAACATGAACTGTAACAGAATCATTTTAAAACAAACTCTTAAGAAAGAAATATCCAACAAATTCTTACTGAAAATGTAACAAGAAACGGAGGACCACTGATTCTTCAAGTAAATGAAGAAAAAATAAATAATTGGAAAAATAAATCAAAGACAGATACAAAATTTTATGTTTAGGGAAACTAGTTTCTTTATTAATAAAACAATGGCGAAAGAACAATATAAATGAACATTGATACTGAAAAGGGGGAAAAACATTTATGTAATTGGATTTAAATCAACAAATAAACTCTGCCTGTCTCTCTCTCTCTCTCTCTCTCTCTCTCTCTCTCTCTCTCTCTCTCTCTCTCTCTCTCTATCTCTCTCTCCTCTCTCTCTCTCCTTCTCTCTCTCTCTCTCTCTCTCTTCCTCTGCTCTCTCTCTCTCTGCTTCACTCTCTCTTCTCTCTCTCTCCTCTCTCTCTCTCTCTTCTCTCTTCTCTCTCTCTCTCTCTCTCTCTCTCTCTCTCTCTCTCTCTCTCTCTCTCTCTCTCTCTCTCTCTCTCTCTCATACAATCTCAGGCACTCGCTTAATTATAGTACACATGCGCAATGAGAACTCCTGTTTCAGCATATTGGCAAACAGGTTCTCCCGACACCTTCTGTGTTCTTTCATTGTCACTGAATACTCATTTGCCTGCACAACAAACATGTTTATAACTATATTTACTGGAAGACAAAAGCCATAGTCCATGAGAAGTAGAAAAGCATATATAACACATTTCTGACAAAGAAAAGTATTTTAAGCGCAATAGTCTGGCAATGTTAATACATAAAGACACTTTGACAGTCATATTCATACTATAAAATCAACATACAAAATATATTTGCTTTATTTGTTTATGTAAATGATGGCTGACATCAAAGCTTCATTAAAAGAATTAGGTGCTTATATTGGACAGCTCCAGTGACCTTGACCTTGGAGTGAGGTTGACCAAATTTGCAAAGTATGTGTCTCGTTGATATCTATTATGCCTTTAAGAATCATAAATTCAATATTAATAACCTTTTTAAAAAAAGTGCACTTTTCTTTTAAAAAATTTTTTTTTTTACATTGATTCTTGACTAACATTTGATGATCCCATGACTTTGACTTTGAAGCAAAGTCATTCATTCACTGATCATTAAGGTTTCATGGATATACACCATCTTACCATGTTTGGTTGTGATATTTGAAATAGGTTCTGAGATATTAATCCACAAGTTTTGCACATCCAGATGGCAGACAGATGGATGGACAGATGGACAATTTTTTTTATAAATTGGACTATTTAGAACTCATCTGGCACAGAATTGCAAAAATCTTGATTTTTTTTGGGGGGGAGGTGTGGGGTGGGGAAGAGGGGTGGGGTGGTGAATACATAGACTCACATTGCTATGCAGGCGAGTCAAAAAGGCAAACTGCAGAATGCACTTTAAAAAAGCTAAACATTTGTGCTGACCTCATAAACAGCAATGGCTTTTCGTGTCCATTCCTCCGCTTTGGCAAAATTGGATCGATGCATCTCCAGTGTGCCCAGATTCATAAACGCTGTTGCAATGATTGGGTGATCCCAGCCCACTGCATTAGCTTTGATTTCCAACGACCTGAAACATACATTTACCTCTACAATACGTAGTACAGTCATGTAGGTTGTTTCCTTAATCTATTCGCCATGCCAAATAATTATTAAAAGAGAATTGCAATATCAGCTCTACTACAGATATTTTATAAAAATCGTGATTACCTTACTATTCTGTCTCTCTTTTCCATCTAAAAAATAACTACCAAAATTATTGCATCATTCATTTGGTGGAGGGTGACTATTTATCTTACTTCAAGGAAAAAAAAGCTGAACACATGCTGTTCATTGTCCACTAACCCTCATCATACACCAATATCATACATGTATTACATAGTTTTAGTTATAGGCTATCAGCATTCAGCCCTCATATTATTTCTTAAATGAAGGTCACAGTCCCAGAGCCTGTGGGTTTTTATGACTACAATTTTTTTTAATTTTTTCCAAATTAATGGAGTAAATCTTATCCTGATTAATCCGGTCAACATAATCCTTAAATGCTTTCAATGATTTAGCTTTCACAGCCTCAACAGGAAGATTAAAGTTATTCCACATTGTTACTACTATATAAGTAAACAGTTGTTTAAAATGATGGTTATTTAATTATAACAATCATTTATTTGCTTTAGTCCATTGTATTAATCACAACTAATGCAAACAATCTTACGTACTTCAAGTAGGCTTCCTCTGCTTTCTCCAGATTCTTCATGCGCCTGTATACAAGTCCAATATTCGTGTAAAGGTTTCCGACATCTACTGACATCTGCCCAAACTGGGAATCTTCATAAGCCTGTTGCCAACATATTTAAATTTCATGCAGTTATGAATAAAAATCATTGGGTACAAACCACAAACAGACCACAATAAAACAATCAGAAAACTAGAAAGGCAAAGCCCTTGTGACTCACATGATTCTTAGAGAACCTATTTGCATGAAAATTAGTGCCCAGTATGAATGAAGTTTAAAAACTGAAACAAAACA
Organism: Oncomelania hupensis; assembly: GCA_036898135.1. Lineage (NCBI taxonomy): Eukaryota > Metazoa > Mollusca > Gastropoda > Littorinimorpha > Pomatiopsidae > Oncomelania > Oncomelania hupensis. Next base: position 66,606,793 of record CM072513.1, on the reverse strand, counting down.
GTTGCATTAGAATGCAAAGTAACATTTTAACTTTGACTTTTGAGATGATGTTGACCTTGGCGCTACATAAACACTTGCGTAGGATCAAATAAACTAAATCAAAGTTATATTATGATGGAAAACAACAATTAACCTCGAGATGACCTTGACCTCATGATGACCTTAACTTCACATGACCTCTGACGCTCATGTTTGATCAAATAAACCAACGTTGTGAGTCAAGAAATCAGAGGGGAAATAAGAGGCGCAGTTTCTACTTTAAACTAGAAGTGCAAAACCCATATGCTTCACATGCTCCTTACGTAGCGGACAGACAAGTAAACGGACAGACACTTTTTTAAAAAATGTCATTTTTAGGACTTGTCTTGCACAGATTTGCAAAAATCTGGAATTTATTTTTATTTTGCGGGGAGAGGGAGCGCAGAGTACATGACTCACATTGCTATGACTGTCAAAACACACACAAAAAAGAAACAACAACAAAAAACTCTCAATCCAAAGCATTCATGAGGTTAATCTTGTCTTCACATGTTTGCCTCATTATGAGAATGTCCACACACATGCCTCTTTTAGTCAAGACTTCCTGTTCACTCTTAACACAAGCTGTGTTTTGTATTAAATAGCTGTAGGTCTTCTGATTCAGCCCAAAATGCAATTCACACAAATCAAGCTTACGTTGAAAACTATTTCTGCATATCAACACCTGGGCAGTTTACAATTTTATAAGTTTAACCTCAGGCATTGTATTTCCAACAGGGAAATTCCAGTATTTCCAATCAGATGTGCAGTCATCTCTGAAAAGAACAGTTTCTGTTTTCACACATTTGTTTATATAATAATTGTAAGATCTGAAAAGTGGAAATTTATCTGAGCCTGCACGTTCACAATTATAAATATGTAATTCAATTATAGGGGTGACCTCATGGAGCAGTGGATTAGTCACCGTTTTTTTATGCTGTGTGTGACTTAGATACGAGACTATTCAGGTCACCGAGGGTTTTCTCTGGGTACCCCAGTTTCCTCCCTCCTTTCAATAATGGTATTGGATGCAGTCAATATTAAAATTTCGAAAATGCAAATTTCATTTCCCTCTTCTAATAGCGATCTCCCTGCCTTTACACCACATGTTTGAGTGATAGATGTGTGTTTGTTGTGTGTGTGTGAGAGTGGGTGAAACATGTGAGCGTGGACGTTGTGGTACAGATCACTGCACTTTGAGCCTGATTGGTGATATGGGAAAAAGCATCCAGTATTATTATTATAAATATTCACAAAGGCAACAAAAATTGTTTCCACATCTTTTAAAATGAGATTGATACCTCTAGAGCCTTCTGATTTTCATCAAGAGCCTTTTGAAATTTGTATTGGTACATGTAACACAACGCCAAGTTGGTGTGTGAAGCGCCTTCATTTTTCCTGTCCCTGTTTGCTTTATGGAATTCTGCCGATTTGTTGATGTGCTCAATTGCCTGCAAAAGCAAACAATACCAAATTCAACCACCAATGTTTACAAAGCCACTACAATCAAGCTTTTAATCTTCAAGTAAACTTAATCAAAATTAAAACAAACAATTAAGATAGCACACCTTAACCTGAAAAATAAGCTTTTTCAAAAGTGTTAATTTTCTTAGCAGTGTTGTGACTCTGCTTTTTTTCTAACGAATTAAAATGAAAAATGAAATGATAGGCCAGGTTCTGAACTATCTGCAAGCAAACCATTATCGAAATCTGCCCAGCCTGATTTTAGATACAGAGCAAAACACATTTAGAACATGGTGACGCACAATGACCTTGACCTTTGAGAAAGTACCAATATCAATGATCTAACATGCTTAGCAGTAGTTAAAATATCTGCAAAGTAAAAACGATGAATTTCTTCTGTTCAGTTATTCTTGCAAAAAGTGTGTTTTTGAAAACAAAAGTAAAATTCGGAGTGGCGGACTGACTGGCCAACTGCATGACTGACAATCAGACTGATACTGCACTGAAGGATGGCCCATAATCTGAAGTACCTGTTTACCAAAACCCAACAAAATTGCTTCAGACGTTTTTGAGATAATGAGCAAAACATGTTTAGCAAAGCAAATGACTCCAATGACCTTGACCTTTGCAGTAGAGCAAATATGATGGCACAATAGGTAGGCCACTGAGCTAGGTAATGTTCCTATGGAGTTTGGTCAATATCCGTTCAGTGGTTCTTGAGATAAGGCTTCCAATGGACTGACGGACAGACCTATAGGCATTTAGCTTGTTCTGATTCCTCCTCGGCTATTTCAAAGTATGTTTGGAAATGCACAAATAAATGTTTTTGTTTAAAAGACGAGAAAGGGACAACTCTAGCAGCAGGTGGTATACATAGTGGTGTCAAGCAGCACTTACTTCATCATATTCACCAATATGCATATACGTCAGTCCCAAACCATTGTGAGTGTAGTGGATTTGTTTCTTCAGCTCCTTGTCGTCTGGGTTTTTCTCAAGTGCACTATAAAAACAGAACAGATGGATACTAACTGTAATAGAAGATGTCACTAGATTATAACCTCACACAACGACATGTTTGTGAACATGCACACACACGCATGCACACACACACATACACTCACTCACACGCATACACATTCAGAGGTAAGAAAAACAAAAGCAGAAATACATATTTGCAGTAATTTCAAGAAAAAAAAACCTGACCATGTACATTATAAAATTCCTTCATCTTAGAGACATTATATACATTACCTCTCAAATTCCTTAAGATTAGACTCATGCAAAGCCTTTGCTTCACTCCTGCGATCTTGGGCAGCATAATTACATGCAAGATAGTACTGCGCATTTCTCAAACGCTCCATTCGTTTGTCCTGCTCCATTGTGTGGCAAGAATTTTCCTGAAAGATCAATCGAGAGCCATTTTAGAAGTGACAATTAACTGCATAGTCAACATTGTAAACAGAACTAGAAGGGCAAAGCCCATATGACTCACATGCTCCTTATGGAACTTGCAATATTTAACATGAAAAAAACCAAAATGAAACATGGCATTAAAATGCAAAGCAATACCGACTTGATCTTTCTGTGTTATTGACCTTGAGATTACTTTGACCTCCTGCTCCAATTGCACACATGTATGATCAAATAAACTACAGCAAAAGTTGTATTATGCAAAAAAAACTGACCTTGGAATGACCTTGACCTTGGGATGACCTTGACCTTTACATGACCTCTCATGCTCATGTATGATCAAATATCCCAATGTTGTCGCATACTATGGGTCAAATAGAGCCATTTCACAGTACAATGACCTATTTTTTGTGTGTTTTTGCAAGGCCTAAAAAGACCTTGACCTTAAAGGTCAATGCAAAAAACAGAACATATATAAAAGATCAATATATTATCTCTGTCACGACTCGGGTTTTCTAAACCTGTAATAGTAGGGTTTCTAAGCCTGTTATAGAGGGTGGAAGTTTGCAAATAATGTAATTTGAATACGTGCATTGTTTTGTTAGTTTTACTTTGTCACTCTAAACTGGTCAAGACTGCCAATATATCGGTATTAGGGCAGGCAGTACTTTCACGTGCTGTGCAAGTTTTTGCAGTGAACAATGTGCTCACTAAATTAGAGAATGCAAGCAAATAAAACTGCTGTACGGAGCTAAATTTGCTTAGTCACAGAGAGGAATTTGAAAAATGAAGTACTCTAGTGCCAGCAGTGTTTTCAAGGGGGGATTGTGCCGGCCGTGGTTTTGTACGATTTGCCACCTATCTCAAGCAGTGTGTCGTCCTGCTGTGACAGTCCTGTGACGCAGTTCCAGCCATCCTGGGTCTGATGTCCTAAAGCAAAGAAGATAGCTGTATGCATAACTGTGACTACTTAGACCTGTGTCGTCTTTGTGTTGTGTCGTCTTGTCTGAGGATTAACACCCGTTGAGTAAGTACAGGCAGGCAATCCCTAAGTGCCCATTTTGCTCAGGTGCAAGCATATTTGTATAAACATATATATATTTTATATTCTGAATGAAAAGAAATTATTAATGAAGAAAGTATGCTTTTGTATGCAAGGAAATAAATAATTTATATTTGATAATTATTTTCAATGTTTGTGAAGAAAAATAATTTATGCTTGGCAAGGTTGCATTCTTTGCTAACATTGTTAAAAGAATTAAAATATAAATAAAATTCTCTTTTGTTGATAATTAAGAAAAGATATATATAATTTATAAATGGAATTTGATCAATTGTTTTCAAATGGTTGTAAAGGGAGATAATTAATAAAATGACAATTTAATTGTTTCCAATTATATTAAAGAAAAATAATTTGGTAAAGTCCGTTCATTTCAAGTATCATAAAGGGAAGTAATTTATGAACGCTCGTGCTAATAGATAGAATGCAGAAGGGTAGTAAAGTACATGGGTTGCAGCAGAGTATGTTGGCATTGTGTTGGTTGATTAGTAATGCAAGAATCTACTCTTGTGTATGTGAAGGGTTGCATGACAAAACGCACTATATCCAAATTTGTCAAGTTGAGATATTTGGCAGTTTTTAAAGGCAGCCCTTGTAGCAGATATTCCTTATTTGTACTTATACTAAAAAAATGAGAACATTAAAGCTTTCTTAAAAGCACAAATCACCAAATCAATGTTTGATATCATATTTACTGGACCATTTTTTATATTGACTGTTTTGACAAAACGCATTATATCCAGCGAAAGGCTATTTCACAAAACGCACTATATCCGTTACCTAGCAAAAAAACTATTTAAAGTTGTCTCAATACTATTTAAAATTCACTGGATTCACAGCAGATCTCCAACGAAGAATACGAAGCATGGAGATGAGGTGCTACAGAAGACTTCTGGGCATTTCCTATACCCAACACATCACCAACGACGAAGTCCGACAGACCATCACACAAGCCATTGGACAACACGATGGCCTGCTCACAGAGGTGAAGAAACGGAAACTCCGATGGTATGGCCACGTCACCAGATCATCAGGCCTTGCAAAGACTATTCTGCAAGGCACAGTGCAAGGAGGTAGAAGAAGAGTGAGACCGAAAAAGAGGTGGGAGGACAACATTCGAGAATGGACTGTTTTGAGCGAAGCGATCAGGGCTGCTGAGGACAGAGAAAGATGGAGTATGCTGGTTAAACGATCATCTGTGGTGCCCCTACGACCTTCGGGTTACGGGACAGGATAGGATAGGATAGGATTGGAATAATTATGTAAAGTAAAGTGCAAAGATTATAAGTTTATAGACAATAATAACACAATGCTAACCATAATATCTAAAGGTAATACACCTGACTATTAATCAATTATTTTCACCACTGATATTAATTTACTAAATATAATAATAGGCTATTGATATTAATGACAGGGATGATAATATTATTATTAACAAGACTTGAGCAATCAATATGAATAAGAATGCGAGTGGTCCTGATATGACTTTAATAGTTAACCGCACTTTTGTGTTAACAGAAACATTATCTGCAGTTAAAATAAACTCGGTCACACTTTATGTAGCGCATGTCCTACTCCCCTCCCCATCTATGTCACATCGTATTGGTCGCCTCCCCTCCCTCTTTCCTAGCCTAGGTGTTACGCAATTTGTGAACACCCCGTAATAATGATGTTCAACAATCAAAAAGCTGATCTCGCCTTGTTTAAGGAATCATAAAACTTCTCTTGATTTAGAGCAAGGTCTGTGGGTGTCAGGTTTGCTGCCAAGCAGCCTTTGCACTCTGCATTGTCATTGTGTGAGTAGGCAATGGCTGGGATTTTGCCACCACTGGAATGACGTGCTCGCTTCACTATTTCTTTTTTGTGTGTAGTCTTATCCTTCCGTTTTCTCCTCCCTCCAATTGTCAAATTAACTTCTTCCAAACTGTCATCAAAGTTATCCATCATAAATTTTGACGGATGGCTCCGTTTTATTAAGATTATAAATCAAATGTGCTAAATAAATCGCTTTGTTTACACTTATCAACAAGACTGGAGGTGTGGCCGGATATAACACTTGTCTTAATGTACTGGTATTGGCATCTCCATCAGGGGATGTGTGTCGTGGCTGGATCTTGACTGGAATCACCGAGAGCCCTAAGAACAAACTGGCATCTCAACTGACCTGAGCATCATAGGGAACAACGCGGGTCGCTGACTGCCATTCAGCAAGACTTTAACTTTGAAAGTGCGTAAAGGAAAAGTTTATATTTCCCTCATAAAATTGCTTAAGAAATTGAACTGTAAAGAATGTCAGTTGCCAGTTTTATAAAGCCAAATGTATAGATAGATAAGATAAAATAAGGTCAACTTTATTATCTTTTTGAAGGAATTACATGTAGTTAGTTGGAGTGGCATTTTCTATAGATAAGCATCTTGTGACATTTGTAGCCACTGAGAAATAATTATTAATACTGTTTACAATATTATTAATCCTTTGTGTATAATTAATATTCTGTACAAATCATTTGTTAAATAATGTACTATTCTACAGCCACTTGGGATCTTGTATACACTGTAGCAAGATAGATTAAAGAAAACTATTATCTCAATCATTTCTTATTATTGTTTGTTTACTAGTTTTCTTTTCATTATAGTTAAGTGTGATTGTGAATATACAGGGGGGTTAATTATATAAATATACTACTCAAAATAATACAAGGACCACTTGGACATATGGGTCTCTCGTTAAATCAGAAACACGAATTCAATTTATTCATCATATTTTATTGCAATCATTTCTGCATCAATAACATCAAAATTTTAGAAACCAAAAACCTATAGAGTCAATATCGGGTGTGGCCACCGTTTGCATCAATGCAGTCTTGGCATCGTTGTCTCATGGACCGTATCAGGTTATGGAGGATGTTTCCTGGGATGGCCAACCACTCTTGCTGGAGTACTTGGGCCAGAACTTCAATGTTAGCTCCTGGAGGGAGGTTTGCCCGTGTCTGTCGACCCAAGACATCCCACAGATGTTCTATGGGGTTCAAATCGGGTGATCGAGCCGGCCAATCCATCCTTATGACGTGCTGTTGCTGCAGGAAGTCATTGACGATACGCACTCGGTGGGGTCTGGCATTATCGTCCTGTAGTATGGCACCTTCCCCAATGGCCCGCAGAGCTGGGAGAACCCTAGGTTGTAGGACGTCATCCCAGTAGCCAATACCGTTTAAGTTGCCATGAATTTGGAGCAGGGGTGTTCTGAAGTTTAATGCGAAGCCACCCCACATCATGACAGATCCACCACCAAAGCGGACATGCTCGCGCACCGTCGCATCAGCAAAACGCTCCCGTGGACGCCTCCAAATATTCACTCGACGGTCGTTGAAAGACAAGGAGAACCGAGACTCGTCTGTAAAGAGCACCCTTGACCAATGTTGCTTAGTCCACACCAAATGACGCCGAGCCCAGGCCAAACGCGCTGCACGGTGAGCTGGGGTGACCAAAGGCACTGCTGGTCGTCTTGATCGCAGGTTTGCCTCGTGTAGACGGTTGCGAATTGTGGGACACTCCCAGCCGCCTGCCAACTTCTCTCATCTCCACCCCTTCCTGAAGCCATGCAATAGCTCTGCCTCTATCCGCATCAGTCAATCGTCGCCTTGGGGGCATGGTTAGAAAAGCAGCAAAAGCGCTGCCATTTATACCCAGAAAAAAGCGCTGATTGTTGAACTGAGCTCAGAAAATGCAAGCCTTTCGCGTGCAAATCACTTTTTACTGTTGAAAATTTTGCTTTATTAGCAAGACAACAGTAAATTAGGGTCATTTTTTTGGTAAAAATTGGGTTTGTTTTTCCAGTCAGTGCAGAAAGTTCAAAACTCACACATGTGATTACTTGTCAGAATAAGATTGTCTTGAATGTTACTGTACAGGATAAGTTTTGAAATAAGCAATATAAGCGATATTATTGATAGCAGCAAAAAATAATTAAACTAAATGAAATATGAGAGTGGCCCTTCAATTATTTTGAGTAGTATATATAGATTCATAGGCTCACATTGCTATGCATGTGAGTCAAAATTGTACATATTGCTTTCATTGTTCAATAAATTGTGGAGAACAAAAATTTAATAATGAAGAGAACATCAGGCCCAACACTTACCAGAATGTCAATTTCTCTCTTGATGGCCAAGTGTTCACCTTGTGTACTTTTGGCAAGGTCAAAAAAACCTCTCATGTTTGCTAAAGTTGATAACATCTGAAAAATATAATTGTTGGTCAGTAACAGTTGGTCAGCCAGTTTCTCCTTTAGGTATACTGATGGTGAAGGATAGTGATATAGTATTAATTTGTAGTTATAATTAAAGTAGAATTAAAGTATAATTACTAGTGATGCATGTATTATAGACTTCCCTTGTTACACAGTCAATGCATTGTTTATAGGCTTCTATTTAGTAAGTGTGTAGGTATAACGTTGCAGGTGATGAAATGATGTGAACATGTGATGTGAATCTGTTATTTTTGCACAGTTTTTGATAAATTGATTTTAAAGACACACAGCCAGGCTTGTAATTTCTCTTCTAGAGATGAATAAAGACATATTGTATTGTCTTGTCTTGTATTGTATTGAACTGTATTGTATTGTAACATGTCAGAGTGAAAGAGGTTGTTGGTCAATTGTTCCTGTTATTAAAAAGTTGTTAGTGTTCCAAATCCAATTTCAGAGTTTTATATGCAAGACTTTAATCCTCAACCATCAAATTGACTGTTATTTATTAAACATTATCTTGCAAAAGTAAAAATCATAAATACAACCAATATTCTAAAAAAATCATACAAACCCTATGTCCAGGCGTTTTGTCACTGCCCACTTGTCCATTCTGAGTTGCGAGGTAGCAGTCAACAATTGCTCTGTCAATCTCCCTGAGAAGAAGCGTGGCAATCTCTTTCCACTTTAGTCCTGTCCACTGCCACAGTTCCAACAGCTCCAGGTCATTCTCCCTGCAATAAAATGATTATTTCTAAATGCTGATAACATGGCAAAACAAAAGAAAAAACAAGCCACTGAAATATTACTTATACATGATTTTATTGCAGGGAAAGAACACCTCCAATTCCTCTCCTCCTTCCAAAGGTTTGCACCTACAATTCTGTTTTACTGAAATGATGCTTATAGTTTGTTTCAATCTGTTTGGTTGTCTCACACTTTATGCGTTGATTAATGGCCTCAGTTTGCCCACTGCTTTTAAAGACAGAATTGGGTCCCCATACTAGTTTGCATATTATGACCATGGGTTTTAGTTGAACCAGTTCCTTTTTAGTTTAAATCTTTTTCTTCAACAAACATTTCTCTTTGAGACAATAGTTTTCAGGTACTGACTGATTCTGTTGCTAAACAAAAATGCTCAGGAACCATCCTGGATAATATGCGTACTACCCTTCACACTTACAGGTTTATTACTCTGAAGACAGCAGGGTTGGAGAGAACTTTGATAAGCCCTTCCCTATCCTCTTCGACCCTCAAGTGCCATGTCAACTCAGCTACTGCATGGACAATGTGTCGCTCTTCTGTCTTCGTATTGTCGGCCCATGACTCTAATTGCTGCACATTCAATGAACATTTTGATTACTGTAATTCACTTCATTGTTATTAATGCACAGCCAGCCTTCAAAATAACAAAAAACAACACTGCACAAAAAAATTGACAGATGATCGTGAGTGACTTAAGCCTAGGTCTGACGACAAATGTTTTAATTGCAATCACAATGACATTGAATGTTTCGAGTCATGATTTAAATGGGAAGATTGACGCTTTGAGTCATCAGTAGTCATACTAAAACATTTGATTTTGGTAAACATACGCAGAGTCACTGCACATAAACAAAAGCACAAGAGTTGTTACCATTGCTGTGCCGAAAGTCAAAATGTGTGAAAAGCAGCCACGAAGAATATTTGCGTTACACGGTAGCATATCATTTGTCAAGTTCAGTTCAGAGAAAAAGATGACATCCTATAAACATTCAAGTGACTGTACCATCTCTATTACTTCAAAGGTATCTTTCACACTTAATGTTCCTATCGGGCCGGTCTTAGAATTATTTGCCATTTTCTCAAGATTACGTGAACAAAAGAAGCGCCTTTCATTGGTTCCCATGCTGAATGACTCGCAATCAGTTCGTCAAAATTAGGGCGTGTTCTAAACGTGGAAAATCATTGCAAATCATGCTGCAAACTGATTTGACTGAGATGATTCAGTGATAGTCTCACGAAATCACTGACTGAAGTCATGATTTTCCCTCCGATTGCAATCAAAACGTTCGTCGTCAGACCTAAGCTTTACACAAATGATCTAGGATGATTTACACAACAAAAAACAAATGATATATGGTAATTTGCACGGAGTGGGCACCACTAATCATTTTGGGAGCTGATGAAGTAGATGTCAACACCATGTCCACCACCTTCAACTCTGCAGAGGCAAATGCCGTCACAGATCCTTTACAAATACCGCCCAAAGAAGAAACCATGGATCACTCCTGAACTTTGTGACCTGTGTGACAAACGAAGAGAGATGAAAAGGAAACATAAAACCTCACAGGGAGCTGATGCCTACTGAGAAATCAACATCCAAAAAGGCATGCTCACAGCAAAGCAGAACTGGATAGAAGATCAATGCCAGGGTATAGAGAACAGTCTGAAACAAGAACAACAGCAAGAAGGTCTACCATATTGTGAAGCGGCTGACAAGTGTTAAACAGCCCAAGGTCTCCACGATCCAAAGTAAGTCTGGCTTGTGCCTTACAGAAGAACAAAAAAAACTTGGATAGATGGACGGAGTACTGCTCTGACCTTTACATGCACACACCAGAGACCCATCAGTTCTAACATGTGCCCAGAACTGAGAAAGAGAAGAAATCCTCTCAATTCTCCGAGAAGAAGTTGGTAGCAGTGTAATCACTGAAGGGGAAGTCAGCGGGAATGGACAACATATCCGCAGAATTGCTTCAAGCAGGAGGAGAAGTGATTATTGATACCCTCATCATTATCTGTAACAAGATCTGGCAGAGTGGGGATTGGCTTACACCATGGACCCAGTCACTTGTCATCACTCTTCTCAAAAAAGGTAGCCTTCCGGATTGTCAAAACTACCCCAGCAAATTCTTCCTAAAAATAATACTCAACAGGCTGAAACCCCAAGCTGAACAAATCATAGCTGAACAACAAACAGGATTCAGGGCAGGGTGAAGTACCATGCAATGAGCAAATTATCAATTTCAGAATACCTACAGCACCAACAACATCTATATCATGTGTTTGTAGACTTCAAGAAAGCATTTGACCAAGTCTGGCATGCAGCGCTGTGGGAAACCATGAGAGTGTACATCAGCCACAACATTATGAAAGTCACCAAAAGCCTGTATGACAAGGTTACCAGTGCAGTCCTCCACAAAAGCGCCATCTGGAACAGGTTCACAACAACAATTGGCGTGCGTCAAGGATGCCTATACTCTCTCCACCACTCTTCAACATATTTCTAGAGTGCATTAGGTCAGATGCCCTTGCATATTATGAAGGCACAGTCAGCACAGGGAGTAGAGTAATCTCCAACCTCCATTTTGCCGATGACATTGGTGGATTGGCTGGAGAGGAACAAGAACTTGAACAGCTGGTACAGAGGCTTGACATCACCTCTGGAGCCTTTGGAATGGAAATAAGTGCAGAGAAGACCAAAATGATAACCAACACCAATGGCATCAACACGGACCTCAAATTTCAAGTCCAATCGCTCAACACGGTGCACAGATTTATATATTTAGGAGCAATTGTATCAGACAATGAGTCCCAACAGGAAGTCCTCTCCAGGATAGCACAAACAGCTGCTGCCCTGACAAGGCTGAAGCCCATTTGGAAAAATAGGACCATCAGCCTACACTCCAAGGTAAGGTTGCTGCGCTCCCTTGTCATCTCCATCTTCGTATACTCTTAACGAAACATAGACCCTCACAGCAGACCTTCAATGAAGAATATAAAGCATGGAGATTAGGTGCTACAGAAGACTTCTGGGCATTTCCTATACAAAACACATCGCCAACAACAAAGTCCAACAGATCATCACACAAGGCATAGGACAGCATGATGACTTGCTCACAGTGGTGAAGAAACGGAAACTCCAATGGTATAGCCACATCACCAGAGCATCAGGCCTTGCAAAGATCATTGTAATGAAGGTGAATTAAATAAATTTATGAGTTTGAAACATCTTTTAATAGCTTGCTGTATGGTCCATGTATTGGTAAATATACATAACAAGAATGCATTGCGTCAGTGTTATGTTTTGACATCTTGGATGACATAATGTTTTTTGTTCTTGATTTGAGAGAGCCGCTGGGTGCAAATGAGGAAGATGATTTGTTACATTTTATATATTTTCTAACCTCTAAAGAGCGTTTTATTATGTCTTAATTTTGGATCCACGGATTGATGTGACAAAGTATGCCTGAAAGATTTTTTGCGAATTGATCATCTCATCAGCCTAGACTATGACATCAATGACTTCATTTTATTGGATCTGTGGACTGCACCATCAACTCTTCATCGTCATGGACCTTCACCCATAGACATCAATTTTATCATTTTTATAATTTGTAGTTGTTGGGCCCGAAAATATATAACCGAGATGCGGGTGACTGTAACTAATTACACAAATATTGTAACCAAAAGAAACAAATATTTTATTGTTTCATTACTAATTCTAACCTTTTGATTATTTAATAAACCCTGGCTCATTACAACCATCCTGCAAGGCATGGTGCAAGGAAGCAGAAGAAGAGGGAGACAGAAAAAGAGGTGGGAAGTCAACATACGAGAATGGACTGGCTTGACTCTGAGTGAATCCATAATTATTGCTGAGGACAGAGAAAGATGGAGTATACTGGTTAAAGGATCATCTGTGGTGCTCCAATGACTTTCGAGTTATAGAATAGGATAGGATAGGGCTGTCTGCAAATTTTGTGTTTCTGAGCATTGTATTTAGTAAAGAACTGACCCCAGTGACTATGACCTTTTTAGGTTGAGAAAATATGTTAGCACGGGAAGCTGGCCACTAACCCAGGTAAGGCGTCTATGAAATTGATAAAAATCTGTTCAGTGGTTCTTGAGATCCGTGACGAGCTGACAGACAGATGAATGCACAGACTGTATGGCTCGTTCTGATTCCCAACCATTTCAAAGTATTTCTAAATATTATCTGGTAATACAAAAAGAAAACGAAGCAACACTCAAGAATACAAATTAATGATACACATACAAAAATGGGAAATAATTAAACCAATACATACTGCTCTTCGTACATGCTCAAAGAAAGTGATGAGCTTTCTTCTGACGCTTGAACTGCGAAGAAAGTTGAAAGAACATTTATTCAGTAATAGTTTTTACATGCGCCCCTCCCACACCCCACCCACCAACACACACACATAATTATGCATACACACAATATGAGGGCAGTCCGATAAGTACTTAGCCTCACCGCCCGATGGCGCCAGAATCGTAAGAGCAATTTACTATCGTGTAGTACATTCTCGTAGACGACTACTGTCAAAATTTCAGCCGGATTGGAATCGTAGTTTTATTTTGACCACGTGTGGAAGCGGGCGTGTCCGCGGATTTTAGAAAAATATAAAAAGAGCAATTTCGGTCAGTGATTCGATTCTTGGGCTACGAACTGCTGCTCCATCCACTGTATTCTCCAGATTTGGCCCCGTGCGACTTCTTTTTGTTTCCAAGCTTGAAAAAGTCGCTTGCCGGGCAGAAATTTTAGTCGAATGAGGTCATCGCTGCCATGGAGGCCTACTTTGCAGACCTCAAGAAAACGTATTTTTCAGACTGGTTAAAAAAGTTGGAGCATCGCTGGACTAAAAGGAGACTATATTGAAAAATAAATCGCCACTTTTTCAAACTTTTCATTTTTCTTTTGTAGGCTAAGTACTTATCGGACCAACCTCGTATACCAAGGCTATCAACTTAAAAAAATTATTTCAGTATTAATTTCCAAAATGTGTAATAAATACTTACATTTCAGCATCTGACTGCAGATATCTCTCTTTCACAGCTTCTCTTACTTCAGAAAAGGCAAAACTGAAAATGTAAAATGGGAAGAAATAATAATGATCATGAAAAGAAGAAGAAGAAGAAAATGACAAAGACAAAGAAGAAGAGGAGTCAGCAGCAGTAGTAATAATAGCAGTAGTAGCAGAAGTAGTAGTAGTATCAACAAAATCAAAATTAATCAGATACCTATGCAACTGGTCAACATAATTTTTTTTAGAATTACCAAACTTAAAACAAACAAAAAAACCCACTGTATTAGTGATCATACATATCAGTCTAAATATAATTATATTCATTTGGAAAATGTGACAACGCCCATTAAAACAACAACAAAAACTTAATAAAAACAACAACAAATAAAACACATTTTCCATTTGGCATATCCAATTTTGAAGTTTTATATTATTTCAGACTCATTGGGCCTCTGGCTCCTAGACAAATGTCATGTTACAATATTACAAGCACCTATAAAACATAGTTTACAAGTAATATTTATACTAGATAATAACTCATTCATCCACATTCCTTTCCTTGATAGTAATTAGACCTATCATAAAATGTTGTTAAAATAGTTAGTAGTAGTACAGGATGCTATCACGAGCTTTTTCTTTATTGAACTCCAAGCGCCGCGATATGAAGAGATCATTATTGCAAAAGGCAGAATAGAAATCACATTTTTTTGTTTCATTTAGATTGACTGCATCTAATACCATTATTGAAGGCATGAGGGAAACCAGAGTACCCAGAGAAAGCCCTGTGTCCTGAAAAGTCTCGTACCTAAGTCACGTAGATTCGTCCAATGCTGGGTTCGAGCCCAACTTGAAATACCCAAGGAGACCATGTGAATGGTTGCATATGTGTTGTGCAACAACAACAAAATTCAACAAAAACACAAAGAGAGGTTTTCTATGACATACGCAAGAAGCCCCTGGTGTGAAACAATGAAGTATTCGATGGCAAAGAATAACGGGGACCATGTGTCAGACTGAATGTGGAAGATGTTGATTATTTCACTCTCTGTCAGCCCTTGACGTGCAACATACAAAGCTTGCAAGATCTGGAAAGTAGATAAGAGAGAAAGCAACACTGCATTTTCTGTATTGTGTTCAACAGTTTGTTTGTACATATTTTATACAATAAATAAATGTCAACAAATCAACTGTTTACTCTTGTCAACTGTTTGCTCATACACAATAATGAAATATTATTTTTGTGTGTGTTCACTGTTAAAGTGAAGAAGCTATCTTAATATCAGTCAAATATTACAAAGGACAAACTAGCCAATGTTATATTTTTAACCACTAACCTGTTGCACTTTAACTAAAATTATGCTTTTTGGTGATTTGGAAAACGTCCAAAGTTAATAAAAATAAAATTAATAAGCTGATTTTTATATAGCGCAGTTTCCTGATCAACAACAAGGCACACTGCTCCTCCAGTGAAACCATTGTAAACATTTGATTAAAACACTAAAATAACAATACATACATACTACTAACATAGCAATAACAGCAGCTGTCACCAAAACCAAGCAGACCCAAAATGGCAATATCACACCTACTACATTAAAAACAACATACAGACTTGCACAAAATACACCTTAGCATAAACAAACACCAAATATTATATATAGATACATTTACAAACAACAATATCATGAGATAATCCTGGTATAAAAATGTAATAATGTAAACAATTGCATAACAGCAATACCATGTTTTTAAAAGTAGAAATGCAGTATAAACATTAAAAACAACGTCCTTCATACAATTTAAAAAAAAAAAATTACTATAGTTTGTCAACTAGAAGTGCTAAGCCCATATAACTCACATGCTCCTTATAGAACTTGCAATATTTAGCATAAAAATGAGTGCCCAAAAAACCCTAAACGAAATGGCGGAATTAAAATGCAAAGTAATACTGACTTTGATCTTTCTATGCTCTTGATCTTGAGATGACATTGACCTTCCGGCTCCAAATGCACTCATGTACTATCAAATAAACTATAGCAAAAGTTGTATTATGCACACACAAAAACGGTGACTTTGGGACGACCTTGACCTTGAGTGATCTTGACCTTGAGTGATCTTGACCTTGACCTTGATCCTGATATGATCTCTCATGCATGTCTGATCAAATAACCCAATTTTGTTCCATACTATATGCGTTAAAAAGCAGTCACTCCACTGTACGATGACCTGTTTTTTGTATGTTTTTGCAAGGCCTAAAATGACCTTGACCTTCAAGATCAATGCAAAAACAGAACAAATACGAAAGAACACTCTATTATCTCTCAATACAACAAGTTTAGACTTCATATCTCTCATAGTTTAGGGGCAAGATCACTTCAAAGTATCTATACTAACTGACATTGGACAGCTCCAGTGACCTTGACCTTGGAATGAGGTAGAACAAATTTGCATAGTATGTGTGTCTCATTTATATCTACGGGGCTTGTAATGGTCTGGAGTTAACAAAGAGGAAATTGGCCAGGGTCCAGGGGCCGCTTAGGCTCTGGTCGAGAGTGCAGGGGAATGCCCCCTCCCTCCACCCGGCAAATATGAATTGTCGCATTTTAATCGTGCATTTTTGATGAACAAAAATCATAACATAGTGAATGAAAGACTTGCTGGCTTACACACAGCTGAACTCTTGAAGTAGCCTGTCTTTATCGATGCAAAGCTTACAGTTATTATTCACCAAAAAAAGTCCAGCTGCAAATGTAAGTTTAAACACATAATGGTGCCCAGCTGACAGTCCATATTCACCAATAAAGTCCAAATTTAGTTTTAAAAAGTTTTCATACATTCTGATACACAATCCAAATCTTGAAGCAATGTTTTCACTGGCAAAGGTTTAGTTGGTATGTTTAAAGAATTTGGAGAGAGTGGTTTGTTAGTAACTGCAGTCTCTCTAAACAGGTTTTGAGGTGCTTTACCAACACTGACTGAATGCTGGGTGCAGCACACTGGGTTCATAGATCGTGTATCAGCAACGCTGACTGAAGGTTGAAAGATGCACACTGGCTTCACAGATTGTGCATCAGCCACATTGGTTGAAGGCTGAATGCTGCACGTACACTTGCCTCACAGTTGCACGAGTCTGCTTAGCTTTTTTTTTTTAGCCTCAGACAGCAAATTCTCCCTTGCTTGTATTTGATTTCCGACTGGCACACTGTACAAAAGGCTGTTCCATTTCTTGGGATCTTCCTGAAATGTTATCATAGTTGTTCATCACTAAATTCTTTTTCTATCCCTCCCCATCTCCATGCATTTTCCATGCCTTTATCATCAACTGCCTCACCACGCTGGTTTGTGCGCATGCGCTGGCTACAGCATCTCTGGAAAAGTGCTCTCTAGATTGCTAGAATTTTAAAAAGAAAATGGAGTTTTTATTAATGTACTCTTCGTTGTTGGTGATCTGATTTGAGCATCCAGAAAGAATAGAATTACAGTAATCCAGTCTAGAGAGGACAAAAGCACAGATTAAAGTTTTGGTGGCATCAACAGTCAAGAAGCAACGGAAAAAACTAATCTGATGGATTGCAGCATAAGCAGTAGCATGAGTATCCAGTGACATGTCATCAGAGATATAATATCCAATGTTTCTAGCTGATGAGGAAAATTGAATGTCAGAGTTTCAAACATGAGCAGAACTGGGCAGGGAAGAGGTGAATGATGTTTTCTTATTTCTAATCAACAAGGCTTCAGTTTTATCATCATTCAACTTAAGCTCGTTATATGTCATCTATGCCTTCACATCAGAACAGAAGCATCTACTTTAGTTGGCCCGAGACGACCTAAAAAGCTGTGTCATTGGCAAAAGCCTCATTTCCAGTACCATGTTTCTCGATCAGCGACAGCAAGTGCTTTGTATACATCACAAAGATAACAGGTAGAGCGAAAAGTTTATATGAAGCTCCTGCTGCTAATAAAATGAGAGAAGTTGTTCAATAAAACCAAATATATCTATACATTTACAGAGGTTGTTGATTTTGACATACCTCTCCCACAAGATTGCCATTGTATGAAGATGAATTGTAATCAGCCTCCAGTCGCTCAAGACAATTGTGCAAGAGTTCTTTAACACTGAGAAAAAACAAACACCAAGATACTATAATGTTCTGATAATGAAAGGGAGACGGAGATGTGAAAAAGGCTAAAGTAAATTAATACATAAATCCTACACCTTACCTAGCATAATATATTCTGTGCATATCAGCAGAAAACAAGAAGGAGCAACTGCTCCTTACGGAATTTGCAATATTTAACATGAAAATGAGTGCCCAGAAAAAAACAAAATGAAATGGTGGCATTAAAATGCAAATACCGACTTTGATCTTGACCTCGAGATGAACTTGACCTCCGGCACCAAATACACTTATGTACTATCAAATAAACTACAGCAAAAGTTGTATTATGCCAAAAAAAAATTGTGACCTTGGGATGATCTTGACCTTCAGTGACATTGACCTTGGGATGACCTTGATCCTCACAGACCTCTCATGCATGTCTGATCAAATAACGCAATGTTGCATACAATAGGTTAAATAAACAGCCATTCCACTGTACAATGACCTATAAATTTTTTTATATTTTTGCGAAGCCTAAAATGATCTTGACCATCAAGATCAACGCAAAACAAGAATATATATGAAAGATCAATCTACTGTCTCTAAGTACAAGTTTGGACTTTATATGTCTCATAGTTTGGGGTACAAAATATCTATACTAACCATCTTTGGATAGCTCTAGTGACATTGAACTTGGAGTAAGATTGACCAAATTTGTATAGTATGCGTGTCTCATTGATATATATCATGCATCAAAGAATCATAAGTTCAATATTAATAACCTAGAAATAAAGTGAAATTTTGTGAAAAATTGTAATTTTTGACTCACATGCATAGCATATGTACTCACCGCCAAAAAACATTTTTCCAGGCTTTTTTCAAATCTGTGTGAGATGAGTCATAAATAATCCCAAAATGATATAGAAAAAAAAGTCCATCCGTCCGTCTTTCCACTAGCTGTTTGTGCAAAAACTTTATAAAGTGACTAGGTACTCAGAACATATTTCAATTATTACAACCAAAGATGGTGTTTACCCGTGCTATCCTATCCTATCCCGTAACTCGAAAGTCGTTGAGACACCACAGATGATCGTTTAACCAGCGTACTCCATCTTTCTCTGTCCTCAGCAACCCTCCTGGCTTCACTCAGTGTCAAGCAAGTCCATTCTCGAATGTTGTCCTCCCACCTCTTTTTCTGTCTCCCTCTTCTTCTGCCTCCGTGCACTGTCCCTTGCAAGATGGTATTTGTAAGGCCTGATGCTCTGGCGACATGGCCGTCCCGAATGCTCCATTTCTTCAATCTCTGTGAGCATGTCATCGTGTTGTCCAATGGCTTGTTTGATGGTCGGTGGGACTTTGTCGTTAATAATGTGCTGGGTATAGTTTGACTGACATTTGATGACCCTGTGACCTTGACCTTGAAGTGAAGTAATATTCATTCATTGATCATTTATGAGGTCTCATGGTTATACACCATCTTACCAAGTTTGGTTGTGATAGTTGAAATAGGTTCTGAGTACTTAGCCACTTTTAAGTTTTTGCACAGACAGGCAGCGGATGGCGGACAGACATGGACTTTTTTTTTTCGATATCATTTTTGGACTATTTAGGACTCATTTCACACAGATTTACAAAACTCTGGACATTTTATTTGTTGGGGGTGAGTACATAGACTCCCATTGCTATGCATTTGAGTCAAAAATATATATTGGAGTAATATATGGCCTTTTTCATTTATCTAGTTAACCAAAATATTGAAATAAAAATAATGCAATAATTTTTATTAAATAAATATATAAATAAATAAAATACACAAACAGAAACAATTAGAACAAGCACTTGAATTTCACACAGAACAGGGTTTTGTACACATTTCATTAACAATGTGGATACTCTTTTCAAGAACATAATGAAGTCTGTTACCTGGAAGCACTGATCAAAGAGTCAATTTTTGCATCCAGTTTTCGGAAATAACCAAATATAGACAGCTCCTGCACACATTCACAAAAGCAAAGAAGAATTACTTTTGAACATAAGTTTAGGAAGAAACTGCAAAAAGTTAGCAATCTAAAAAACTATTGTTTTAAGATGGAGCTAAATGTAAAGAATCCTTTTACTTGACTAGCGAAACAACAAATACGAACAGTGATAGTCCAATACATGAAAGAAATTTAAAGAGACAAGAAAAATAAAAACAAATAGTTTCTGCAATAACCAGCACATGGGTGACTTACAGCTAGGACGATTTTGAGGAAAAGTGGGTTTGATGTCTGCTCACTTTTACAGATGCGCTCAAGCTGTGGTGGTGACAACTCTTTCCCACTGTGCTTCAAGGTTTCCTGGAGAGAGGGAGAGAGAGAGATAGACAGAGTTGCAACTATACTGCTTAATCAATGTGGCACAGGGTAATCAGTTTTTGAACTCAAACTATTATTTAAAACTTAATACATTGCTCAGCACTTGCAAATCCTCTAGGTATAAGAGTATACAAGCTCATATAACTTATATTATTCTTTTGAGCTGGTAGTATTCTATTTAATAAGAATAATTTCCTAGATACTACTAGATTACTGCTGCAGTCTCTTAACAAACAACGACTCACTGTTGTTTTACACACAGTTACTGTCAGTATGCTCAGAGTATGGTAAACCAGGTAGTGTGTTTTACAAATTACAATACTACAGACACAATTCATAACATTCACTGACCTAAATAATTAACTGACTCCAGAAAAAGTAATGAATCTTAATTGTAGTTTATGTAGTATTTTGTGCTGTACTTTCATATCACATGTCTTTTTTATTGTTGAAATAGTAAAATCAGAATTTGCACTACATTGTTACTGACCACACAGATATACTGCTGGGCTTTGTCTGTCAGAGGTTCCAGCTCCAAGACTTTGTAGCCACGCTGTCCCTGCAGAATGTCAATTGTCGCCTGGTCTGAGGTGTCCGTCGACACAACACACATCACACCTTTTGGCATCTTTTCATTTTCAGGTAGCCAATACAGCGGCTGCAATTCAATCACCAACAGAAAATTACATGTGCATTAAAAAAAATAAAACAATCAAGAAATAAAGGTTAATAACAATCATTGCTGCTACATGCTTCAGTCTATCTTTTCTCTGTTCATCATTATCTCCTCAATGCTATATATTGGCCCTGCATATGAAAATGTCACTATCTTTCAGATGCACCATCAGTGAAAATCTTCCAGCTTCTTTTCAACAATATTATCTTCGTTTGCTTCTTTATGATATTTCACCCTGACTGCCTTGCTACAGTCAGTCTCATCTAAACAAACAACTGATTCTTTTTTTTTTTACTGTGTTAAAGGCACACAATGCATCTTCCTGAGGTCAAAAAATGGTTCAAGGGAATATATTTCAATGAAATGGCCAAACACAAAACAGCATACCTTTCTTGTTTTGTCAGAAGACACTAAACGGTTGACTGCATCAAACACAAGCACCACTCTCTTTCCCCCATCCACCACCATATGCAACATCTTCACCACCTGATGCTGCAGTTCTTTACCCTTGGGTCTCGACTCTTCTTTCTTTTTCTCTTTAGCCTTGTCTTCATCTGTTTTCTCCTTTTTACCATCACCTGGCAATTTTTTCTCTCTGTCAGACGCCTGTTCACTTGACACACCGTCACCATCACTATAACTTCCCTGAGTAGAAGCAGCTCCATTTGTATCACCTGAGCCTTGGTTAGGCTGATTGTCTGAAGCAGAGCCAGGATTTGTTGGATTGCTGCTTTGGGCAGCTGGATGTTCAGTAGCACTTCCAGCAACTTCTGCAGCAGGAGGATTAGCTGCACCACCAGCTGCTGTAGCATCACTACTGCTGCTAGGATCAGTTTGAGTCATGTTGGCCCCTGTGGCAGAGTCACCCTGCTGGTTGCTTCCATTGCTTGCGCTGCTGTTATCCTGAGTACCTAGACCCCTAGTACTGCTAGATTCTCTTTTTGTTTCATTGATTTTGTCATTTTGGGCATTGTCTGATTTGGGATCTGCAGATTCATCCTTCTTGCTGCCTCCTAGAAGGTGATCAAGCTCACCATAAATAAAGCTGAGAATTTCTTGTGGATCTGCACAAGCAAATAAAACATAGTGCATAACTATCACTGATGAAATAAATTAAAAATCAAAAAGCCATATACACTAGTATTTTCATTTTAAAAGTCATCTCGCCCACTTCCAATTCTTTTTAAAAATCATCTCCCCTATTTCCCATAACTTCCTGCCAGCATATTCAGTTTACCACAAAACACTTTTATATTAAGATAGGCATACCTCTGGTATTTTGTGCGCAGCCAATATAATATGGAATGGTCACAACATCTGGCAATTTTGAAATGTCGCTGAGCCAGTTGCACAGCAATGATGACTTCCCACAGCCTGCTGGACCCAGAACAAGAATGTGTGGACAGTTTTCTGGACTGTTCTCAGTATCTTCCTTTTCAATGACAGGCTTTTCTGGCGTAGGTGCAATGGGTATCTTAATTCCTTTCTCTCCAGGCTCCATCTCAATGGGCTGTTTCTCTGGCTCAATTTTACCTTCCTTTACCAGTTCTGAAGAAGGGGAAAATCAGTCAAATTATACATATTTGTCAATATTTTAAATTTTATTATATAAGTCAAACTACAAAGATGCATATTCAATAACAGTTAATTTATTTTCTAGTTATTTCCATCAAGTATTGTGATTCCAGCCCCATCATACTACTGAATTCATGCATTGCTAAAACTTGTACAATTTTACTTGGATGTCTTATGTAAATGTACATACATTTTAATTCAAAACTTTCACACACATGTAAAATCCCAAAAATGTACACAAATGGCCTGATGATAAAATAAGTCACCATTGGATATAAAACCCTATTAAATGATAGTGTCTGGTCATCAAACTCTGTAATGACAGAATTTATTTTTTTAATCATTTTACTCAGCAGACTACTGGCATACATGATGAATTAAGATGAAGAATTATAATGCAGTGCTGCCTATCTGCTACAGGATTACATTTGTAATGAAGGGTCAAATGACAACCTTCAGCAATCTTTAGAGAGTTGTTGAGGAACGCTTCAGAGGAGTGGTTGCTGAAATACAGAGAGGTGCGTGAGGCTGCAAAGGCGTTGTGAGGGGCAAGGTCCAGTTCTCTGCGTTGCAATTCTTGTCCCTGCTTCAGTACATTCTTTTCCAGATATGTCACAATGGATTCATACATCAGTTTGGCTCCCTGCACCACCAAAATCATCATCTGAGTATTGATGTCACATACACATCAGCAAGAACACATCTTCATAAGGCAACCCTTTCTTCTGTGCTTTTTACTTCTTTTTTTTTTAATGACTGAAAGCAAACACAATGGAACTGAATGGAATATTGAATTTTAAAATGGAATACTGAATTTAAAAAGTGAAAAAAAAAATCACTTAGTGCAGAAGAAACTAGAAGGGCAAAGAAAATTAAATGGTGGCATTAAAAATTCAAAGTAAATACCGACTTTGATCTTTCTATGCTCTTGCCCTTGAGATGACCTTGACCTCTGGCTCCAAATACACTCATGTTCTATCAAATGAACTACAGCAAAAGTTGTATTAAGTTGTGTTTGTTTTAAACTTACCTTGGGATGACCTTGACCTTCTGTGACCTTGACCCTGGGATGACCTTGACCTTCCAGTGACCTCTCATGCTCATGTATGATCAAATAACCCAATGTTGTTGCATACTATGGGTTAAATAGAGCAATTCTACTGTCTGATAATCTACTTTTTGTATGCTTTTGCAAGGCCTTAAATGACTTTGACCTTCAAGATCAACGCAAGCATCTCTAAATGCAACAAGTTTGAACTTTATATCTCTCATATTTTAGGGTCAAGGTCACTTCAAAGTACCTGCACTAACCGATTTTTGACGCTCCAGTGACCTTGGAGTATGGTTGACCAAATGTGCATAGGAAGTGTGTCTCATTGATATCTATCATGCATCAAAGAATCACAAGTTCAATATTAAGATTTGAGAAAAAAAAGTGAAATTTTCTGAAAAAGTTTCATTTTTTTAACTAACATTTGTTGATTCTGTGACTTTGACCTTGAAGTAAAGTTATTAATTCACTGATCATTTATGAGGTCTTATGGATATACACCATCTTACCAAGTTTAGTTGTGATAGTTGAAATAGGTTCTGAGATATTAATCACTTGCAAGTTTTGCACGTCCAGACTGCAGACAGACTGATGGAGTTTTTTTTTTGGAAGTACATCTTGCACAGATTTGCAAAAATCTGGAAAATTTTGGGGGGAGTGAGGTGGGGGGGATTAGTATATAGACTCAAATTGCTATGCATGTGAGTCAAAAACTAACCTCGTATGGATTTGAGTAGTCCATATGAACAGCCAGAGTCTGGGGAAAAAATAAGCCATCACTTGGTAATTATTGACATAAAGATAAAATCAAGATGATTTTCAATATAATTATGACAAAAATTAAATTACAATAAACATTCTAAACATAAATATTTGAAACACAGACGAAAGACATAACCACATACAATCAAACAAACAAGCAGGCACATGCCAGTGCACATACATACACATGTACATGTACTTGGACACACCTACACACATATACACACTTCTTCTTGGGTTAAGCAGCCGGAATCATATGTTGCTTCACACACACACACATATACATATAAACACACACATAAACATATACAATATACATAAACACACACATCTGAGAGTTAATTTATGGAAACATAAACGAAAAAAAAATTATTGATCACTTCAAGAGTTAATACTTTGATACTTCTAAACTTTGATATAGTACCTTGCCTTTGACACTCAGTACTTTTTCTTTCAGCATTGTCATTTTCTTGACAGACTCTTCATTTTCTGCAGTGTAGTTTATTGCATTGTCTTTATAAATTTCACACATCATGGTATCAAATTCCTGAAACAATAAAACAATACTTCTTTCAGTTCAGAATTCTAAAACAATACAAATGTTCTTAAGAAATTAAACGGAATAGCTAATTATTTTAAAAAAAGTAATTAAAGGTGTCCCTGCAACCTTTCAGTCGTTGTGGAGGAAAGCATGTGGGACCTCTTTTTTCTCTATGCCAGCTTAATGAGGGCGGTGCCTATCTCCCCTCCCTAGCTGCTTTACCTTCCCAGTTCTAAACAGATCCATGTACCTATTCACAGCTGGATGGAATGGGAGGTGTCGCACGCTTGTTTTAATCTTTTTTTTTGTGGTGTTTGGTGGTTGCTTTCCAAGCATGGTCGCCCATCCAAGTACTAACCCCTCGCGACGTTGCATAACATGAAACATTGCTAGCATGTGCCCAAACCACAACACAACTGCTCCACCCAACTAATAATAAGGAAAATATATCTAATTGTAAAGTTTATTTAGGCCAGGAAGTGTTGTGCTGATGATGAGAAAATTCCACTATAGTATAGGCAATATTCAAGCAGCTTGAGATCTGGAAATGGCTCTTTTTTAAATTCAACAAAACCTCAGATACGCTGGAACTATGGTTGGGTTTGAATGTAAGCCATATTCAATTTAATCTTAAGTTTTCTTTACATATCTTAATAATTAATAAAAACTGGCAGCGATATACAATGAAATACTAACTTTTGCTCTGAAGCAGACAACTGCAGGCATTTCACCAGGATTGTTGAGGTGCCCATGGCGCAGCTCCAGCTCTGTCACACTGACATCACGAGCATCTTCCAGCCATGGGTACTTTCCAACTGCAGCATCAATGTTCTCTTGTAGAAGACTATCAGTGTAACCATGCCATCCATAGCGCTGAAAACACAAAGAAAACACATTCTTGTTGAATTCTCAACAAGTGTATTCTCTTTTTACACTAAAAGTGAAATAAGAGCTGAAATAATAGTGATATTTTTTATTGTAATGCTTAAGTGAGTGCACATGAATGTTAGGGTCTTACGAAATACAGAAAACGGGTGAAACCTTGTCTAAATACCAAAACAGGGTAACCCTATTTGGGTATTTAGACAAGGTTTCACGGATTTCAATACAACTTACAAGTAAATCAGAGAGAAATAAGTAAATCATTAAGACAAAGTTTAGATGCATTGACGTGAAGTAGTTTAACCAAAACCATAATCATATTAATGTACATTAGTTTTAAAAAATGTAAATTAAAAAAAAAAAAGATTTCTTCTGGGATTTTTCAGGATTGCTGACCTCAAAGTAAATATATATATATTATGTCTGTTCCACAAACAAATTTATCAACGTGTAGACTTCTCTCTCTTCCAAAACCCCCTCTCCCTCTCTCTCCTCCTCTCGTCTGTTTGTGTGAGTCTCTCTTGCTCTCTACCTCTGTATAGTTCTTATGTCTCTCTGACATGCACATGCACTAATGCCTGTTGACACCAAGCATTGACCACTGGGACAAAGAAAAAGAAAGCGGGTAAGGTAAACAAAACCAACTCAACACACTATGACGAAAAGAAGAAACAGCACACTTTCCTTCTTCCATTTAATAATGGTAATGGATGCAAATTCGATTTTATTCCCAAAGTCTAATATCGATCGATCTCACTGCATTTACACCACCAGATTGTTGTTTTTAATTTTATATCACTATTTTAATTCAAGAGTATTTTTAAGAGTAAGAAATTAATAGTAATATGATTATAAGGTTTGGTAAAATGTATGTGATGCTTTTATTGCTTAATGTAATCATTCATTTAATGTTTCTGCAGTGGTAAAATGAGAGTGAATGTCAGTGTGTGTGAGAGAGAAAGAGAGAGAGAGAGAGAGAGATTGTTATATCGCTATTTTAATGCAGTCTTTTTTTTGTTAAACTATTTAACATTAATGTATTATAGTTATATATAATGTATACTGTCGCATGTACTTATTTCTTTCTGTTTGAAAATTACATTACATGGTTTTTGCTTTAGGTGCAGCTGACTCTTCCGAGCTTCTGTTTGAAACTTCCTTATAATGATACAGACTGTAATAAAGACTTTGTATAATTTACTTGTGCTGTTGTTTTTAATTTAGTTTAATCAATCTTAAAGTTATATAGCGCTTTTCCAGCTCAAGAGCTGCTCAAGGCGCTTGTTGATACAGGATCTAACTAAAGCAGCCTGAGGTGCCCACTGCAACCTTTGGGCACATACTCCAATGCCCAGACGACTGAGCACAATCCTGGGGGATGGGGAGAAAGAACCTATTGCCTGCTGGATGTATTTGTAATTGTTCAGCTGGCACTCACCCGCCTAAGACATGATTGTTAGGATATTCAAAGTGCATGCGACGGAATGTGTGCGTGCACAGATCAGGCCTCGGTTTATACTCTCATCCAAAGGAGTTTATATTACCTCTCTTTTTTTTAGAGACCTTTCTTTACAGGCCCCTTTTGTTTGTCTGTATCGGGGTGTCTGTTTTTCTGTTTGTAATCATCAGTAGAGACAACAAACAAACTTTTTTTTTAAAATAGAGTGAACATGCAGTCATACTCAAAAAAAAAAAAAAAAAAAGGATGTGGTATCCAGTCAAAAGCAATTTTGAATTCTAAATACACAAGACTCGGTTTTGTTTAATTTCGGAAAGTCTGTTTCATCTGGTTTCTGTAAATGGAACCCACTTTTGGTACTTAGGCCTGGATTCACCCGGTTTTGATATTTCGGAAGACCCTGAATATTATATTATATAAAACAATAGTTTTATCTTTTAGTAAAATTACCTTAGTTTGATTATTCTTAAATATTAAAAAAATATATAATTCTTCTAAAATATTTACAAAACAAATATAAAGTGTTGGCCTATGCATTATATATATTATGTCTAGATCATGGCTATGGTCTAGATAGATCTACAAGTGTATGCAACTTTAAATGTATTTCAAGTTTGAACTAAGAAATTAAAGTTATTTTATATTGTAATTACCTGTCCAAAAAAGCACACAATCATGTCAGATCTATCAATCTCTCTCAGGCAGATGTTGATAGTCTGGGCTTTCTTAGCCGACTCCATGCTGATTCCCCATCTCATATCCACTGGTACAAACTGTAGACCCACCCCATTACACTTGTGCTGAATTTCGGGGAAATATTTCCTGGTAAGTTCTGTGCGTTCTTCTTCCATCCCTTTGAATGGGGATGAGAAGAAAACGCGAAAAGTCTGCGGATTTTTCAAAGTAGAAGACATTTATTCGTCTTGCTTCTACAAAACAGTGTTAGTGGTCAATACCAAATTCTATCCCATTCAAAACATGTTTACACGACCGTCGTTGACAACATATGCAAGGGAGAGCATTATGGGAAAGAGTTCTATAAGGCTAAAGCGAACAGTAACGCACTTTGAGAATAGTTCCTGTATAGGCCTAGTAGCAAAGAGCTTCAAGAAGTAATAAGGTGGGGACGA
>CM072513.1:66388246-66573246 GCA_036898135.1 Oncomelania hupensis | reverse complement strand
AATTTAAAATAAAATAAACTGCAATGTGTAAAATCGCACCACCAATAACATTCTTCGTAGGTTGTTTTTTTCCCCGCCTTGCCTGTTTGTTGGTGTCGTTCTTTTTTTTCGTTTCTTTTTGATGATGATGATGAGATGACGATGATGATTGCCTTGCCTGTTGGCGTCTTTCTTTTTTTCGTTTTTTTTTTTTTTTTTTTTTTTTTTTTTTTGAGGATGATGATGAGATGACGATGACGTTTGGATGATTGGTTTTCTCTCTCTCTCTCTCTCTCTCTCTCTCTCTCTCTCTCTCTCTCTCTCTCTCTCTCTCTCTCTCCTTTGGGGTGCCGGGGTTTTGTTCCTGTCACTCTCATTTGTTCTTTCTCGTTCCTAATAAATCTGTTCTCTCAACCTACTATTTTCTTTGCTAGACCAGTCACCTATCGTTTTTCTTTAAAACTCTCCCAAAACTTCTCGTTTGTGTATGGGGTCTGCTCGGTCAGCTTTGGAATATTGGACGCTTTCTGCCAAATAGTCACTATAGGGCTTTCTATGGTAATATAATTTAATATTCTAGCTATTTTACATGCATGTGTTTTGTTAATGTTGTTTATATTCTATTTTGTTTTTGTAAACGGGGGTTCGGTAAATTCAGAGTACAGCCTCGAAGTGCCCTGCATGAGACGCCTTTATTGTAAAGTGACTGGTTGGTGGAGTGCCTTCAGTGTTAGCCTACCATTTGGGTTGTTTCAGCAAATCTTTTATGCAGACCGGGGGTGAGTTCTCTTTCAACCAAGTTGGGTCCAGATTCGGCTCTTTTGCAGTCCGCTGGATCCTATAAAAAATGACTACCTAACTAACCCGCTCCCTCTGTGTGTGTGTCTCTCTCTCTCTGTCACTCTTTTACTCTCTCGCTCTCTCCTATTGAAAAATCCATGTTGTAATACCAGCACGGAAGTACAGACTATAGTTTATTCCCGGAATTTTGGGGTTTATTTTAAGAATCCATGCTAAACATGAATCCTGCATAACAATCACAGGAAAAACGGAACAAATGAGAAATAAGGTTTTGAACCCTTTGTGGAAGCTGGGAGAATCACAAGTTAAGGAAAGTGTTTATTTATTTATTCGTTAATTTTTCTTGTTACTGAGTGGAAGAATTGCATGTACGAGCATGTTGCTAAATATGCACTCCAAGCTACAATAGTTAGATTACGGTTGCAGTCTGTTTTGATATAGTTTCTCAGTTTAAAAGTTCAATGTGACCAGATTATTTATTAAGCTTACATGTAATAAATTATCTGGTGTGACCGTGTTATTAAAAGCACATTCATAGGCTTTGTTAGAGAGGATGGGGAAGGGGGGGGGAGAGAGAGAGAGAGAGAGAAGGATTCAAAAAAATGAAATTTATTACAACTTACAAAGTGCATTAGCAATATTAAGCCCCTAAGGCGTATTCACAACGCATGAAAAGCACAAAGACAAACAACACAACACTAAGATACACATTAAGTTTTGTATGTACACGAAAATAAAATGCAGTAAAAAATCGCGCTATAAGCGAGATTTTGTGTACGAGTTCAGTCCAGCAGAGAAGAGGAACTGACGTATTGCTTTACGGAAATTACGTGAGAATTACTACGTCACAGGTCTGTAACTACAAACAGGTTGAGCGCACGGACTGTCAACTTCATAAAAGCTGGCGTTGTCGGCGCTTAGCCTGTGTTGGCGGACACGCCTTGTCCGGTACATAAGCCACACGTACCTATACCGGACAGTGATCAAACTGTGGCAAAGCCTGAAGACCAGCCAATACTTTGCCATCGACAACACCCCAGCAGAGGACAATGGGTTTTCAGCATCTTCCGAGAGGCAAGAGATATTTGATCTGGGCGATTGGTGGCGCAATCGTCATCTACGGGATTCAATCTGTCTGCAGAAATCCTTGCCCCCCAGGCGGACCCAGTCCATGCTGTCCTACTGACACGTGCACGCCTCCTCCGCCTTGTCCTGACCCTCCACCGTGCGGAGATCCATACTTTTGTGATTGTGTGGCGCCACCACCTCCACCACCCGAGTCCCTCGTTGATCCTTGCCCTTGCCAGCCAGCAGATTGTTCAAAATGCCCTCCTAATCCGTGTCAGATCAAGCCGAGCTGGGTCAGTAGCTAATGGTCTTACCGACGAACAAAACACAAACCCTCAAGGAAGAATCGTGCCAATACAAGCGACAACACACACATACACACCCACACACACACGCGCTTTTACTCTTCATCGTGAGCTATTCCATCACTTCTTTATAGGACAACCCTTTGTCGCGCTACTTGCTCTGAATGCTACTGCTAATGGATTTCTTGGACGCCATGGAAAGCTTCAAGCAAATAGGGAATAGGCAATGCTTTATTGGAGATAAAAATGGCATTTCCTGGTTTGTGCCAGACCATTATTGACGCAAGTATTTCACCATTTATTTATTATTATTTTTTTTTAATAACACCAAAAGCAACGTCATCAACCCCCACCCCACCCCAACTTAAAAATAAAAACAACAACAACAATTGTTTAGCAGTGTGCCGCGTACGTGTTTATACATGTTCAAATTACTGTGGTGTGTATCCCACACTTTCAGATACGTGTGCTATGGCATGTCTAAAACTGCACTGTCCATGATGTGATGCTTACTATGCAGAGCACAAGAACATAATACAAAGAACTACACGTTTTGATTAGATGCTAACAAAATAAATTTAAAAAATAAAAGTGTAAATACAACAAAGTTGGATGCACAAATTTACGTTTTATTTTCTACCGATTTACTATTTAATAAAAGTGTGTACGTATGTGTGTGTGTGTGGGTGTGTTTGTGTGTGGAAAAACATGCGAAACAGACGAGACAAAAAGCAGGAAGTCCACATGCACATATTTTATTGCAAATTTGTTTCCATTGCGACAATGAACATGTACTGCTATAAACATGGACACATTGGTAAAAGTTAATGTTATTTTAACTGAGAAAATGCACGACACCCTCTTGGGTGGAATCTTATGATATAAATTTCGACGTTTTAATATCGTTAAACTTTCTCAGAACATCAAATCAAAATGGCGCATTGTGCAGTTTGGCATCTCACATTCGGAGGACATACAGAAGAACCATAAAACTATAGACACCTATAGCAGTCAATGCTTATCGTAGGCCCAAACTAGCTTACTGCTATGGTTCTCATAGTTCAGTGGCCTGGGTTAAGAGAAATAGACTAAAACCAGAAATGACAATTAACCATGAAGACAACGTGTGGTTAATTCAATAACAAGTCTTTCCCACGGGCATCAGGATTCGAGTGAAACTTGGACCTTTGTTCTTTTGTAGCATGAAACGACGCACGTGTAATGAAGTGTGATAACTGAGTGCTTGTGTTGACGACAATGTTGTGGTTTTGCTTGTTGATAGTCTGGATGTAACGGCATGGTTTCTGATGGACAAACACAATGCCATCTGGCAGCGGTACACTGTTCGGGTCCTGCAAACGTAACAGGACACGTTTTATCGATCGGCACTGAATACATCACACGAAGTGACTGTATTCCAGAAGACCGTCACAGTTGGCCAAGAATCGTCGTTAGAACAAACAAGGAATCTATGATTATTGCATTCTTTCACCTCCAACTCAAACCTCTTCATGCAGGACTTGGAAGGTCGGCGTGACCTTGAGCTCGTGGGTCGCAGCCCGTCGTCAATTTGTGTATCCGTAGAACAAAAGGACGCGATTCGGGACTCGAGGTCACGGAGTTGTCACTCGTTTCCCAATCAAAGAACGCGTCTAAGAACAGTTATTCGTAACCAGGGTAAACACTGCCGTTGCTACGAGGCTTTGGAGTTTTACTCTGCACTTTGGAACGCATTTCTGACCGTGTTGGTACACATCACACGTAACCTACGGATAGAAATGTAATTAGTGTGTATCAAGAAAAAAGCTCATCAAATTTGTCTATCTATATAAATTGTTACACGCTTTTCTCAATAACCCCGATGCTTGAATCGTGATATATGTAACTCGAATCCGTTTATTCACGCAGCCTGTTCACTCAGCAACAAGGCAGGAGTCGTATAAAGTTTTCCAACTTTATTCAGCAAACGTCAACAACTGCATACAAGATTGCTTTTCAAAAATCACTTCAAAATCACTTCCTTACAAGCAGACAGTGCATTACTTAGGCCTATATAACCTCTCTGGAATCCAAAAAAAATTGGAACATTCCAGAATTATGCAATAACACCAATAAATCAAAATAAAACTCGTCACTGGAACTATGCACTGCCTTGTACATTCGAGCGGGGGTCAATAAACAAGACATTCCAGAAAATTCTCAACTATGCTATAACAACATTAATCGACGAAAATTATCAACATTATACAAAGTTTTTTCTAGCAACAGTTTATTTAGTTAGTTAGTCATTGTTTATAGGGTCCAGCGGACTGCAAAGAGCCGAATCAGGACAGAATCAAATCAAAGATAAATACACGCTATTATTGCATGCTTGCAACAGAAAACGTTCGGAACTATCATGCGCGTCTCAAAATCGTAACATACATACACCATCATAAAACGATTCAGTTATCTAAGAGGCTCACGTGTCCTAGGTTAGCGCACTTTGATCTACTCAAAACTATAGGCAACTAAACTGGTCTTATGACTATTACTATGTATAGCTTGATAACTCTAAACGCAGTGTGCAATGTTCTACGTGTACTGTAGTCAGAAAAACCTGCTTTCACTCTTGATCTTCTGCACGGCGTCCATGTGATAAAAGATCTTAAAGATGGCGTGTTCATCCAAGGCATCGCCTCCCCCCTCATCCCTCCTCCCCCCACACCCACTCCCCACCCCCCAACCCCCGCGGTGGGGATGCCGGGGGTTTCTGTATAAATAGTATCCCCACTTTCTGGAAATTTAGTGCTTTAAATTCCCACTGTCGCTGTCTTTCTCATTTGTTCTTTATCATTCCTACTCTGTTCTATCAATCTACTATACTATCTTCTTCTTCGCTAGACCAATCACCTACCTTTTTTCTTCAAAACTCTTCCGGGACAAAACTCCTCATTTGTGTGTGAGGTCTGTTGGATCAGCTTGGGAATATTGGACACTTTCTGCCAAATGGTCAATGGGGCTTCCTATGATGTTATTATTTGGCAATGTAGGCATTTTATATGTATGTTTTTTGTTTTTTTTCATATTTTATTATGATGTTAGTATTCTATTTTGTTTTTGTAAACTGGGGTTCGATAAATTAGAGTATAGCCTCAGCGTCACCTGCGTGGGATATCTTTATTGTAAAGTGACCGGCTGGTGGAGAGCCTACAGTGTTGCCACTAGGATTGTTTCGGCAGATCTTTTTTATGCGGATCAGGGTGAGTCCTCTTTCAGCGAAGTTGTGATCTTGATTTTGTAGTCCTGATTCGGCTCTTTGCAGTCCGCTGGTCCCTGTAAACAATGAATAACTAACTAAATACAACATTATTGTTCGATATTATCAGCACAACTTATGTTAATCTGATGAAAAAAAATTGATACAACAATGTTCGATAAAACCGAGGAATTTGCCTTTGGCTCAGGGGTTGGTACTTGGATGGGTGCATGACCATGCTTAGAAGGCAACCACCAAACGACACAACAAGATTGAAACAAGCGCACGACACACTCCAGAACACCCAGCTGTGAATGGGTACCCGGATCTGTTTAGAACTGGGCGCGGTAAAGCAGCGAGGGAGAAGAGATAAGGCAGCAACCTCATTAAGCTGGTCCAGATAAAAAGGAGGTCCCAAACGCCTTCCCTCCACAACGACCGAAAGGTTTCGGGGACACCTTTACCCTCGCCTTTACTATGCATGGCACATGCGCAATGTCTTAAAAACGACTGACTGGTCTAACTGGTCATACACAGGGCCGAATCATGGTAAGTAGAAGGGGGGCGGGGGGGGGGGGGGGGGGTTCCAAGTGATGCTATTGGGCCGGACGGAAGGTGGGAAAATTTTGCTATGTTCGTAAATTGCACCATTCATCACACATTCTGGTTGGTTGGTTGTTGAGTTTAATGTCCCATATTGGCTGGTCATCTAATAAATAAACTAATTAAGAGCTTAAAAAAACTACATATATATATTTTTTTTTCTTTCTGAGGTACATCGGATGGCCAGGGGAGGGGTTCCGGAACCCAGGAACCCCCCCCCTCCCCCCACCCCCCCGATCCGGCCCTGATACATGCACAGCGTTTTTGGTCCACACTGAATGCGCAGGCAATATAATTATTATGAACATACGATGCGGTTGAAGAGAGGGTGGGGTGCAGGGGTTGGAGGGGGGGGGAAGGATTATGACAATGACGAAGGTGATGACAACGCCTTTGACGACGACGACAAACGACGACGACGATAATGATCATGATGATGATGACGATTAACTGCCACTGGGGTGTGTGTGTGTGTGTGTGTTCGTTTGCGTGTTTTAACTGATAAACCAGAGGGGGGTATGGGGGGGGTGTGAAGTAAATATTGAAAATTAGCAATAGAGATTAAACTATATGTAGCAAATCGAAAACATTATATATAGCATTATATATAGCATTATATTTTATTCAAACAATATAGAAATATATAATATATAAAACTTGAACAGCTGGTACAGAGGCTTGACACCACCTCCAGAGCTTATGGAATGGAAATGAGTGCAGAGAAGACCAAAATGATGACCGACAACACCAATGGCATCAACACGGACATCAAAGTCCAAGGCCAATCCCTCAACACAGTGCATAGCTTCAAATATTTGGGAGCCATTGTGTCAGACAATGGGTCCCGACAGGAAGTTCTCTCCAGGATCGCACAAACAACTGCTGCCCTGACAAGGTTGAAGCCCATTTGGAAAGACAGGACCATCAGTCTACATTCCAAAGTAAGACTGCTGCGCTCCCTTGTCATATCCATCTTCCTATATGCTTGCGAAGCATGGACACTCACAGCAGATCTACAACAAAGAATACAAAGCATGGAGATGAGGTGCTACAGAAAACCTCTGGGTATTTCCTATACCCAACACATTACCAACGATGAAGTCCGACAGACCATCACACAAGCCATTGGACAACACGATGACCTGCTCACAGTGGTGAAGAAACGGAAACTCCGATGGTATGGCCACGTCACCAGATCATCAGGCCTTGCAAAGATCATCCTACAAGGCACAGTGCAAGGAGGTAGAAGAAGAGGGAGACCGAAAAAGAGGTGGGGGGACAACATTCGAGAACGGACTGGTTTGACACTGAGCGAAGCCATCAGGGCTGCTGAGGACAGAGAAAGATGGAGTATGCTGGTTAAACGATCATCTGTGGTGTCCCCTACGACCTCCGGGTTACGGGACAGGATAGGATATGATAATAGGCTATAGAAATAAAATAATATAACATTCTGCGACGGTGACCGTGGAGGCCAGTTACTTAAATGATTAAGATGGAGGAAATGCATTTGTCCAGGCAATGAAATATGGGGACAGGCATGAAAGTGACACGAGTGGCAAACATGTTATCGCGGTCAGTGACATTAGAACCCTATGCTGTAGCGTAGTACTGCGCATCATGTACATAATGTGTACATACACTATCAATCACATTCACGATTCACGGGTTACTAAGGCTTTCAGAACCAAAGGGCAAAATCACACACGCACTCACATAGGCTACACACCTTCATAACGGAATACACATTTTATTTATCCCTCCCCCCCCTCCCTCACTCGTTCCCGCCTCCCCCCTCCACCTCCCAAAAAAAAAAAAAAAAAAAAAAAGAAAGCAACCACTAACGTACCAAATTATTAAACACGAAGAGAACAGAATGAAAAATGGCAGCTTTTTCACATTTTTAAATATTGTCAAAATTTTGTTTTGTCTTCTTCTGAAAACATCCGGGCTGGTTTTTTTTTGGGTGTGTATAGGACCGTGAATGTTGATACCTTACGTTGTGTGTTTGTGCATTGCTGCCAAGTGTACAAACTGCATCGCTATTTATATTTTTATTACAAAGTGTGGCTTTGAAGCTTCGATCCATCACTCTACGAATTACATATTTATATAAACACACACATACACACACACGCGCTCACGCACACACACATATTTGAAAAATCGAAATAATATCTGAAAATACTTTGAAATAGTAGGAAATACAAACGAATGTCCATATGTCGGGCGGTCCGGTGCCTTATCTCAAGAAACACTAAAAAGATTTTGTTCCAATTTCATGGGAACCTCTTTTTCGGTCTCCCCCTTCTTCTACCTCCTTGCACTGTGCCTTGCAGAATGGTCTTTGCAAGGCCTGATGATCTGGTGACGTGGCCATACCATCGGAGTTTCCGTTTCTTCACCACTGTGAGCAGGTCATCGTGTTGTCCAATGGCTTGTGTGATGGTCTGTCGGACTTCATCGTTGGTGATGTGTTGGGTATAGGAAATGCCCAGAAGTCTTCTGTAGCACCTCATCTCCATGCTTTGTATTCTTCGTTGGAGATCTGCTGTGAGGGTCCATGCTTCGCAAGCATATAGGAAGATGGAGATGACCAGAGAGCGCAGCAGTCTTACTTTGGAATGTAGACTGATGGTTCTGTCTTTCCAAATGGGCTTCAACCTTGTCAGGGCAGCAGTTGTTTGTGCGATCCTGGAGAGGACGTCCTGTCGAGACCCATTGTCTGACACAATGGCTCCTAAATATTTGAAGCTGTGCACTGTGTTGAGGGATTGGCCTTGTACTTTGATGTCCGTGTTGATGCCATTGGTGTTGTTGGTCATCATTTTGGTCTTCTCTGCACTTATTTCCATTCCATAAGCTCTGGAGGTGGTGTCAAGCCTCTGTACAAGCTGTTCAAGTTCTTGTTCCTCTCCAGCCAATCCATCAATATCATCCGCAAAACGAAGATTGGAGATTGCTCTGCCCCCTATGCTGACTGTGCCTTCGTGATCTGCAAGAGCATCTGACATGATGCGCTCTAGGAAGATGTTGAAGAGTGTTGGAGAGAGTAGGCATCCTTGACGCACACCGATTGTTGTTCGGGGGAGACCGAAAAAGAGGTGGGAGGACAACATTCGAGAATGGACTGGTTTGACACTGAGCGAAGCCATGAGGGCTGCTGAGGACAGAGAAAGATGGAGTATGCTGGTTAAACGATCATCTGTGGTGCCCCTACGACCTTCGGGTTATGGGATAGGATAGGATAGGATAGGATTCATGGGAACACAACCTGTGTTAGTGGTGATCGTATTTGATCTTCCTCAAAAGCCAAAGTCGCTGGGGTCAACTCCTTGCTAAACACATTTTGCTCAAGATCTATATGTCAAGAAGGGTTGAACGGATTTTGATGAAAATACAGGCAAAGCAACCTATTGGTCAGTAAGTTGGTTGGTTGGTCAAAATGTAAGTCGTTATTTAACTTTTCTGTTCAAAACATACGTTTTGCATTACGTCAAATATGACTTTGTCGATTTTTATTATTTTTGCTATGCAGATACTTTAACTACTAGCACTAATCAACCTTTTCTGTTATTCATAATCATTTGCATTTTGTAAAAGGTCAAAATCGCTGAGCTCCATATTTTCTAAACATGTTTTGCGCTAATTTCAAAAATTGGCTCTATGAATTTTGATAATATTAGCTCAGATAGTGGTCAATCACTATGCATTTTCATTTTTAGCTTCTTTAGGATAAAACTGGGACAGAACAGCTCTGCAAAAGTTAACATTTTTGAAAAAACAACAACATAAAAACCACGTTGATTTTCAGCTACTTGTTTGGAAATACAATTTAACGGCTTGCCATCTTGTTAAGTT
The DNA here is from genome assembly GCA_036898135.1 of Oncomelania hupensis. NCBI lineage: Eukaryota > Metazoa > Mollusca > Gastropoda > Littorinimorpha > Pomatiopsidae > Oncomelania > Oncomelania hupensis. The sequence goes on along the minus strand of CM072513.1, from coordinate 66,563,391 downwards.
TAAAGAAATGCACTGACAGACAATGACCAAGTGTTTATTGAAGGTGATGGATTTATTACTGGTTTTGTGTGAAATGTTACACCCCTACAAAATATATCAACTTTGTGTAGATCACACGTCACACCCATCGTACGCGCGCTTTGCATTGTTGGCAAATCATGTTTTCATTGGGGCTGCAGAACATTTTCAGTTGAAACAACATGTGTGATAATGTACAAACATACACGCAGAGAGAGAGAGAGAGAGAGAGAGAGAGAGAGAGAGAGAGAGAGAGAGAGAGAGAGAGAGAGAGAGAGAGAGAGAGAGAGAGACAGAGAGAGAGAGAGAGAGAGAGAGAGAGAGAGAGATAATAAGATAAATAAACCCAATAACAGATTTGTCTACGAGTGTACATGTATCTCTTCATCTATGGCATCGTTCCCCAAACCACAGACAGCAGAAACAGATTTCCCTTACTAATCTAACAAAAATTATGTCCAATGTGCTAAAATTAATGAACTCCTTTAGACAAATCAACTACTAACTTATCGTAAACCTGAACACATAAAGAGGAGAGGAGACTGAAGAAAATGCAGTTAGTTACTCCTTACTTAAAGGGTCCAGCGGACTGCAAAGAGCCGAATCAAGACCACAACTTGGTTGGAAGAGGACTCACCCCTGATCCGTATAAAAGATCTGCCAAACTAACCCTAGTGGTAACACTGAAGGCACTCCACCAGCCGGTCACTTCACAATGAAGGCATCCCACCCAGGGGAGGCCGAGGCTATACTCTAAATTATTGAAACCCCGTTTACAAAAACAAAATAGAATACAAACGTCATTATAAAATATCAACAAAACACATACATATAAAATGCCTACATTGCCAAATAATATAGGAAGCCCTAGTGACCATTTGGCAGAAAGCGTCCAATATTCCCAAGCTGGCCCAACAGACCTCATAAACAAATGAGGATTTGGGGAAGAGTTTTCAAGAAAATAGGTAGGTGACTAGTCTAGAGTAGAAGATAGTATAGTAGATTGATAGAACAAAGGGAAAAAGACAGCGACAGTGGGAATTTAAAGCACAACATTTTCAGAAAATGGGAACACTATTTATACAGAAACCCCCAGCACCCCCCTGGAGGAAAGAAAATGCAGAGGAGACGAGAAATGTGCAGGAGACACCAAAGAGAGAAGGCAGTTAAAAGTGCAGAGGAGACAGACAACAACAATTTTTAAAGCACATGCAGCCTTTATTTTCAAAATAATAATAAAAAACTTTAAAAAATAAAAATAAAGAAGTATACAAAGTATACAGCTACATGTAACAATTTTTCAGGACAATGCCTTGACAGCTTACATAAATAATTAAAAAACTCCACTTGAAAACAAACTAAAGCAAAGTGTGGGCACGTCTTTGAATGGAGTACCCTGATTTTTGTTGAAAAGACAAAGGGTGCACTCCAGTTAAAAAAAAAGCATAAAACATCTAACATACCTACCTGGTAAAGTGTAAAAACATGAATACTGTATAGTTAATATTTATAGTAAAATACAATTTAAGTGTTCATTTGCTCATAATTATATTTGGTGTAAGGGGTTGGGGTAAGAGTGGGGGAGGGGTATTTTTATGAAATTTCTCTACATTTGAACTGCACAAAGGAAAGAATTGAAATTATATGTTTGAATGACATTATGTAAGATACAATGTTGGCGACTACTATTTTAAGTACACAGGGAACTTCCAATATTGCTCGGTCCAGTAATTTCCACAAAACGTTTTCATTTCGCTGTCAGAAAGTGAACGGCTGTGGTGCACCACACAACCATGCACAATCATTGCACATTGAAAGAAACATCTGTTTGTTCCTCAGTTTGGTTGTTTAGAAAAAAAAAGTGCCTTCATTCTGACAAAGTTATGTATGGTATTAGTAAGCACAAAACGCCTGTTTGCAAGGCAAGGGCAAAAGGGACAATATTATGATGGACTATGCTCATGACTTTACAGCCTGTTATAATCACAGTCAAGAGTACCATTTATTGAAAGCTAATACAATAATAATGGCACAAAAAAATTACCTACAACACAAACTGGTGTCAGTCATACAGCTAGCACAAGGTAGTGGACCTCTGCACCCAAGGCTTGAATAACTAAAGACTGGACGACCGGCACAAAAATCAGTTATATTTACATTCCATTGAAAACAACAAATAATTTCCCCCCTCACCCCTCCACAAATAAAAGAAGTAAAATCATATAATTGTTAAACAAAACCTCTACGGCATGAGAACATTATGTACACCTTAATAAATACACTTCAGTGGGATTCAAAGCATTATGCTTTCTTGATCAAGTTTCCATTGCTGTCCAGTCACCACATCATGTTTGAAGTCCAATGTCGGTCCAGCTACAACTGGTTCATGATTGTCTGCCATTGCAAATAAGGTTAAATAGGCAAGCCTACGTGGTCAATTTTTCAGAAATCAACACAGACCTGTTTTCAAGAGATCATTTTTTTCCTAACTGAATGTTTGGAAGTTTCAACAGATTGGATAGATTCACAACCATCTTATAGCCATGTTCCTCACGCCTGTGTTCTAATGTAAATTTCATCACTATCATGTATGTGTTCACTGTTTAGAGTGGCTTAGGTTTTTCAAATTGTGCTTGCAGCAAAACGTAGTATCTGTTATCATTGGAAGAGAGTTTTAACTGAAAAAGTAATCTCGGTACAAATAATGAGCATCTATAGAACATATCTATTTTAAGGACTCGTCAGAAACACGAATGTCTGATTATACAGTACAAGTTGACATAAAAAGCAAACTATTGAGAAATCAGAAGAAGAAAAAAAAGGTTTCTTATAAAAACCTATTGAAATTTTCTAACACAGTTTAGACTGTTCAAAGAATTTGTTCAACAAATCACACACTCCATGTACATTTCCACAAATAAATTTCAATATTCCAAGGAAGAAATAACTATCAAATTTTATTCAATGCGAAAACAATTCTCATAGTACAACTGGATCATCAAAAAAGAAAATGGGAATCACATTGCTATCAACACAATTTAGTGCAAAGGTTTGATGTTTGCGATATGATGGAAACTTCGTTCAGGTCACACATAACAAAGTCCTCACCACATCTTGTTGAACAACTAAAAACTGGACTAGTTTAATATGGAAATATGTTTTTGTATAGTGACATTGTTTATAAAAACGCCAGTAAAGGAGAAAAAAAAAGAACACACAAAATAAAGGCTGAATATGTGACATTTTTATTATTAAACTCCAAGTCCATGTTCAAAAAGCTTCACAAACACAAACATACACATACAGATATTCAAGAATCACATTAGCTCATCTAGTGCCCCTCTGATCTATAAACATACTGGAAAATGACAGTAAACAAATAGTAACTCAATGCAAAGCCAGATAAGAAAATACCAGCGGGAACTTTTGCAAATCTGTTCTCCACTGGATAAGATTCACGATACAGTCTCATAAAAACTACAAAATGTGTAACTGAAAATAAATAAAATAACCAGTAATTATTACCCCCCCCCCCTCCTTCCCCACACCCCAAGATATATTACCATATGTCCCTCTTTTTGTGCTCCTTAATCTCACCCCTATTCCACACTCTCATCCACCAGTTCAAAACACTGTCCTCAGACAAAACGTTCACAGCGAAGTCTTGAACTTGACACCAAACAGTCTTGCACAATCCACATAATAAAACAATCATGATGAGAAATCAAAGGCGTTAAAAACAGATCTTCAGAGCAGGAAAAATTCGGACTCCCGATTCCCAAGGTTTCTTTCATAAAACCACACACAAAACGCCCTAAAATACAAAACAAGATTTTGTTATCAATATACACCCAAGATAGTACACAAGTTCATAAATTTCAAAGAAACATAATTGCGAGAGATGCTGGGGACTTGACTGCTACATAAAACAAATAACAGGGTAAGGAATAGTGCTAACACAGGGTTGGAGGTTGGGGAGGAGGACAGGCACACCCTCATGTTGCAACTATTCCATAGTGAATTCAACTTTCAGTGTGCGTTTACTTGTGCTCAGAAACAACTGAAACTGAAGTTACCAAAAACATCTACAAACGCCACTTAAAAAGTACTCCACAATGAAAGAGTATTCTGTCAATTGTGTTTATAAAACAGTCCCACACAACAACAACAAAAAAACAACTTCAAACAACACTCAAAATATAAAAAATTAACTACCTATGTGCAAACCCAATGTGTTTAATTAAAAATAAAAATAAACAAAATAAAAATTGTTCATTATGATGTTGCCTTTACCTTTATTTAGGAAAAAAAACAAACAAACAAAAAAAAGCTCTAATTCTTTTTTGTGTTACTAATAAATCTACTATACACTTGTAGTCTTTTCTTATAAAATTAATAACTTCATTTTACTTTTCTGCTTCCTTATCTGGGAGAATGTTCCCTAGCAATCTTTTTATAAAATTCATATGAGGAAAAACAAATCTACATAGCCTGCTAATTTAATTCCTACCGATAACCAAATATTTCTGTCCTACAAATATACAAAACCATATACAAAGATATACCTAGTAAATTCCATACCAACAGAATCATAACAAATTTTTAGATTTCAAAACTAACAAAGATAGGTTCTAACTTAATATCTACTGGCCAAATAACAACAGACAAAAATAGACTATCTAAACTAAAACGGTTAATTCTGGGACCAAGGACCATAACCTAATCACAGTTGACACACTAGCCACCAGGATAGTAAAATGAAAGTGAGATAACGTGAAGTACACAACACATGGAGCAAAAACCCATGGTATCAGGATAGTCAACATTCTTTGACGGCTGAAGCTCAAGTGTCAAGAAATTAAGCAGGATGCCGTTACCCAACTGCACCATTAACTCACACCAACCCCTGGTGACCCATTTACTTTGGGTCCGTGAGAGGTTGTTCACTAGGAGCTGGCAGCTTGATGTCTGTGGGTGAAACGCCCCAGATCTCACGAGCATATTGGGCGATCGTTCGGTCGCTAGAGAACTTGCCAGAGGATGCGATGTTCAGCAGACACTTCTTGGCCCATTCTTTGGGATTCTGGAGAAAGTAAAAAAAAAAAAAGAAGACAATCCTTGAATCTGTAAATTCAATTGTAACTTCCACATTAAGCTACACACACATACGCTGTGCTACTGCTAAAGAGAATGGTATTTACTTGCTAACAATAATAATTTAGTCTGCAACCATTTTTCTTCACCTTTCAACCGCCTACATTTTTCCACTAAATATATTAATTGTTTCATACTTAAACAAGTGAATAGTCTTTCTCTTCCAAATATACCAGTATATAGTTTGACATACTTCCTTGATCAAAGGAAGAGAAAAGAAACATTTTAGCAACCACTGTAGCCACTTCAAATTCAGATGACTTTACTTTAGGTTCTCACAATTAGATTATGAACAGTAGCCTTGGCTCACATACTGCCTTTTTGGTAGGCCTTCCAGGTAATATATGGGTTAATGAATACAAAATTCCTAAAAAGAAATTTTTGTGGCATTGCACTGTACCTAACACATTTCAGGCTTATAGCCATGACTCAAAATGGTTCACACCATAAATCATAAACATGTGTTCTACCTGCATTTTTTGTGTTGTTTTTATTTAGTAATTTTTGTTTTGTAGTTTAATAAGATAAACGCAAAACTAAACTAAAAGGGTAAAGCCCATAGGACTCACATGCTCCTTATGGAACGTGAATATTTCACATGAAAATGAAAATGCCCAGGAAAAACAAAAAGAAATGGTGGCATTAAAATGCAAAGTAATACCAACTTAGATTTTTTTATGCTCTTGACCTTGAGATGACATTGACCTCTGACTCCAAATACATGCATCTACTATCAAAGTACAGCAAAAGTTGTATTAAGGTCCCCCCCCCCCACCCCCTCCTCCCTCTCCCAAAAAAACCCAAACCAAAACAACAAAAGTGGTGACTTTGGGATGACCTTGACCTTCAGTGACCTTGACCTTTGGGATGACCTTGACCCTTGTGTGACCTCTCATGCATGTCTGACAAATAATCCAATGCTGTTGCATACTATGGGTTAAATTAACAGCCATTACTCTGTACGATGACCTATTTTTTTAATGTTTTTGCAATGTCTAAAATGACCTTGACCATCAAGATCAAAACAAAAACTAAACACATATGAAAGATCTGTCTATCATCCTAAATACAACACGTTTGGACTTTATATCTCTCATAGTTTAGGGTCAAGATCACTATAAAGTACCTTTACAAACCAACTTTGGACAGCTCCAGTGACCTTGACCTTAAAATGAGGTTGACCAAATTTGCATAGTATGTGTGTCTCATTGATATCTATCATGCTTCAAAGAATCATAAGTTCAATATTAATAACCTGGGGAAAAAGAGAAATTTGGTGACACTGTTACCTTGACCTCGAAGTGAAGCCATTCATTCACTGATCATTTTTGAGGTCTCATGGATATACACCATCTTACCAAGTTTGGTTGTGATAGTTGAAATAAGCTCTGAGTACATAAGCCACTTTAAAGTTTTTGCACAGCCAGCCAGCAGACAGTGGACAGACAGACAGATGGACAGACGGACATATTTTTTCAATATTATTTTTGGATTATTTAGGACTCATCTCGCATAGATTTGCTAAAATCTGGAATAAAAAATTTGGGGAGGGGAGCGAGTGCATTGATACATTGTTATGCATGCGAGTCAATAAAAATCATTGTCTTCCAATTACCTTGAAGAGTTCGGCAGCTTGCTCAGACATGTCAATGTACGCTCTGAAGTCCGCACACAGCATGTACCTGAAAGAAAGACATATTTTGTTATTACCTCATTTTGAACTCACCTACCTTTGAGGAAATTTTAGGCTTATGCCTTTTATTGTGAAACCAATTTGTTTACTACATTATTTTTATGACATCCAAAATGATTCGATTTTGTCAAAGGTGACCTCATCTCTTTCTATACTTTGCTATGCTATAGCGTAGTGTCAGCGCACAACGCTTTCATACTGACATACGCATACCTTCTACTTTTGGAAGTAGCAGTGTGTAGACTCGACAAAGTATATGATACTAAGGTGGAAAAACCTCTTATATTTTCATTTTAGAGTACACCTGCAACGTTTATCTGGCATTGATTACTGCTGTTTCAAAGAGAGTGGGCTTCTAACATGGAAGGGGATGCTAAAAGTGCTACTAGTGGACAAAGTGGTGAAGAAGAAAGTGATAAAGATGATGCGTAATTCAGCGCTGTAGATATGCGCTACAATTAGAGGTAACACCTGTTCTCACAAACAATTAAGGATAGGTCTATTAATGAATTGTTGCCTCCCTTACACTATTTGTAGCTTTTTCTGTGGGAATTGGATGTGCAAATTTAAGGGAAAAAGTTTTTTTTTTTTTTCTCCAAATAAATCGGTAAATAGCAAAGATAATTCTATCAAACCTGGCTATTGGTTAGGCCATTCTAATTTCTTTATGAACCTAAACTTTCAAGTCTCTACTACAGTTCTTGTTTTTAAAATATATATTTTTTAGTAACTCGTACAAAGCAGCCAGTATAGATCGACAAAATGGGATGCAGCCCGCACCAATATCGAATGAGTTAAGCAACCATTTTCGATGCAACATGGGGAGCAATACTCATTTTGAGACTCGTTAGAAAATAAAGCACTGAAAAAGTCCATGACCACAATTTGTTGAAGTATGATTTTTAGAAATCATTTTCGATGCAACATGGGGAGCAATACTCATTTTGAGACTCGTTAGAAAATAAAGCACTGAAAAAGTCCATGACCACAATTTGTTGAAGTATGATTTTTAGATTTAGATTTTTTTTAGATTTTAATGCTTTATTGTCCCTTTTTAATCGGGAAATTCTGGGCCGCCTCCCCTGTGGAAGGCGTAGTTGCAGCCTGTGGCGCGCCCAAACCCAACCTACCTAACATTAGTTGTGATTTTTGAAATTTAGAAATTCTTTAAATTTTTGAAAATTTTTGAAATTTTTGCTGAGGCAACAATTCAATAATAGACCTATCCTTGATTTTTTGATCGAATCAAACTAAACAAATCCCTATGCAAATAAATTAATTTTATAGTTCAATCAAAATACAAATGTTTAACAGTTTTTATAGTTCAATCAAAATACAAATGTTTAACAGTCAATCCTATTGTCACAGTTGATAACCTGGTGTGAATTCTCCATGAACTACAACTGAATATGAAAGAAACAGCTAAATCAACTCACGTGTCAGAGTGTGCAAAGTTGTTATACACATCCTGGAAGAGATTTGGTTCCTCAGGAGAGAAGAAACCTGTGTTGATCTGTTCCAGGGCCATCTTCAATTCGGGATCTTTGTTGATGTAGTCCATAGGGTGGTACCTGAAAAACACCACACGTTTTGTTTTATAAACAATGGGACTGATCGTAGTTTACAATTAAAATCATTCTGCTAAAATATCCTAAATGATCAAAGACATTCTGCTAAAATATCTTAAATAATCAAAGACATTCTGCTAAGATATCCTAAATGATCAGATATATTCTGCTAAAATATCCTACAAGACTACACTAGAAGGGCAAAGCCCATATGACTCACATGCTCCTTATGGAACTTGCAATATTTAACATGGAAATGACTGTCTAAATAAAATAAAAAAAGCTAAATGAAACAGTGGCATTAAAATGCACAATAATACAGACTTTGATCTTGACCCCCGGCTCCATGTACACTCATGTAATAGAAAATAAACTACAGCAAAAGTTGTATTAAAAAAAAAAAAAACCCTGGTGACCTTGGGATGACAATGACCTTTAGAGATATTGACCTTGAGCTGACCCTGACCTTCACATGATCTATCATGGTCATGTGTGAACAAATAACCCCAAAGTTGTTGCATACTATGGGTTACACAGCCATTCCCCTGCATGATGACCTAGTTTTTGTATGTTTTTGCAAGGCCTAAAATGACCCTGACCTTCAAGATCAACACAAAAACTGAACACATATGAAAGACCAATCTCTCATCTCTAAATACAACAAGTTTGAACTTTATATTTCTCATAGTTTAGGGTCAAGGTCACTTCAAAGTACCTATACTGACATTTGACAGCTCTAGTGATCTTAACCTTGGCATGAGGTTAACCAAATGTGCAAAGTGTGTCTCACTGATATCTATTATGCATCAAAGAATCATAAGTTCAATATTAATAACTTAGACAAAAAGTGAAATTTGTGAAAAATTGTCATTGGCCTTGACTTTGAAGTGAAGACCTTGAAGTCATTCATTCACTGATCATTTGGTTGTGATAGTTGAAATAGTCTGGTGGATAACCAGTTCTAAAAGGCCTAGAAAATGAGGGGAAAAAAATTTCATAGTGGCAAACTGATTTTAATGTATTATTAATCCCCTAAGACCATCAATCTAAAATCCCGAATTTATCCTCTGGAAAGCTGCACAATATGAAGATACAGCCGTTTAAAGATATTACCGTTTGAGAATCCTCCTACTAGCCCAGTGCAGAAAAAGCATGGGTAAATTTATTTTTCACCAAAGAAAGTTGTTTCTTTCATAGCATATGATGTTTGCAGAAGTGTAATAACCTGTGGGAAGTGAAATTTAAATAAAATACAGTAGAAACTTCATATTATGACACAAAAATGGTGCAAAGAACGTGTTCCGAACTACTTTCTTATAATACACAGCAACAAATACAGATCCAGGTTGTGTAGAGGTGTTAAAAAATCAGGGTATTAATTGATGTGAAAGAATTATTTGAATGAATGACAAATTCCTAGTCAGCAGTTCAGCTAAATATGTAATGATTCTATAAAGGTTCAATGATTGGAACTAATAAAAGAACATTACCAAGACAGAGAGAGACATTTGACATTTTATTGCGTAAACAAATGTTCATTGCAATGGGAGATGGTGGGAATGGGATTATAATAACATTTAAAATTAAAACACAGCAGAACATTGTACAGTTATAAAAAGGGGGGGGGGGGGGGGGGGGAGGGGGGGGTTGAGAGAGAGAGAGAATGGGGGAAACAAACATGTCAAATAAAATTAAAATGAGTTCAATCAATAAACCTGTGTTCACTATAGAATTCAAAAGATAAAATAATAAATTAATAATAAAAGACAAAATAATAATAATAATGATAATTAAATAAATAAACAATAGCGTTTACCATTAATTATTACACCATCCATGCACGCATGTGAGATGTCTGAAGAAATAGTAAAGTTTATGCAGTCCAGGTAAATAAGCAGTTCACATGATTCTGTTTCAGTTATTCAAACTAGATTGTTCTCTTTTCATAATGCGTCCCGATACACATGTTACAGTACATAACACCCTGAAGAGACATATGTATTGCAGTGACGTCACCATTCCTCGTCAGTGTCAGATTCATCGTCACTTGCATCACTGTTGTCAGAATAGTCACTGCCACTGGAATTCTCACTAACCACATCTTCTTGTCTGTTGCAGCAGTCACCGCAGTTACACATGTCACCACACCTCAGATTTTTTTTTTTGCAACCACATGTGCCATCTACACATTTCCGTTTCTTGCACTTACACCCAACACTGGAAAGAAGTTTTTCTGGTGCAAGTGCTTGGGTAGTCCACTTGACAACAAGCTTTCCATTGCAGACTTCCCAGCCAAACCCTTCTGGAGATGGTGCACTGATGTTGGACTGAAGACACCGTCTGTAAATGGCTGCCTGGTAGTTAGCTCTCAATGCATGCTGTATTAGGCAGTCTTGCGTTGGAGGCAGCAATCTGTCATTTGCTGTTCCCTGGCAGAAGATGTTGTAGCGGGCACTGTTAATGCAGCTCTCCTTCTTTCGGCCGAACAGATGGCAGACAAACTTTTCCAAGCTTTCCAATAATTGTTTATCCGGTGTCCAATCTTTACCAAGGCGAGCAAAAGTCTGTTCAAACTCAGGTTCTTCTTCCATCAGTTTCAGGGCTTTGGATTTGCCCTTTCCATGGAAAGCACTGATGGAATCACAACCTGTATAGACGTGCAGTCCAACAAGTGCTGTGCAATAGGAAGGAGAGAAATGCATGATCCTGTTAAAGTCCAGAATTCTGTTATATTTCAGAACGATGATCAGCTGGGCATTGATTTCCCTACACACAGATGCACTGATCACAGCCACGTCAGTGTCTGGACTCATAATGGTGATCACATCATGGGTCATGCTGGCATGCCTGGCATGTAGGAAAAGACGCGTGTCAGCTTCCTCATGGTCTGAAGTCAAATCCAGAACAGGCTGCACTGTTACAATGCCATCAGTAAACTGGATCAAGTGGCACATCTTTCCATGTGTAAAATATAGCTTCACGTGACTGCTGAACTTCTTGCACCAGTCTGCAAACAAGAATTCAATGAAGCTGGTCTTGTTCTCACTACTAGCCAGAAATTTTCTCCACTGTTTTGGAAGTGGTTGACAGCCTTTCATGATTTTTATGGTTGAAATCCCACCTGCTGCTCTCCGTTGTCTTTCACAACCTTTGATGCTGACAACAGGGTAGGTGTCTGCAATGAAATCAACGCGGTCAGAATTCATCTGTTGGGCCTTGTGAAATACCTTGTCCAAAATTTTCTGAGACAGCTCCGCAAATGTCTGACAAGTAGACGTTTTCATTGTTTGGATAAATGCCATGCCATCAATGAGAAAGGCACCTGTTCTAACCCAAAGCATGGTTGCCTCCTCGTCTGCAACATTAGCCTCCTCAAAGACCTCCATTAGTTTTGCTTTGTTGGTTTTCACCAATGACCCATCATAATGTCCCAGACACGGAGGAACTGGTAGCAGTGGATAAGAAAGGGTTTCTTTGGCACTGGCACTGTCGGCAGCACCCAGGTGAAGCATTCTAGTAAGGAGAGCTTTGCCTGCTTTCAGAGTAACATTTTCCTGCTTTCCAGATGAACACTTGACCATCTTTCCCACGTCTGCGAATGTGGACAGTTTCAAGCACTTGATTGGAGCAAATACACTCTTTTCCTTTTTTTCCAGCCTCTCCTTTGTGAATAAGTTGTAGGCAGCCTGACCCTTTTTAGGTGCATCCAACAGATCGTCCTGAACCTTCTGTTCAGCAACAACACCAGAGGATATGTTAATGAGCTCATGATCCAGCAGCTGAAATGGGTTTACCATAGCATGGATGGTGTCCACCACATCAGTGACATGTTGCTGAAAGACAGAAATGGAACGTGGCTTCAAATGCTTCGATACGGTCTCAGCTTCTGTTCTGAACTGTTTGCCACGGGCTATTTCTTCACAGTGGCTAGTGATCTCTCCTCTGATATGGCTTGTCAAGATCCAGCGATAAACAGCACCCTTCTTTCTTGTCTTTCCAATGAGACCACCTTGTGTTTTGGAATGTCTGTTTACAGTCTGCTCTATCACTTGGTCACAGGCAGTCTGACAAAATCCTATCTGCTGCTGCCGCTTCACACCAAAGTCCCCACATCGAAGTTGCAAATCCACTTCTGGGTGAGTGACTGCAAGGTTTTTCATTTCTGACAAGTAGCAGGGAAGATACCTGGCATAGTTTACCCTATCATAAGCAAAGAAAAGTGGAATCATCTGCTCAAGACTCTCCAGGTGCAGCTCCCAGTTGCCGGTTCTTGTTGCTCGTAGGAACTGCTGAAGCAGGAAGACCAAATGTATGTAGGACAACCAGAACCCAAAAGTTGGATTCTCACGGGCTTGCTCTTTTGTGTATGCAGTGAAGCTGTTCAGCAGAAACAAGACGTTCTCACCAATTACATGCTCTTGAATCAAGGATGGGTTAGTGCTGAAAAGGCTGATCAACTCTCTGGCACATTCTTCAGCTTTGTCTCGACTGTCATCAGGAAGAGTATTCAGAAACTCCAACCACATCAACCGGCCAAATGCTTCTGACACCACATTGTGCGCACGAACAGATCTGAAACAAATGGTACAGCACAATATAAATGGCATGTACACTTCTTGATTCCCACTCCCCTTATAGCTTATAAATACTGTGCAAGTTCAACAAGACAATTATAACCCTTAAGACTCAAGATATGCACACAGACACTTACAATGAAAGTGATGTTTTTTTTTATCATGTTGGGGACACATGTTATGAAGGCCATTTTGAAAAGTTCAAAGGTTTTTTCTTCATATAGGCATATAAAAGACAGATAATAATTGTAAAGTGGCAGCTGTGATGACAGACCATCTCAAATCGCAGACCATGTCTCAGGGTATACTATTAAACTCGTAAAAGTAATTGCAACGTCAGACCACTTTTGGGCCACACCAATAATAATAAAGAAAATATAAGGCCAAGTGGCTGTCTGTCATCACAGGTTCCACTGTGTATTTGGTGTTTTTTCCCTTTATATTTTAAATTTTAATTTAGTTACTGTTTTTTGTTTTATTATAATATTACACTTGTTTTGGTTTTGTCTAGTTTTCACAATTTTGTTTACCTATTGTAATGGTGGCCTGTCATGACGCCTTGAATAGAGCCAGGGGCAACAAGACCGCTTTCCACCATTACATCCTCCAGTCCAGCATCTCGAAATCTCTTCCCCAAAACAGCAAGAAAACACATCACGGTGTGGAATGCTCCTAGACGCAGGACAAGGCGCTGCTGCAGAAAGTCATCACTCCATCGGATTTGCTGTGCTTTGGAGTACAGTGCCTGATCCATAACAAGCACAACAGCTGGAAGTTGCAGTTCATCAGCAATCTCAACACTACGATGCAAAACAGTGTTACAAGTGTCAAGTTCAGTTGCGTTTGCATTGATAATGGGTAGATAACCAACTCTGCTGAGCTTCAGCGTGTTGAAATCTTTGGTGATAGCTTCATTGAAACCAACCCAGCCTGGTAACGACGTTGGGCCCAACAACTTCATCAGACAATATGCAAGATCAAGTGCCAGTGATATGTTTGACTGTACATACTCTTCAGTAGCTGGAATTGGCTTGATGACAGGATTTGCTTCTCTTTTCTTTGTGAAAGGAATAATATTTTCTCGTGGAGCAGAACAACTCTTCTTGTAACTCCTCCTCTGCTTGTTCTGTGTGTCACCTTGCGTGGCATCTTCTCTAATCCTTTGAATCAAGATCCCGGTGGTGCAGTGTGTTGTGCCTCTTCCAGTGACTGTCTCCTCATTAAAATCATTATTGTCCCAAACTATGATGGTTGGCCCCCTTTTCTGGAAACCAGATGGAATGCAAAGTCCACTGTCTCTGGCACACTTTTCTGCCAGTGCTGTATCCTGCTCCAACACCGACGAGTATGAGGCACCATGCCCCAGGCCATGCAGAATATCAACCAATCGCTTAGATCCAGTAATGTGTCGAGTGGCCACACTTAGCTATGACAGCTGCTTTGGAGAGACCCGCTTGTTATTAAGTCCCATCAAATCATGAGCCACGGAATGTACTTTCACCTGGCTGTCACTCTTGTCTGCTTTCAGAGAAACACGAGCAGTCTGAATGTCATCATCAGTCAAATCACATGCCCAAGCCAAGAAGTTGAACAGCAAATCAGGTACATATTCCTGAAAACTTTCAGTGGAAAAGTCCTCACCTGTAGGAGGCCAACACGTAAGACGCCTTGGAGTAGCGAGCACATGTTTCAAAGCTAATGCACCTCTATACAGATCTGACAGGAAGTCGTGGCTGTCAATATAACAAACAGGGGTGTTTACATTTTTTAGATTTTTTCTCAATACTTTCATGGGTGACAGTCCATCCTCGCTTTCACTATCCGTGCTTACTGTGAACCCTCCAATAGAGCACTCAGAAAGTGATGTTGAAGCACATGGCCTAATAAATGATTCTGCAGTGTTTGGATTGGACGTTGTTGCCATATCTTCCTGCTGGTGGTGCACGTTGCCTGTCACATCTGAGTGGTTGGTCTTGGGATTGTGTTTAACAAATTCCTTGTAGCAACTTCTGTGATACCTGCACAACACACAAACAAAACACTAAGTTTGTTTTTTAAATTGTATTATAACTTTATAAAAATGTGTGTGTACTAAATAATTGGGTGCATGTGTGCGTGTAGTTTTGTGCGTGCATGAGAAATGGAATTAATCATGATTTTTTCACAACAAAAGGCATAACTGCAACAAAATGTACTATTAAGTAGTTTGTGACTGAAAAATCATACGCAACATTTCATTCCCAGAACAAAATGTCTGGTGACGAAATGTAAAATGTCACACTTCTGAAAAATCTGCACATATATGAGTCCTTGACTAGACGTACCATTTATAGATCTGAATACATGTACATGCAAGTATATAAGGAAGACATTATTTATATTGTTGTGATTTTTTTATGCATGGAAGACAAACATATAAAAGGGTTTTATATAAATCTAAATGCCATGAATTTTTCTGGAAAACAATCGGGTATTAGAAGACAGTGTTATTCAAAACGTACAAATTGGGGAATAAATCACATAAGGAATTTGGAAATCACGTACAGAAAATTGCTGGCGGGAGTATGAACACGTAACATCAATGACTAAAGCCGGTAAAGGGTATGAAAACGAACATAATTTCAGGATGGAGGCATAAACATGTTAAGGTTTTGAAACTGGAGGCTTTCTCAAAAATACAGTAATACCTATAGCCTGCCTAGACACTTGTGCAAACATTACTAATGTATTCAGAATGTGAGAATGATGGTTGTAATTTAAAGCTTACAAATAAATAAATAAACAAATAAAACTTTTTTTTTAAACAGTCCTATGGTTGTCACCATACTTTCAGTTATTTTTCTGTTTTTGAAACTGGTAGTATGAAAACCCCTTGCAATTCTAGACATGCATATAAATTAAAATACCTCTGCCTAAAAACAAATGTGTATAAGAATAACTATATCATAACACTGGTAGATTTGTAACACTGATACAGTGGTAGATTTGTTTTATTAGTGTGCCCACATACTTGACTTCTGTCGCCGCAGGGTCCTGATCACGAACATATCGAAGAACATGTTGAGCATTCTGCATGAGAGCTGCTTTCAGGAGACAATCTGAACTGCTTTGGCACTGAAACAAATGGAACGGATAACTAAAGTAAACTATGTATGTACAGTGACTCCTGCTAGCAAAGAACCCTCAAAACAACAAACCTCTTTCCAGAAGACACCATCATGGCACCAAGTGTTAACAAACTACATAAACGTTCCCATTAAAGAATGGACACCTTTACGCAAGGGCTAGTCCCAACATATCACGCACCCACCATTTATTAGTCCTAACCTAACACCTAACAGAACCCTAGGCTAAAACTGACAACAAATTCTTAAAAGAGGCCTAAAATAATGTGGGGGTAAATAATAGCCTTATACTGTGGTGATTTTATTTTTAGGGGTGGGTGAAAGGAATGTCAAAGACATTTGGGGAGGGGTAGGGGAGACCTTGGTATGGGGTCACAGAAGTGGGGTTGGGGTAGGGGAGACCTAGGTAGGTGGTCACAGAAATGGGGTTGGGGTAGGGGAGACCTAGGTAGGGGGTCACAGAAGTGGGGTTGGGGTGGGTAAACCATGAGATGCTGGTTTCCTCTTGGAAAGAAAATTAATATTTTTTGTAATACGCATTGGATTAGCCTAATTGGGATACAAATTAAGCCATTACAGAAACTGACAAAACAACAGCAATGAGTACAAGCTGACTTTACTTACCACACTCAACAAATCTCTCTGTCGCTTTCCTTGAGAACTTGTCCATTTTTCCTTCTTTTCGCAAATAACACACACTTCAGGAAACAAGTTGTAAGTTTTCCTGATGGTAGAAGCAAATGCGCTGGAGGACCGAAGTTTCTTGGGTGCACTCAAACATTCTGATTCACTCTTTATTGCAGCGTCAATTCGCTTCTTAACTGTAAATTTTACATAACAATGTCTGTGGTAAAACAGCGGTTTCTCTACCGCGTCACCTGTCTCCAAACTTTGGATAAAATTCCGGGCGATAAAACATTCTTCTTTGAAAGGAAGGGTACACCATACTTTGGCCTTTTCAGTGGCTGTTTCCCTAGTTGTTGGCGTGAATGCAAATAGCTCATCGCTTTCCTGAACGTTTCCAAAATGCAGTGCACACGTATCGTCCATTGTGGAAAACGACAACATTGACGAAACCTGTTTTCTTTTACAGAAAATCATGGAGTTTACTTATCTCCCCTGGTAAAATATGCCCCTGCGTCCTAGTGAATCCACGCATAAGAAAAAAATATTTAAAAAATTCACTGTGTGTTGTTGTGCAGGATACAAGAGGATAAATTTTGACAGAAACATTGTAATAAACATATCTTCACATTCCAACAATCAGATCTTTGCCACCATTCCGAAAAGAAAAAAACGTCAAGATAAATTGGGTTATCCACCAGTCTAAAATAGGTTCTTTTTAAAAAAAAAAAGTCATTTTTGGACTAATTAGAGCTTATTTTGCACAGATTTGCATAAATCTTGAATTTTTTGTGTGTGCTTTACATGTGAGTGAAAAACTAACAAAATCTGTGTAGCCAATTGTGAAATTCAGCACAAATATGTTTACAAAATAATGACCACAGAGACCCTGACCTTTGAGAAAGTACAAATATGAATGACATAAAAAGCTGCATATTAGTTAGTGCATAGTAATTAAGGTATCTGCATATGCCTGTGTATTATACACAATGAAATGACAGAAGGAATTTAGATTAATGAAGAAAATATCCAATTGTAACATAACAATGAAAATCTCCATGTTCTAGAGAATGAGCTCAGATAGACTACATGAAAATCCTACTTACCCTTTGGATTTCAAAGCAGCAACTTCTGACACGGTCATGCCAAAGATGTAGATGTTCTCTCTGCCCATCTCCTCCATCATCTCCACATTTGCACCATCCAGAGTACCGATCGTCAGAGCACCGTTCAACTACAATCATCACAGTTCTAACATGAGGTGCAATGCCATACATTTGCCATACAAACGTAAGAGTTTTGTCTATAATGGCATTTCATTATATGACAATGGGTGTATAGAAAGATTATTAAGACATTCTTATAAGTTTATCATTCAGGTCAGACTTTGAAACTACCTGATTTGAATCACAGCAGAATCAACTATTTAATTTCCATAGACGACTTAGTCAACATGCTTGTGGACTGACATCATCGTCACAAGGCATATCAAATGGACAAAGCTTCGTGGATAGAGCATTTGAAAGATGACTATGGCAGTCGACAAGCAAGTCATATAAAGTCATTATACACTGGATATATTATATACATGCACCATTTTCCTAAATCAGATTGGGCGATCTGCAAACAGCATACATGCCCACATCTTACACACTCTTTTCACAAAAAACATACATTCAGCCTCTCAAGCAATGCTGTAAGATTCAAAATCCAAACTACAAACCATGAATTTCATGTTGCCAGTGCCAGAGGCCTCTGTACCAGCAAGTGACAACTGTTCGCTGAGGTCAGCAGCGGGGATGATCTTCTCAGCCAAAGACACACGGTAGTTTTCCAGGAAGATGAGCTTGAGGCGATCGCCGATGATGGGATCGTTGTTGATCACTCGTCCGACGTTGTTGATCAGCTTGATGAACAGCTTAGCCATGTGGTAGCCTGGAGCAGCCTGTTCATAAACAATACAAATTTACACAGTTGGCTCTTCAGCACTTTGCTTCTCCTGATGCATTTCATTTAGACTTCCCTCGAAAAGGTTTAGAGATATGGAGGTCATGCTAATAGGAAAATGTTGCATATATACATTCCTTTGAACATGGACACAAATGGTATGGCTGTAATTGCAATGTCCCATTAGGCCTGTGTTCTACAATGAAGTATTAAAATGATTGCCCAACCCCTGAGATTGCAAGTCAAGAAAAAAAGTACGTAAACTGGATCAAACCCATATACACACGTCATACCACACCGAACATAACTTGCACAAATTGTATGATCTACACAAAGACAAGTACAAAACCCTAAATGTAATACATAGGTATGGATGTAAAGTGTTTCCTTGTCTCGCATAATACAACACTGACCTTCCCACCAATCATGATGGTACGTGGTACAAAGGCCTGGTTAGGGTTCTTTTTCAGACGGTTGTACAGGACAATGGCGTGAAGGATCTTGAGAGACTGGCGCTTATACTCATGGATTCTCTTCACCTGCATGTCAAAGATGGATGCCGCGTTCACCTTCACACTGTAGTTCTGCTCAATGTAGGCAGCTAGCTTCATCTTGTTCTCCTGAAAACAATACAAAATGACTGCAAAATGAAAGTAGATTTGTAGGTCCAACTTCAGCAATTTGTACAACATCTTGTAATACAACTCTCCGGTATTTTATATGGGTATCTTGAAACAACGTGACTTAAAGTATGTGGGTATGTTGTCAGGGTGCACGATTAGATGACCAAAGGAAAGAAACAAAAACACACCTGTAAACAGACATTAATGTGGTTAAACTTCTTTTCTTCGATTTAGTCAGCCTACTACCACAGAATAAAGAATATGCTGCATTTTGGGGCTTCCAGTGCTAATTGAAGTGAACTTAAGGTGGCTGGTGATGATGTACTGAGATTTGAAGAGAAGTGAGGAAGGGAGAGAGGGCAAGCGGTCGCCTTGGGTGGTTTGAGTTATACCCTGTAGCGGCCAGCACCTTGAGCAGCTCTTGAGCTGGAAAAGCTTATGTAAGAACAAATACTACTTTGGGTTATTTCATGTTAACACTGAGGCAACTTCAGCAGGCAGAATGTTTTATTGTGGTATTGTTTGGGAAACTAAGCATTACAGTCTCCAGTCAATTCAGTAAAAGGGGACTAATCTAATATCAACTAGAAGGGCAAAGCCAATATGACTTACATGCTCCTTATAGAACTTGCATTATTTAACATGAAAATGAGTGCACAGAAAAAAAGGAAATAAATAAAATGGTGGCATTAAAATGCAAAGTAATACCGACTTTGATCTTTCAATGCTCTCGACCTTCAGATGACCTTGACCTCTGGCTCCAAATACACTCATGTACGATCAAATAAACGACAGCAAAAGTTGTTCTATGCCAAAAACAGTTACTTGGGATGACCTTGACCTTCAGTGACCTTAACCTTGGGATGACCTTGCCCTTCATGTGACCTCTGATTCTTATGTATGATCAAATAACCCATTGTTGTTGCATCCTATGGGTTAAATATAGAGCCAATCTACTTTACGATGAAATTTAAAAAAAAAGATTTTGTAAGGACTAAAATGACCGTGGCCTTCAAGGTCAATGCAAAAATAAAATATATATGAAAGATCAATCTATAATCTCTAAATACAAGTTTGGACTTTATATCTCTCATAGTTTAGGGTCAAGGCCACTTCAAAGTACCTAAATGAACCAACTTTGGATAGCTCCAGTAACCTTGACCTTGGAGCTAGATTGACCAAATTTGCATAGTATGCGTGTCTCATTGACATCTATCATGCGTCAAAGAATCTAAGTTCAATATTAATTAGAAAAAAATGAAATTTTGTGAAAAATCATAATTGTTTGACTAACATTTGCTGACCTTGACCTTGAAATGAAATCATTCATTCACTAATCATTTTCGACGTCTCAGTGAAATACACCTTCCTACCAAATTTGGTTGTGAAAGATGAAATAGATTCAGAGAAATTATGCCACTTGCAAGTTTTGCACAAAGGGTTGGCAGACAGTTGAATGGGCATTTTTAAAAAAGAAAAATATCATTTTTAGTTTTTTTAGGACTTGTCTCGCACAGATTTGCCTTTTTTTTTTTTGGGTGTGTATGTGTGTGTGTGTGAATACATAAACTCAATGCGAATCAAAAAGTCTGGATAATTAAAGAACCAAACTGTGCACATATTCTGGTCTCTGCTTGGGATGTAACAAGCCTGGCTGCTTGCCAAATCTTTGGTCTGAAAGCAGTATTTGGATTTTTTCCATTTCTAATATCTCTGTGGTCACCCCATCAGTCAATAACAGGATGGGAATCCATATCCAGATCCAGAAAAAAAGGAGGGAGAAATGGGAACATGGGGTGGGGTTGGGGTAGGAGTACTGAAGTGTAATGTATGCATTTTAGGTTGGGTACAGTGTTGGCTTGAGCAATGACTGAAGATAACCTACCCCCTTCACTTTCATGATGGCAGTAAGCAGACCCTGGTCATTCACCATTCCAGCCAACTTGCGCAGCTCTGACAGATTCGTCACCCATGTCTCGCCTATTTTCTACAACAAAAAGGAAACCAAAGGTAAGAACATATTGTTATAACAAAAGATGTATGGAATTAGAAGAACATAACATATTGTTTATGAACACCACAAAATTGGTAACAGAACAACAAATTCAATATCATTTTCTGTGTTCATTTTAACTTTCATCTAACTGATGATGGACGATGCACAGATCAAGAAATGTAGAAACAACCTCTGCTAGTACCCCCTCTCCCCACCTCCAATCTAATTTTAACATTCTTACACTCTGGCCGGCCCGGCCACCTATATAATGCTACTAATTTGTTCAACATATTCTCACTGAATTTAATGCATTATATCTCACTAAACTAAAAGACCTGTCTACCTGAAAAACATGTTGACAGCTCTCCAGGCAGCTCAAAAAAAGGTTTTGGAAGCTTTTACCAGATCCTTGCGTACCAGACTTTTTGTCTTCTTGTAACACATTAATACTGACATTGTGCACAAAGTGTACTGAAATACATATAGAAATGCATGTTTCCAAAGAAAATAATATTACAAAGTATTAAAAGAAAGGACAAGTGAAGAGTTCAGGTCAACAGAAAAGGGCAAATAAACTTACTTTCACATAAGCAATGCATTACATATACTTCAGATTACGCATGTGTATGCATGTTTTCAGCACCAATGGTGTTCGCCAGCACCTGGAAAAGCCTTTTGATGAACATATGTGCCTTTAGAAGCTTTTTCAAACTTTTCATTTGATTTTGATGATATGCGCTTTCGCAGTTGTAGCAAACGCCATGTGCAACCGTGAAATCAATTTAGCACAAAGTGCATCTTGTGAACCGGTCCTTTCAGTGATGTAGACAGGCAAGGCCACTCTTCATTGTAGGTTTTCAAAAAAGCTTTTTTTTCTGGCATGCTGTTAGCTTTTGGTTCATTTAATTCGGATCAGGAGAGCGGTCTGCACTGCGGTTTTGCTTCATTTTTCGCGTTAGTATTGAGCAGAATGGAGGAAACAAGAATACAAGTGCAGCAAACTTACGACATGTGCGCATTCAGTAAAGGAAACAATTACACTGCGCGTCTTTTAATTTGAATTTTTTTTTTAAAAGAAGTAAAAGCCTTGACCCTATTTTTCAATGGCTGACCAGACGACCATACTCCAAGGCTAAATTGCGAATATGGCGAACGAACATACTGTAGGCAAGTCTGCACTAACCTCAGCGATGATATCTGCCAAGCCAGAGTTGCATAGCAAGAGCCAGCGACGGGGAGTGATGCCATTGGTCTTGTTCTGGAATCTCTCTGGCCAGAAAAGTGCAAAATCTCTGAACCTAAAAAGTCAAAACCACAAAGGTTACTTGAATGCAACTGCAAAATAATGAAGCAAAATTAATAGTAAATCAAGTAAATTAGTAAAAAAAAAAATAAAAGCCAGTTATATGCAGAGGTGCCTACCCCCAGTCTGACCATTTGTGTACTGGCTGCATGAAAAATGTGTATTTTGTGTAATGTCAAATTTCGCGCAACTCGCAACATTTGATCAAAGAATTATTGTCATGAAAACTGCCACATCCACAAAACATCAATTCATACCAATTCCAGCTCACCATTTTAATCCTCGTGAAACAAAATAATATAGAACTCAACAAATTCTGGTCACAAATGCACTCTAATATATTATTTTTTGTGTTGTATTTTACTCCATAACCCCCCCCCCCCCCCCCCCCCCCCCCACCCCCCCCCCCCCCCCAAAAAAAAAAAAAAAGATCTTAATATTGTCCAACAATTAATTAATATGAATTATGAATATATATATAAATGCATAATTATTTTTGTATATTCTTCTGAAACTGGCAACACTTTTAGTTTTCTGAGCATACTAGAGAGTTCTGCATTTTGTTGTGTAAATACAGTGCCTTTTTATCCACTTTGTATTAATCTTAAACATCTGAGCCACTTTTGGGAAAAACGCGTTTTATTTTTATGTGAGGGTTACCCACTTTGAACAATTAAATAAATGCCTTAATATTGACCGATTTTAACAAAATTTTTTTTTTTACCTTCCAAAGGTTTGTACTAAGCCTATATAAAAAAACAACAAAATAAAACATCCTGAACCAAAATAAAATGTTCATCCGTAATACCTAATCTAAGTGTCGCTGAATGTCGTATGCAGAGCAACGTTGAACTCTTTGTTACATTGAACATAATGAACTCCTTTCGAAGATTCGATTATTTTTCAAAAACGTTCACGGTATTCGCGTAAGAAATGTTGTCGCGCTTTTTGCTTACTTGCAACCTTACCCCGCTTTTCTTCAGACTCGCTCTCATCGTCACTCTCGTGTAAACGCTTTCGCGACACCATGTTTAGCACAATGGCGGATACAAAGTCTTGCACTACCTCTCACGCACGAGATTTCACTTTTGCGCATGCACTCTAGGGTCAGCAAGTAAAGGAAATAGATCGGAACATATATAAAATCAGGGCGAAATTTTTTTTTTTTTTTTTTGGGTACACCACGAAAATGCGTATTTTTAAGGAATTGCTCGTATTGTAGTATTTTATGGTGAAAATTCGTAAAAATACGCGCCAGCGCGTATGGTAGGCACCTCTGTGTATGAGCGAATAGCTGCACTTTTAGTCCCTTCAAACCAGACAAGCCAACAACCCCTGTCAACCTTCCAGCAGGTTTTAGACAAGGATCCGAAGGACTCACTGTGTCAACATTTATGGGTTTCTCTAATATTTTGAGTGACTAGCAAAGCAAACATTCAGATAAAAAAAATCTCTGCTATAACTGACTAGTGGACAGGCTTACGTCTCGTTCTTGATGATCTCTGAGTGGATGGCAGCAACTCCGTTGACAGCATGTGAACCGACAATGGCAAGGTGGGCCATGTTGATGCGCTTCTCACCATGCTCTTCCACAAGAGACATGCGACGAACACGTTCTGTATCACCGGGCCACTTCTTCTCCACTTGCTGTAGACAAAATACCAACAACACTTTACACACCAAAGTTCTTATGAGTACAGATTCAGGAAAGAAGTATAAATATATGTTAGTGCATGCAGCCCTGAGCTCTATAGAGTTGGGGAAATATACCACAATCATCTTATAACAGAGAACTCTAATACTGATCGAATTGATATATGCAAACCTAATTTTTGTTAAGACTGTTTCAGCTTTCGACAGCTGGTGAATGGAATCCAGTCATGACTCCAATTAGTGGGGAAAAGTGAACAGGTTCTGTGTACAAGGTCTTATACCACCCCATCAAGTTCTGACCTGCAGGAAGCGGTAGTTGATTTCATAAATGATGGCCAGATGGCGAGGAAGAACACGCTCCAGCATAGAGGTGGGCCATCGTTCCAACGCCTCTGGAAGAACTGTGTGGTTTGTGTAAGCACATGTGCGTACTGTGACGTCCCAGGCCTATAAACATAAACAAAGATGAATAGTTTAATCCCATAAACAAATGCTGGAAATAACATTTTAAAAGTGCTTTTCTTTCTAGAAGTTTGTGCTCTCATTTGTCATCTTTTTCAATAAGAAGTGGTCAACCACTCTCTCCCTCTCTCTCTCTCTCTTGGGAGTCTATCTCTTTCTCAAAGCACAATCCAATAAAATTAATCATTCATGATACAAACAAACCACAGCAAACAAAAATAAACAATCAGATACAAAAACTTCTAAACCCCTGTCAATTACAAAACTTAATATAAAGCCTAAAATCATCCAAGTCTTACCTTGTCCCAAGGCAGGCCCTCAATGTCAACGAAGACACGCATGAGTTCAGGGATGGCCAGTGCAGGGTGGGTATCATTCAGTTGCAGGGCAACCTTCTCAGGAAAGGTGTCAAAGGAAGTTCTGACAGCGTCACGGCAACCAAAGCGGGAGGACTTGAATCGACGAATCACATCCTGAAGGGTGGCAGCCACCATGAAGTACTCTTGTTTTAGACGCAGCTCCTTGCCCTCAAAAAACTGTCAAAACAAGTCATTTACCACTAATGACATTAAATATGCTTTCAAATAACTCAACCAAAGAAAATAAAACATACACTAATCCATGAACCATTCAACAACTTCACTAAAATAATTCTTTCATTACAATTGTAGAACAGATTGCAAGAACTGTCCCAAGCTGTCCGACTCCGCCACCTTGCTAATTAGATTGTGTTATCATGTTTGCTCATGTCTCAAATCAAAATGGGTTGTCTACAGAGCATAAAACTGCATACCAAGAAGCAACTGGCTATGCAAGTATATGTCAGTAATTGTAGAGTCAGTACAACTTATGTTAATCTGATGAAATCAGTACAACTTATGTTAATCTGATGAATAAATACAACAACAATTGTAGAGTGGGAAGAAAAAAAGAGAAGCTATTCAATACTACCTTTTTAGGAGAAGCTGAATCTGACACACACATACACCCAATCTACTTTCCTTCTACTTACATTGTCATTTGGGTACAACACACGAGAGATGTTTTCAGCCAAGTTGCGGTCACATACAGCAGTGATGTATTCTCCGCTGTTGACTGGAAAAAAAAGAGGAATACAAAATATCAAACATATTTGGTTTATTAACCCATTTAGAAGCGGAGCGACCATCACCGGCCGGTAACAGTGTGGTCTGTTCAGTGGCTGCCACCTAGAAATCTATAACAAACGTGCGAGACTCTTGCACATGCGATCGCAATTTCCTGCAGTTTCCGGCGGAGTTTTCACTGCATTTTTAGAGTTTGTAGACCTCGCACAGTGAATTTTCAAATTTGATTAACGTTTGAAGTTTGAGAGGTGAAGAGAATTGAGAGGATGGCCCATTTGAAGGATTTTAGGAAGCTGATTTGGTGCAGGTGAATGATGGAAGGGAAAGTGATTTGGACTTTCACTGTGATGATCGTTGCCATCGTATTTGAGTAACAGCAACGATGAATAACTTGTGCTTTATTATTGGTGGCAATGATCATATTGCTGCATATTGTGCAGTACACAATGTTGACATTCAGATTTTTTTTCCTGTTGCAATACATTGTAAAAATGTATGTGTAACATTTCATTTTGAAGATTGATTGATTGATTGATTGATTGTTGCTTTAGGTCCAGCGGACTCTTCCGAGCCAAATCAGGACCGGACAACCCCCGATCCGCATAAAAGATCTGCTGAAACAACCCTAGTGGGAAAACTGAATGCCCTCCACCGGCCAGTCACTTTACAATAAAGACATCCCACGCAGGGGACGGCTGAGGCTTTACCCCAACTACTCGAACCCCCAGTTACAAAAACAAAATAGAATACAAATATCATTATAAATTATCAACAAAACACATACATATAAAATGCCTATATTGCTAAATAATAACATCATAGGAAGCCCTAGTGACCACCCGGCAGAAAGCGTCCAATACTCCCAAGCTGATCCAACAGACCTCATACACAAACAAGGAGTCTTGTCCAGGAAGAGTTTTCAAGAAAAAAGGTAGGTCATTGATCTAGCGAAGAAGAAGATAGTATAGCAGAGTGATAGGACAGAGCAGGAATGGGAAAGAGCAAATGAGGAAGACAGCGACAGTGGGAATTTAAAGCACTAAATTTCCAGAAAGTGGGGATACTTTTGAAGAAAAAAAGTGGTTTATTTATTAATAATGTTAAGTGTAACATAATTTTGGGATGTGTATTTTTACTTTTTGTGTGTGTGTATCGTGTAGCATTTTGACGGAGTTACTTCCTTGACTTAGGAAATAGAAGCTAACAAGGCTTAGGCACCTCTAGAGGTTAGAGGGTTAAGTTACATTCTAAAAGTATATCGATAATAAAGAATATCAATTTTCAGTTTCATTCTATGTGCTAAAGAAACAGAGAAAGCTATAAATATGCCTAAGATCATACAGAAAACTTACAGAAGTGGAGGTGGAAGCTGTTAGGGGCCTTGGCAGACCACAGACGCAGGGTGTTGACGGTGTTGTTTCCATAGCCAGGGATAGGGGTGTCATAAGGCATAGCAAGTACAACCTGTAACAACAGCACAAAACACCTCTTCCCTCCATCACCAACCTTAGATAACCACTCAATAGCCAAACAATTAGCCACATTGAGATACATGTTTCGGGAATCATGCATTACGATACTATATTACGGTAATCATTCTGTGTGCTTTTATGTTTCTGTTTTTATCCTTCTGTGACATTAGATAAATATTTATTGGGAAAAACACATTCAGATTTCTGACCAATGTTGCAGTCATATGAGCATGACAACTACAGCCAACAAGGAAAAACACTGACCTCACAGGATTTAATTTCCAGAAGCTAAACCTCGTACAGTAATCTTCAAACAAGCAGAATAGCATAATATAATACTTATTAATAGTCACGAATTATGACTTTGTAACTGTGAGAGAGCAACAAATCATTGAAAACTATTTTCCTGATTGATTGGGAAAAGTAATAGTGTTCTCTTTTTATACTAATTTGAAACAGTGACTTCATATGCCTGTAAATGGTATGGGCTGTATGCATGTGACATGCCATGCCGCTTACATAACCATGACATTTACGTATTGTGGCAGTCAAAAGGTAAAACAGCAAGTGACTAACCTGTGTGTTGACCCAGTTGGACCTGCCACGGGAATCCTGCTCACAATGACCGTAGAAGTTGACAGGCAGCATGTATTCAGGTCGCGCCTTTTCCCAAGGGTTGCCATATCTCAGCCACTCATCTGGCTCCTCCATCTGAAATTTAGAAGAAATGTTGCTACCAGTATTTTTTGTAAGCACCCACTTTTGACTGAGGTATTGATACTTCTGAGTATTCCACTGTCTCTTTAGTATACCTAATATCGACATATTTTAATTGTTCTTCTAGACTTTTAGTTGCTCTCCTCAACACTCCAATGAACATAACTGTGTTTGCATGAGTATTACTTGTGTCTCTCTCCTCTGCATTCTCTTCTACTACAAGCAAAAGAATATTGTGAAAACCATTCATACCTGCCAACCATTTTCAATCTTTTGGTTGAACATGCCGTACTCATAGCGGATGCCATAGCCATAGGCTGCCAAACCTAGCGTTGCCATAGAATCCAGAAAGCAGGCCGCCAGACGTCCAAGACCACCATTTCCCAGACCAGCATCCTCCTCTATCTCCTCCAGCTCTTCGATGTCCAGGCCCAGCTGCACACAGGCTGCATTATTTCAGTGTTATCCACATTTCTAAGTTTTCTGTGTTCAGTTATAAGCTGACCGCAACTTGTGATCTGTACAAACATAACATTCTTTCCCCACTGCGGATTTTCTAAGGGCAAGTGCCTGCACATGTCAATAAAAATTTGAGTTCCTGGAACTCTCCATT
This sequence comes from Oncomelania hupensis, assembly GCA_036898135.1. Taxonomy (NCBI): domain Eukaryota; kingdom Metazoa; phylum Mollusca; class Gastropoda; order Littorinimorpha; family Pomatiopsidae; genus Oncomelania; species Oncomelania hupensis. The sequence goes on along the minus strand of CM072513.1, from coordinate 66,534,743 downwards.
GGCATTGCCAATTTTTTAAACACCACAAAACACATTTTGTTCTTATTGAATTCTCATCTTGTTCTTCTTCTCCTCCTTGCTATTCCCTCATTCTCCTCACCCTTTTCTTTAATTCTCTCTCTCTTCATCTAGTTGTAAGTTTTAAATTTCAGAACATAGTTCTAACTCTGTTACAGGCTTTTAATGTACTCACCTGATACATGGCCTCGTCACAAGCACTCTGAATGCCACAGTTGATCATCGTGTTGGCAAGAGCACGACCCATGTAGAACTCCATGGACAGGTAGTACACACGCTAAACAAACAGATTAAGACAAATCATTTATATTTATAACCTCTACTTCATACAATTAGTCATTAGTCCATTGCATGTTTGTAATAGTAATTTCTTTCAATACCATACAATGTTTTAACTGCGATTGTTCGTTGTGCGTTTGTCATGTGATTTTTATGTGCTAATTAATACTGGCACTGTAATCGCTCAAATTGAGATAAATAAAATTGTATTGTATTTTATAATCATTGTGGCTCGATAGCATTGTGGTTAGAAGTTGAGCAGCACCCCGATTCAGCCCGAATCAGAATGGTACACATGGATTGGTGACCATGAAAAGGAACAAATGAAAACACCAACCAACAGCTGTGAATGGGTACCTGGCTCACTTGAGAACCAGGAAATAAAAGCAGCACGGAAAGGTGCTGTACTCACAAAGCTGGCCCCAAGAAAAAAGGGTGGCTCCCTAATAGTAACACCTCTCTCTCCTACAACCAATAACTTTCACTTTATTATTACAATAATGTTACTATTCCTATGCCAACACTCCACCCTCACCCCTTAAAATAAGACTATTACTTGAGACCTCTCCCAAACCTATTTCTCTCTCTAAAGACAAGCAGATTATTAGTTACTACATTCTGTGTATATATTCAGTTACATATATGTTATTTTAATACCGTATGCATCAGCGAATATATCAAATTGAAACAAAATAAGAAAGTGACTTCTCCCCTCAATAAAAAACAAAAATGTTCATTACTTGAAAGCTGAAACCAACCTGCCCCTTCCTCTTACCCCTCTCCACCACCTTCCTCCTCCTTATATTAGGAATCTTTCGGAAGCGCGTGGTTTTCATTGTGAATTGGATTCTGCACTACTTTCTGTCTGTGATATCAGCAGTTTATGCTGTCATTAGTATGCAAAGGGGAAAGTTCACGAAATCCCATAAAGTGGTTTTGTCAAAACTGACTTTGACTTCGTGGGTATATTTTGTTTATTACACCACTTGTATGGCATCTTATATCCAAAATGATATGATTTTGTGTAAGGGTCCTTACTCAACCATTTTGGATCGATATTAGTTTTAAAATTAGAATTATAGGCGTCGCGGGCTGTACAAAACAAAAGCGAGACAAACTACAAAATGGGGGTTTCGAAAGAAGCCTATTATTTCAATACTTGTTAATCACATTCACTATTCAGATCTGTTTTATTTTACTTATTTAATTCTTTGTTGTTGGTCATCATTTTGGTCTTCTCTGCACTTATTTCCATTCCATAGGCTCTGGAGGTGGTGTCAAGCCTCTGTACCAGCTGTAAATGATGACCAACAACACCAATGGCATCAACATGGACATCAAAGTCCAAGGCCAATCCCTCAACACAGTGCATAGCTTCAAATATTTAGGAGCCATTGTATCAGACAATGGGTCCAAACAGGAAATCCTCTCCATGATCGCACAAACAACTGATGCTCCTGGCGAGGTTGAAGCCAATTTGGAAAGACAGGACCATCAGTCTACATTCCAAGGTAAGGCTGCTGCGCTCTCCATCTTCTATATATATGCTTGCGAAACATGGACCCTCACAGCAGATCTCCAACGAAGAATACAAAGCAAGGAGATGAGGTGCTACAAATGACTTCTGGGCATTTCCTATACCCAGCACATCACCAATGAAGAAGTCCGACAGACCATCACACAAGCCATTGGACAACACGATAACCTGCTCACAGTGGTGAAAAAACTGAAACTCCGATGGTATGGCCACATCACCAGGTCTTGCAAAGACCTACCTGCAAAGCACAGTGCTAAAAGGTAGAAGAAAAGGGAGACCGAAAAAGAGATGGGAGGACAACATTTGGGAATGGACTGGTTTGACACTGAGCTAAACAATCACTGAATCAGGGTTGCTGAGGACAGGGACTGTGAAAGATGGAGTACGCTGGTTAAACGATCATCTGTGGTGCCCCTAGGACCTCCGAGTTATGGGATAGGATAGGAATTCTTTGTATATAGTGCTTTTCCAGCTCAAGAGCTGCTCAAGGCGCTGGCCGATTAAAGATTTTAATAAAACCGCCCATATCATCGCATATGGCGCCCACTCTACTGGATTTAAGGCCAAAAAAAAAAATTATGTTTACTGTATCCCAACCAACCCTAATTTTTTGGCTTGACCCTAAACTTCTCTTTTGAATGTGATTGTCTAGAGAAAAAAAAAAGACAAAAGAATTGCACCCAAATTGAACTGTTTGCGCTCAGCCATTGAACAGACGACAGAAGGGGGGTAAACTCAAAGCAAGAGGGGGAAAAGGGTCGTCACTCATGTTAAACTTCCATTTTGTTGCTAAAAATGGCAGCATGCAGTGTGACACATTTGCTGGTGGTCAAGAAAAAACAAAGCCTATCCACCTAAACAAACCGTTTTTTGTGTTGGCCTAATAGCTGAATCGGTGAATATTCTAATTCATTCCATAATCCAGGAAAAATTTCAGGATATCATATTTACAGTCCAAACAGGATACAGGATCTTAGTTCTTACAGACCGCTTAGAACAGGATATTGAACAAGTATGCTTGCATTTTTAACGGGAGCAGGATTTGTTATACTTACAGTACTTTGATTTTCACCAAGAGAATTTGCAATGTCATGATAAAACAGTTATCCCAAATAAACTTTCTTCACTCTTCGTGGAGTCGACTAACAGCACCAACATCTGTAGGAGTAAACATGTATAGTTACTTGTATGTAATTTATAAAGTCTTATTTGCTTTGTATGCAGAATTTAAAACGTTTTTCAGACTCCATGCATGAGCTCATAAGAAATGTATTATTGTTTTGCATCTACATGAACAATCTCAGAATCTGATACTGTAAACTGTTTAAATTGCCAATGGCTGATTCAGTGATTGTTTAACCCATATTTTTATTTTATGACATTCGACTGTGCTATGAAGTGTCTTTAAAAAAAAAAAGTTACATTTATAGTAATACTAATAGTAATAATAATAATAATAATAATAATAATAACATTAACATTAACAATAATGGATTGCTATACACGCCTTATTCCAAAATCAGACTTAAACTTAAAGCAAAGTGATCTGTAACTAACATGTATACATGCTTATGTTACAGACACTACTAATAAACGCAAAGGAAATCATATTAATATTTTAATAAAGTGCATAGAGACTATTATTGAAGACAGAGAGAAAACCGGAGTACCTTGAGAAAACCCTCAGTGACCAGAAAAGTCTCATAATTTCTTGCCTTCTACAATTTATTATAAAATTTTATAAAACAATTTTTATATTTCAGTATGCAAGCATGTCACAAAATTGAGCATTTTTGACTTTAGAGTCTGCGCCAAAGTCAATTTATTATGCTGAAACAGTGAAAGTTAGTGTTACGTTGAAACGAACGAAAGTATGTCTAAAACGCGCACGATAGATCTAATCGTTTCGTTTTGCAAAGTATTCAATAATGGAGTTTATTTACCTTTGATTTGAGTTTGCATTGTTGTTAGGAGAGGCTTTGTATAACGTTGATAATTTTCGTTAGTCGATATTGTTGAAGAATTTTCTGGATCCGTTTGTTTACTATCGATCGAAGTTTCGGGATAATTGTCGAAGTTTGAAGGAATGTTCCCGGAGGCAGAAGAATATGTATGACCTAAGTCAGTGATGACGATCTTTAATTCTGATTGGTTGGTTGTAATGTGTCATTTCTAGAACGACCTGTCGTCATCTCGAATGAGAAAAAAAATTATATATTCGATGCTCCGTGTGTTGTGGAAAGAGTTGTTGATAGTGAAGTTGGAAAGTAAATTTGAGAGTGGAAAGGCGATTGAGCGATTGTATGCAGATGTTGATGTGTGCTGAATAAAAGTGGAAAACTTCATACGTCGACTCCGTGTCTTGTATGCTGAGTGAGCAGGTTGCGTGGATACACGAATCTGAGTTACACCGTATCAGGAATTCAGCATTGGGGCTGAATCAAATACTGATAGAAAACACCAACATCAAACGGAGTGTAACAGTTAGTAATTTTACTATAATGTACAAAAAAAAGTACTGTTCTCAACCCAGTCAAGGTGTACAGTTGGTGCAGTCTGTTTGGTGTTGTTCACACAATCATTGTTTTGTGCTGTGTATGCACCTGTAGCAATTAATCATTTTAATGGATGTAAAACATATTTATGGTCTATTATGGAATAAACCTAAGTTAAGTTTTAAAATATTGCATTTGTACTGGACAAGGAAGACATTATCAAGCAAGAAGTAAAATAAATAAATTATTCAGCAATTTCCCAGTTTGTTCAATGCAATATTCATTAAAACATAACATAACATAGCATAGTATAGATTGGCATGTAGGTTAACAGCCTTTGGTACTCATAAGAGTCATATTATGTCTTAATGAGGGTCTCATACCCAGACCCAAAGCCTCATAGTCATAACTGTTAAAACAGTTTTTAAAAATTCTGATCCAAACAAATAGCAATCAGCATCGGTGTACAGAAAATACGAAAAGAGCGAAAAGGGCGAAAAGGACAGCGAAAAGAGCGAAAAGGGGAACCAAAAGAGCAAAAACAAGCGAAAAGGACCCCAAAATAGCAAACAGAAGCCTAATTAAGCTCCACACGTATTAAAAGAAGCGGTTAAATGAAGAATTATTGATTAATTATGAAAAATTTGCTCGATCGATTCGGGGATTTCCCTTTGTAATGGAGCCCATCGATCCAAGACCAGCAAAAAGAGGAATGTAAAGCGCGAAAAGGGGATTAAAAAAGCAAAAATGACACGTAATAAGCAAAATGGATTAAAAAGGCTTTCAGTGAATATCAAAACATGGTTTTAATTGGTACATTGGATTGCATATCACTGATAAATCAGCTTGATGCGTCAGATTTGCTCTGTCTAGATGATAGATCTAATGAAAACACAGGTAGTGCAATTCTATCTGATGACAAGTTCAGTAAATATAAATGTAACAACTTTAGTGAAATTCTGCGAGCAATCTATTGCGTATACTATAGCTTTCCATCCTACTACGTTGTACCTAAACAGCTGAGCCAACACGCAAACACAGTAACTGCTGATTCATGACATTTGTAGTGGGGCACTTTGAATGATGGAAATTGTGTTGCAAATCAAAATAATCCCGCATCTCGATGCGTAATACAATACTTTTGTGTACAATGAAAATTTATGCAGAAATGGTTCTTACCTTCGGATCAACTTCATAGTAATACTGCTGAGTACGCATCCACCTTCCAACAACATGATCGCGGACTGTGTTGGCCAGAGCCAAGAAGTAATCTCTGGGTGTAGCAACATTTCGGTCCTTTACCAGAGTGTAATGGAGATGCCGGTTGAAGCTCTTCTTGAGATTTCCAACATTTTCCACTGGTGCAATCCCACGAATACTAATCTGCTTTCTCTTTTCGTGATCGGTGATCGGATAGGCAGCCGCCATAATGATGTCTGTGCTGTTGAAAGTATTGCTACACAAATGCTGTTGGACGATCTAGCGTACACTTATCCTTGCTGACCGAATCTCTTCCAAGCGACCTTGGCCTTCAAGGACGTATCCGTTTAGGGGTCGAATGCACTAGAGGGCGCGCTGTTTTTAGGCTGTGTTTTTCCTGCTGAAATAAGCAATCTTTAAAATAAATAAATAAAAAATCTACAATAATAACGATCTTAAAACTCGCAAAGCATGCGTACCCTTAAGGAATATGTTTGTTTTGAATCCGCTTCTTTTGCAAAATATATTTAGATACAAAATTTGAACTCATTGTTGACTCCAAAACAATGTAGGCCTATGTGGAAATTCTGGTGGACCCGGCAGATCCGGAGGTGTGTCTTATGTCACATAAAAGATTAACGCGGACACACACACACACACACACACACACACACGCACACACACACACAGAGAGAGAGAGAGAGAGAGAGAGAGAGAGAGAGAGAGAGAGAGAGAGAGAGAGAGAGAGAGAGAGAGAGAGAGAGATTAATAAAATAAATGAGTTTATTGTTGAACGCTAAGATTATTTGAATATCAGATCAACCTGCGAACCCTTCACAGGGGGAATTATATTATTTCTGTGAAACATTTCTGTATCTTCTGCCACAGCAAAGAAACACACAATATCAGTTATCTTAGGCTTTGTTTCACTCTGCGGTTGTTTTGATCAAGGTAGAGGAAAAAGCCGGAAAAGTGGGTGAAAAAGTAGTTCGATAGTTCTCAGGCACAGTAGTGATTAAAGTAAAAGAGGCCTTTCATATTTCCCAAATAAGGAATTCAGTCCCGCGAAGATTGTATGAAACACGTATGCATACACACAAGCAAATAAATATGGTTAATATCTCAAGCTTTCATGATCATTACTTGCATATATATGTGTGTGTGTGCGTGTGTATGCGTGTGCGTGTGTTTGTGATTGCCAACACTAATTAAAAGCCGGATCAAGTTAGAGGGAATAATTGACATTAACACTTTTTTAAATGCAGAAAGTAAAATACAGCAAAACTTTTACTTATAAAATTTTTATTCAGCTTAATGAGTTGCTCAAACACACGCAAATGCACTTTCAGTAACAGCTTATATATAGAGTTACAGCTAAGTACCCTAATGGAATAAATTTCTTCCAAACTTTCTTAAACGATCAAGTGCCCAACAAAAATTGCTTCAAAACTAAATATTTAGTACTTTCTCTGCCAAAGGAGGATTGCCTTGTTACAACCATTTGCCAGGCAGATCTGGCTTGAGATTGAAACATTATTACTACTACTACCACTACTACTACTCACTGAACTAAATAGATAGATCTTTTAGATCATTGACTACTACTACTACTACTACTACTACTACTACTACTACTACTACTACTACTACTACTACTACTATTATTATTATTATTATTATTATTATTATTATTATTATTATTATTATTATTATAAACTACTTTTCATTATAAGTGCAGTTTTGGCTATCTAGAAGACAAGGAAGTCCAAGGGAGATCACTTTCAACAATTTTTCAAAATGGAAGAGAACACGAAGAAGACAAAACCACGTGCCAAGAAACGGCCGAAAGATGGCCTTTCTTTGGAAATTATTAAAGACCTTGGCGGAGATGACGTGAGTAATGATCATATAATCTGATTCTGTATAAAACTTCTACTCTAGAACTGAGGGTCTGACATAATATTTCTCAGCCGCCTTTGATTCACATTCTCTGTGGTTTAACACTCTTCAACACTACTTTGATCGTTTGGAATCTCTGGCTCAGTCCTGGCTTGGTTCCACTCATATCTTTCTGACAAATCACAAGCAGTCACTGTCGATGGCTGTTTCTCCAGCATAGCAGATTTGGTGTGCGGAGTGCCTCAGGGTTCCGTTTTAGGGCCGGTGTTATTCACACTGCTTCTCCTGCTCGGAAAGCAAGCTGTTGAGTAACTTGAGAGTCAGTCATTTGCAGATGACACACAAATGTATAAATCCACTGCCCCCTCTCTCATTAATTCCACTGTTAAGACTTTAAAGAACTGCATCAGAGGCACGGTGGTCTAATGGTAGTGCTTTGGCTTACGGATCTGAAGGTCACGGGTTCGAGCCCTATCCGGGCCATTGTGTTGTGTCCCTGGGAAAGACACTTTACTCCCGTTTCCTACTCCTTCGGATGAGAGTATAAACCGAGGTCTAGTCTGTGTCGCATGCACTCCATCATAACGGACTTTAAAGATCCTGACGCTCATGTCCTAGACGGGTGAGTGCCGGTAACAAGAACATACCCAGCATTTGGCTGCAGAGTCCTCAATAAGCTGAGGGTGGCAGCCCCCAACGAAAGAAGAAGAAGATCACAGACATTAAGTCATGGATGACAATCAACAAGCTTAAGCTTAATGATGATAAAACTGAAGCCCTCCTCATACACAAGCACAACACCTCCTCCTTACTCTCGCCTCTCCAATTTATCGCTTACAGTAGGGACAACAAACATTCAGTTCTCATCCTCAGCGAGAAATCTCGCCTACATTCTCTCCGATGACCTGTCCCTCAACAACAGTTACAACCACATCTCCAACGTCTGTCGCTCTGCATACACGGCCATACGCCAAATCAGCTCCTTTCGCCACTATCTTACAGTCACTGCCACCAAAACCCTAGTCTGCGCTCTCGTCCTTTCTCATCTTGACTATTGCAACTCTCTCCTCACTGGCTCCTCAAAACACATACATACAGGATAGAATGAAAATTAGCCAGGGAATTAGTTCGCTAAAGAGAGCAGATGGATCCTTAGCTGAAGATGATGTTACTAAAGCCGAAACACTAAATGATTTCGTTTTCTAGTGTATTTACTCAAGAAGATGCAAACGATATTCCTGTGATACCAGAGGGAGAGTATTCCAGTGGTGTTTTTCTGGGTGATATAAGAATAACTTCCTTAGCGGTAAAAGGCAAACTCAAAGAATTAGACCCCATGAAGGCAGGCACAAGGCCTGGACAGAATTGCATCCAAGGTACTAAAAGAGTTGTGTGAAGAGTTGTCTGGTCCCTTGTGTCTATTGTTTAACAAGTCATTAGAAGAGGGAACATTGCCTGAGGAATGGAAAAGTGCTGAAGTGACAGCATTATTTAAAAAGGGCTCCAAATCAGATCCTGGTAATTATCAGCCAGTGAGTTTGACTTGTATTACATGTAAAGTTTTAGAGTCACTAGTTCGAGATGTCATTGTGTCATACTTTACGGATAATAAATTATTTGCAGTTTGTCAGCATGGGTTCAGGAAACGTAGGTCTTGTGTGACACAGTTGTTAGAGGTTATGGAGGATTTGACGGCTTTAATTGATGATGGGAAGGATGTTGATATAGTGTATTGTGATTTTAGAAAGGCGTTTGATTCTGAGCCACTTCAACTTGTTAAAGTTGGCTGCTTATGGTATAGGAGGCAATGTTCTTAAATGGATATATCAAGCTTTTTGTTTGAACGTAAACAGTGGGTTAAAGTTGGTTCAGAAAGGTCTAAAAATGCTAGATAATTTAAATGGTATTCCACAGGGCAGTATTTTAGGTCCAGTTCTTTTTACTATATATATATATATATTAATGATTTACCTGAGATACTGGAGAGTACGGTTAAGATATTTGCTGATGACATTAAAATTTATAATACAACATCGAAATCTAAGGTCATTCAAGACGATTTACATAAGCTACAGCAATGGTGTGAGAAGTGGAAGTTATATTTAAATGTGCAGAAGTGCAAAGTTATGCATGTGGGGAAAAGAAATCGTGGATGCGAATATACAATGTTAATAAAAGATGAAGTTTATAAATTAAATGTAAGCGATAATTAAAAAGACTTCGGTGTAACTTTTGATTGCAAGTTAAAATTTGACGCACATATTCAGAGAGTGGTAACTAAAGCAAACCAAATGTTAGGCATAATCAAAAAAGCTTTCACATACTTGGAAAAAGAAACGTTTTTAAAATTGTATTTAAAGCTTTTGTAAGACCTCATATGTAATATGCTAATGTAGTTTGGAGTCCATACTTGTAAAGGGAGTCGGTAGCAATAGAAAAAATACAACGGCGAGCCACAAAACTATTATTTGAGTGTCGTGACATGGCATATGATGAGAGATTAAGGTTTCTGGGCCTTCACTCTCTGAAAGGACGTAGGATCAGGGGAGATTTAATTCAGACATTCAATATAATTAATAATGGAGAGGATGTTATACTAATATTTTTTTCTTGCTTGATCAATCTAACAGGACTAGGAAGTGTAAAGGTAAAATTTTTATAAATTATTGTAGAACTAACCAACGAAAATTTTCGTTTGCACATAGAGTAGCTAATTTAGTAATTATTGGAATTCTTTACCAACAAATATTAAATTTGCACCATCTGTAAATAGTTTAAAAAACCACATAGACACTGATTCCAAATTTCAAGAATTATTCTATACGACTAGAATAAAAGATTATTTCAAATTATTGCATACCATAAACAATGAGGGGACGTTTTTATAAGCCGCGAGGCTTTAGGCAGCGATGCCTGTCCTACATCTACTACTGTTACACTCAGTTTGATGTTGGTGTTTTCTATCAGTATCTGATTCAGCCCCGATGCTTGAATTCCTGATAGGGTGTAACTCAGATTCGTTTATTCACACAGCCTGCTCAATCAGCTTACAAGTCACAAAGTCGACGTATGAAGTTTTCCACTTTTATTCAGCACACATCAACAACTGCATACAATTCTCAATTCAACTCAACAACTTTCACAGCAACTTTCCAAATCACTATCAACAACTTTACTGTCTCAACAGCGACTCGGCGCACGATTAAATAACCTCTCTCTTTTCTGGAACAATATGGTACATGGTAGAAATGACGTACTGCCACCAATCGAACTAAAGATCGTCATCACTGGCTTACGTCATTACACATTTTCTCTACTTCCGGGAACATTCACGACCTTCGATATCCATCCGGAAATTTCTATCAAGAGTAAACACGCAGATCCAGAAACTTCGCAAATTATCAACGTTATACAAAGCCTCTCCTAACAACAATGCAAACTCAAATCAAAGGTAAATAAACACCATTATTGAATACTTTGCAAAACGAAACGATTAGATCTATCGTGCGCGCTTCCGACATACTTTCGTTCACGTTTCAACGTAACATAACCCCCCACTCAAGAAGAAATTTACCCAATTTCTTTCAACAACGTTGAAACGTAATGCACAAACAAAGTACAGAATTAAAACTTATTTCAGACTGTCTGAACACTGTCAATGTTCACAGTTCATTCACACAGAGTCAAAGTTTCTCACCTGCAAGTCTTTCTGGGTACTGTCAATGCTCACAGATCATTTATCCAGTCAACGTTTTTCATTTTCAAGTCTGTCATTACCAATATTCTTAGTTCGTCCACACAGTCAATGTTCTTTCGTTCGCAAGGAATCGACGCCCTCGTCAGTTGCGGTCGTCATCGGCCCAGGGTCAAAGACGATGATCACGTGGGCTTCCCTGGAATCAGTGCGTCCTCCGTTGTCTCCTTCTTCCATCGGATGTCCGACGCAGTCGACGTTGTCAGCTCCCAGAATGCATTCGCTGGGTCTCACGGTCAGGTTGGCTTCTGCGGGACGGTGGAACAGCTCCCTCAAGGTCTGCAGATGCTCCTTCCAGGTCTGGGTGTGGACTTCATGTTCGACCAAAGTCGTAGAGCCTGGGACATCACTGAAGCTATGGGGAAATTCGCCCATAAGGTCCTTGAGCTCCAACTTTTGACCTTCCGTCAAGCTCGGTCCTAGCTTAACGTCATCGATGCCTTCTTTGCTGTGGAAGTCTCCAAGTTCCAACAGTTCTTCGCTGTCAAAGCTGTCGTCGGTCACAGCTGCTGCGGCTGCGTGCACAGTCTCTGATGGCCTTTCCACGTACAGCTTAAGGAGGTTGGCGTGGTATATCTTGGAATGCTGGCCGACCTTCACCTTGTAGTCGTTGATTCCCACCACGGTCTCCACTTCGTACGGGCCTTTCCACTGCATCAGCAACTTATTGTGATCGGTAGGTAGCAGCACCAGCACTTTGTTGCCAGGTTTGAACTTCCTGTTCACAGCCCTACGGTCATAGTAGTGCTTTCCACAGTCTTGGGACTTCTTCAGGTTTTCTCTGGCTATCTCGAGAGTCTGCTCCAGCTTCTCCCGTAGCTCAAACACGTACTGGTAACTGTTCTTCACCTCTGGGGTGTCTACTTCTTTCGTCCACAGTTCTTTTAGGATGTGCATCGGCCCTCGGATGGTTCTTCCGTACAGCAGCTCGAACGGAGAAAAGCCGGTGGACTCCTGCGGTACTTCTCTGTAGGCGAAAAGTAGGGCGTTGATGTAGCGATGCCATTGTCTGGGCTGCTCGCTGCACAGTTTCTTCAAGGTGGACTTCAGCGTAGCATTGAACTTCTCGACGAGCCCGTTGCACATTGGATGGTAGGGTGTCGTAGTTAAATGCCGGATGCTCAGCAGTCTGTTGACCTCCTTCATGCAGTCAGAGACGAACTGCGTCCCGAGGTCTGTCAGAATTTCTTCAGGCACTCCAAGTCTACTGAACATGTCCACCAGTGCCTCTGCTACAGTTTCAGTGTCAATCTTCTTCAGAGGCACTGCTTCTGGGTACCGAGTCGCATAGTCCACTAAAGTCAGTACCCATCGATGACCTTCTTCACTCGGAGGTCTTATTTCGCCGATTAAGTCTAAGGCCACCCTCTTGAAAGGTCGGTCGATCAGAGGCATCCTCTGCATAGGCACTTTCGGGACCCTTCCTCGAGGTATGGTCTTCTGGCAAATGTCACATGATCGGCAGAAACGGCTGACGTCCGCATGAAGCCCTGGCCAGTAGAACACCGCCTGGATTCTGTCTGACGTCTTCCTGATGCCTAGGTGACCTCCCATAATTGAGTCATGCGCTACTTCCATCACCTGGCGCCTTAAGGGTAATGGTACCAGTACTTGACGTAGTGGTTTACCTCCGTTGACCCTCGGGTTCTGGAAGATTCTGTACAGGATCTTGGCCTTCACCTCAAAATAGACCGTACCACTGCCTTTGGTCACGTGGTCTTGGCGGTTCCTGTACTTGTTTAAAGTACTATCATCTTCCTGGAGCTGGATCAGCTTATCTTTGTCCACGATGGCAGCTTTGGAGTTGTCGGCGACCTTCAGTGGCGTAGACATCTTGTCTCTCTTGGCCTGGGCCCTGGTAGTAACAGCACCGACGATCTCTGGTCGGCAGGGCTGAGCCGGAGTAACCACATTGTCCCGTAGCAGCTCTGTAAGGTCTCCATCGGGAAATGGCAATGGATCCTCCTCCACAACTTCGACGTGTTGAGTTGAGGCAGGACTCCACTCTGGATCGGGGTCGTCGGGTCGTCTCGCGCCGTCGATATTCCCGATCATCAAATCATACAGCGGCTTCTTCAGGCAAACCGCTTCGACTTCGCCTATGTAGAAAGGGGTGTTGACATGAATTTTTGCAACTGGCGCTTTCACACATTTGCTGTCGGCCATGAGTGTCCATTTAGAATCGCCAGTGAACTGTTCTTTAGCGATTAGGTCTTCTCTGACGATGACCCCACTGCAGCCAGAGTCTCTTAGAACAGTCACTTCATGATTTCCGACGCGTCCCTTGGAAACAGGCATGTTCTGGACGGTCACAGCTGCGCTGGCGACGACGGGGATGGATTTTCCGTTGGCAAGGAGAAGTTGGCCATCAGTCATGCACTCTTGCACGTCCGCAGGGGTAGCTGTGCGCTTGGTCTCACTCGGAAGAATGACGCTCCCGCCGCACACTTGATGGTCAGATCTACTGTTTTGCCGTTGATTGGAGAACCGCCTCTGCCGGTTGCCCGCCGCTGCGTTGTCCGTACTGCTCCGCTGTCCGCTACTTCTGTTTTGAGGACAGTTAGCCGCTCTGTGGTCTGTAGCGTTGCAAGTGAAACAGCCTCTTGAATGCCCTTCCCTGGGAGGAGGCGTGGAGTCTGTCTGTCTCTGGCTCGTCTGGCTTCCTTGGATCTGGTTCCCATGGTTTCCAGTCTTCTGAAAATGTTTCGTCGCGCTGGGTGGCCCCAGGGTCTTCCCATGAGCGATGAGATATCTTTCAGCAGCCTCAGTCACATCTTTAAGCGTCTGCAGCTTTTGTTCTTCTAAGTGGGTCGCTAGGTCCTTGTGACAGGCATTGAGAAATTGTTCCTTCACGATCAGGTCATGGAGACTGTCGTAAGACTTCGTTTCGCCTGATAACTCCACCCACTTGTGTAGATATGACGACAGGCGCTCCACAAACTGCTTTGGCGTCTCGCCTGACTTAGGCCGGCATTCACGGAAGCGTTTACGGTAGCCCTTCTCTGTAAAGTTGTAGCACTGCAACAGGGCCTCTTTCAAGACGTCGTAGTCTTTAGCGTCATCGTCCGACAATCTGGTGTAGACGTCGAGTGCTTCTCCCGTCAGAAGTGCACTTAGTCGAATCGCCCAGTCTTGAGGTTGCCAGTTAGAGCTTTTGGCAAACCTTTCAAATCTCGCCAAATAACTGTCGATCTGGTCCTTCCCGTCGACGAAAGCTGGCAATTTTGGAGCCATGTGGTCGCTGACGACTTGTGGCGCATGCTGATTGTTTTGGATACGCGCCAACTCCAGCTGGTACTGACGCTCAGCCTCTAATTGTCTCTCGTCCATCTCTCTTTCTTCTCGGCGACGCTGCGCTTCGAACTCTCTTTCTTCTCGACGTCGTTGCTCTTCTTTTTCTTGACGCCGCTCTTCTAGTTCTCTTTCTTCACGGCGACGCTGCTCTTCTAGTTCTCTTTCTTCACGGCGACGCTGCTCTTCTAGTTCTCGTTCTTGTATTCTCTCCTGGGACTTGACGTACTCCGTCAACTGTTTCCCTTTTAGATTCAGTTGAATCCCTTTCTGCCAGAAGTCAGCCATCTTGATGCTTCTGGAAAGTTCTGGAAAGTTCTTTTCTGGAAAGTTCTTTTTCTAGAAAGTTCTTGACTGTGCTGCACCCTTCTAGACTGTTCTAGAACAGCACGCTTTCTGCAGTAGCGCTGATGCTTGTCACTAGTCGCCTTCGCTGACGCAGGCCCCGCTGTCCTCGTCGTATGCGACGCTGCACCACGCTGGTGTTGATGTATACGCTCCTGTGCTGAAGTAGACGCGACGTCCGCTCGACGCTCGCTGTAACACTGGCGATGTAGCTCCGAGACTGTCCCTCGACGTAGTCTTACGGCAGCTACGTAGTCCCGATCTGTTGTTCGCTCACGAAGCAACTCTTCGGCGACTACACGCCCTTGCAGTCAACCCGAACCTATCGGTGATGTAGTCCCAGTATGTTGGCCCCTCTCGACGCAACTCGTTGGCGGCTACCCTCGATGACTGCCTCTCGTAACGTTGACTCGCTTGTTGTAGCAGTTGAACCCTTGGCTATGGCGTGAATCGCGGCTTGACCCCCAAAATGTTACACTCAGTTTGATGTTGGTGTTTTCTATCAGCATCTGATTCAGCCCCGATGCTTGAATTCCTGATAGGGTGTAACTCAGATTCGTTTATTCACACAGCCTGCTCAATCAGCTTACAAGTCACAAAGTCGACGTATGAAGTTTTCCACTTTTATTCAGCACACATCAACAACTGCATACAATTCTCAATTCAACTCAACAACTTTCACAGCAACTTTCCAAATCACTATCAACAACTTTACTGTCTCAACAGCGACTCGGCGCACGATTAAATAACCTCTCTCTTTTCTGGAACAATATGGTACATGGTAGAAATGACGTACTGCCACCAATCGAACTAAAGATCGTCATCACTGGCTTACGTCATTACACATTTTCTCTACTTCCGGGAACATTCACGACCTTCGATATCCATCCGGAAATTTCTATCAAGAGTAAACACGCAGATCCAGAAACTTCGCAAATTATCAACGTTATACAAAGCCTCTCCTAACAACAATGCAAACTCAAATCAAAGGTAAATAAACACCATTATTGAATACTTTGCAAAACGAAACGATTAGATCTATCGTGCGCGCTTCCGACATACTTTCGTTCACGTTTCAACGTAACAACAACTACTACTACTACTACTACTACTACTACTACTACTACTACTACTACTACTACATCATAACTACTACATCATAACTACTACTACATCATTGACAAACTACAAAAGGTTCAGAACTCAGCAGCTAGACTAGTATTCCAAGCAAAGAAACGCGAACACATCACACCTCTACTACATTCCCTTCACTGGCTTCCTGTGCAAGCACGCATAGATTACAAACTCTCTGTTCTCTGTCACAACTTCTTCTCAGATTCTTGTCCTTCCTACCTTGCTGATCTACTGTCTGTCAACTCTCCTTCATGCACTTTAAGATCTTCTGCTGACACTCGCACACTCAAGGTTCCCGTCACCCGGACTAAGCCATACGGCCAACGTGAATTTGCTTACTCTGCACCCCAGCAGTGGAATTCCATTCCCTCCCATATCCGCAACATACAATTAACACCAAAAAGGCCCTCAAAACCCACCTCATCAGACTGCATTATTCACACTGATTTGTATCCCGCTGCCATTCTCTCCTCTTTTGTTTTCTGTCTGAACCCTGATCCGTAAGTGTGTACACGGCTGTAAATATTTATACTGTTTTCCTTTCCTGGGTCTAATTGGGCATATAAATAGCTGGGAATAGGTTTTTGCTATTCTATTTTTGTCATTTTTGTACATAGTTGTAAATAGTTTTTAATTTTACTTTTACTGTTCCGTTTTTTTTGTGTATCGTAGCAAAAGCGATGTTTGATCGAGTGCATGTATTTTTATGTAATGACTATGTAAAGCGCCGTGAGTCTGGTCGTAGGCTGGAGTACCGCTCTATATAAAAATCTGTTATTATTATTATTATTATTATTTTAGTAATTAACTAATTTACTGGACATTATTAACCAAGAAACTGATTCATTGTACTTTTGTAGGTATAATGATTGTAACCATTGTTGATGGTAGTGGTAGCAAAGTAGTATTATTAAACTAAGGGACCCACTTTTACCACGCCCCCTCTACAAATCCATTTAACATTCAAAGTGTTTCCCCACCGAAAAAAATAAGCTTACAAGCTACATAGTTACGACAAAATATACCTTTCAAAAGTATACTTATTTTTTAAATGAAGAAATTATGTAGTTTTCATTGCTAGTAATAAATTAATCCAGCCAACATTCTGGGGATAAAAATAGCAGCTATCAAAGCCGTTAATGGCTATGGTATTCAATGCACATACAGTTAATCAGGGAAAATCACTCCCTGTCAGAACCAAAATTGAACATTAAAACGTTAGCGGTTGGTTTGAGCAACGAAGGCCCACTTTATCAATGTGTAATGTGATAACAATGAGAATTTTAGTGTAAACCCATTTTCAACAAAAGTAAACAAAGCCTTCGAATTGGGGACTTTTAAACATGTATACAATTTGTGTTCTTGTATACACTAATATAGTCAGATAATTTCCCTTAAAAAAGAGGGAGGTAATCAGTGAAAATTCCTATCATTTTCACCTCATTTTAATTATGCATTACATGTCATTAGTTAGTTAAAGTTGGCCTTTTTTTAAATATTGTAATTTGCTTTCATTTGCAGAATGATTTGGAACTGCTAGAAGATGTTGATGACAATAATGATGACATTGACTTCAATGCTAATGAATGTGATGATGAGCCTAGTCAAAAAGAGGTGAGTTTGGCAGATAAACAGCAAATAATCTGCATGTAGATTCATTGGAAGTTTGTCTTTGCTCATCCGCCAGGTGCATTTACATGACATGTCTTATTTTTATTTTGTTAATTAAAAAAATCAGTGCTCTTGCTAATTGCAAGATTTTGTTTGCATTGTTTCTTTTGACCACACGTGCACATTTTGGGGGAACCTGGACACACAGTACTAGTGAGACTCCTTAAATTAATTATCAAGACAACAAATGAACAGTGATTGCTTTCTCATACAGCAGCAGGTCATTGCATCACTACATAGGCCAAGAGGACAAAAGTCAAAATCTACCAGCCCCTCATGATTTTAGATTTAACCTTGTCTCACTTCCTTGCACTGAAATAACCATTAGTTTAATTGAATAAGTTAAGGTGGCCAGTTGTTACCTGTCTTTATTAATAGTCATTTCCGCCCAGATGCTTGAATCTTGATATGTGTAACTAATTCATTTATCCACACAGCCTGTTCACTCAGCAACAAGGCAGGAGTCGTCGTATAAAGTTTTCAAACTGTATTCAGCAAACACCAACAACTGCTTACAAGATCACATTCTGAAAACTACAAAAATCACTTTTTCAAGCAGACAGTGTATTATATAGCCTCCCTGCAATTGAGAGAAACTTCGAACATTCCAGAATGACGCAATAACACCCAATCAAAATTAAAGTCGTCAACGGAACTACTCACTGTCTTACATCATATAATGTTTACAAATCCACAAGATTCACCCAGCTAAAACACCTGGAACAGTTAATCGACAACAAACAAGCAATCCCTGAAAGTTCTCAGCGGTACCAAAACAATATCGGTTCATGAAAATGATCAGCATTATACAAAGCTTGTTGATGTTATAACAACTGCGCAGAATCAAATCAAAGGTAAATACACACTATTATCTCATGCTTTGCTAAAGAAAACAATCGGAACTATCGTGAGCGTCTCAGTCATAACACCAGTGCTTTTTTGTTCAGAGAAAACTAGAAACGCCACTTCATAATAAAAGTAGTGAATTTTTCTTCAATATAATTTAAAATAAAATACAGGATAATAATACTTATACTATAATTAACATATACAAATGGATTGTGTATCTCCAATTAGTGAATTGTTGATTTGAATGAAATTCTTAGGCTTATGAATCACTTTTGAAATGCAGCTAATTGTAATTTGTTGGAGGAGAGGAGTGGGATGGGGGTGGGATATATGGTGAGATGGGCAAAAAACAAGAAAAAGCAGTTAAGATTGAATGAGTATTTCAGCATTTTAATTATTATGTGTTTTCCATTGTTCATTACATGTGTTTTTCTTTTTTTTTTTTTTTTTAATTACCCCAGATCGACAAGTTGATTACCAAGTTGGGACTGCATCTCCATAGACCTGATTTTACCAAGGAAGAAAAGTTGGTATTTTATTTAACTTTCACTTTTTCGCAGTTTGTACTTAGCACATTGTTTCCTCAGTATGTATGTTCATTGTCTTTTTACCTTGTGATGGCACATGGATGCAACACTTCCATTTGGGAACAGAAATATGTTTTTGGAAAATTTGCCCAAAACTGAAGTTCTGTGGATTTTTTATTATTTTTAAAAAACGAAATTTTAATAAAAATGAAATGAAAAGCTCGAATCCTCTACTGCGGAACGGGTCTTGGTTTCCTGGTCATCAAAAAGCTAAAATGGAAGCGTTGCTCTGAATCATGTGCTTTGATAAATTTTTTTGTTCATGTATAGTTGTTCAAAACCAAGGACATTAGCATCAGGATCTTTAAAGTCCAAGCAGTAGAATGCCTGCGTGCACAGACTAGACTGCGGTTTATACTCTCATCATCAGCAGTGAAAGCAGTAGAAATTGTTGACTTCAGAACATTTTGATGTTTAAAACTGAATGACTCGATGTTCATGCCAAAAATTGCTTTGCTGAATTTCACTCTTTTTTTTTTACCAGGAAGAAGCGCAGGAAGTTGCTAACTCAAGATGTAGATGGGTCGGATGATGAGAAGGAACACATGCCATCTGAAGAGCCAGTTCCTGTGGAGAAAAAGAAGAAAAAAGAAAAAAACAAATTCAAGCATGAAGCACAGGATGAGAAATCTGAAGATATTGCAAAGGGTAGCAAGAAGCCAAAGGAACAGAACAATCAGCGTGCTAACACTAACAATACCACCAACTCCAGCGAGACCCAAAAGAGAAAGAAGAAAGAGGGCAAGAAATCCCAGGTGCAGCATGATGAAGTGAGCAGCACAACAGCTAGTGGAGAGGAGGAGCTGCGTAAACACCTGAAGGAGAAAACGCACAGAAACCACCTGTTGGTCAAACCTGAAGATGCCTGGGTTGACAATCAGGTAAGATACAGCTTGACTGCTGGAATTAGATTTTTTGATTTTTGACACTTTATTGTCCCCCTTTATCAGAAAATTCTGGACTGCCTCTCCTAGGGAAGTCGGTAGTTGCAGCCTTTGGTGTGCCCAAACCCAACCTATCTAATTTTAGTTGTATTTTAAAATTTTGCTGGAGGAGCAAACCAGAGTACCCGGAAAAAACCTCGGGTTGTCGCCCGTGTAGAAAGAAAATAATATTCTGAGAAGCGTAATGCCCAGAGGCGGGAATGATCTCACACCTGTCAGGTGCCATTAGTTTCTAGCCTGTCGACAAAGTCAAGTTAGTTCCACTTAGGCGGCAACAACGCTTGATTCATCATCTTGGTCATCATATTTTAGGTATCATATTAAAGTTTGAGGTAAAAATGTTGTTGGTCATCATTTGGGTCTTCTCTGCATTTATTTCCATTCCATAAGCTCTGGAGGTGCTGTCAAGCCTCTGTACCAGCTGGTCAAGTTCTTGTTCCTCTCCAGCCAACCCATAATGTCATCCTCAAAACAGAAGTTGGAGATTGCCCTACCCCCTATACTGACTGTGCATTTGTGATCTGCAAGAGCGTGTGACATGATGCGCTCTAGGAAGATGTTGAAGAGTGTTGGAGAGAGTAAGCATCCTTGACGTTGTTCTGAACCAGTTCCCGATGGCGCTGTCATGGAGGACTGTACTGGTAGACTTGTCATACAGACTTTTGATTACTTTAATAATTTAAGGGCTGATGCTGTGCACTTTCATGGTTGCCCACAGAGCTGCATGCCAGACTCGGTCAAACGCTTTATTGAAGTCTACAAACACATGATATAGATGTTGTTGGTGTTGTAGGTATTTCTCCCAGATTATTCTGAGGTTGAAAATCTGCTCAGTGGTACTTCGCTTTGCCCTGAATCCTGCTTGTTCTTCAGCTATGATTTGTTCAGCCTGGTGTTTCAACCTGTTGAGTATTATTTTCAGGAGGACTTTTGCTGGGATGGCTGAAAAAGCTGATATTGCGGTAGTTTTCACACTCCTGAAGGTTATCCTTTTTGGGAAGAGTGACGACAAGCCAATGGGGCCATGGTTTATTCCACTCCCCACTCTACCAGATCTACAGATAATGGTGATGGCGTCAATCATCTCTTCTCCTCCTGCTTGAAGCAATTCTGTGGGTACGTTGTCTACTCCCGCTGACATCCCCTTCTTCTGTGATTGCACTTCTGGCTTCTTCTCGGAAAATTGGGAGGATTTTTACTTCTTTTCTGTTCTGGAGACATGCTAGAACTGATGTGTCTCTGTTTGGTGTGAAGTTGTAAAGGTCAGAGCAGTAATCTGTCCATCTATCCAAGACTTTTGTTGTTCTGTAAGGCACATGCCAGACTTGCTTTGGATCATGGAGACCTTGGGCTGTTTAACACTTGTCAGCTGCTTCAAAGTCTGGTAGGCCTTCTTGCTGTTGTTCTTGTTCAGACTGTTCTCTATTTCCTGGTATTGATCTTCTATCCAGTTCTCCTTTGCTGTGCGCATGCCTTTTCGGATATCACTGTTGATTTTTCGGTAGGCATCAGCTCCCTGTGAGGTGTTCTTTTACATTTTCATCTCTCTTTGTTTGTCACACAGGTCCAAAAGTTCAGTGCCACGGTTTATTCTTTGGGCTGTGCTTGCCAAGGATCTCAGTGGCGGCATCTGTCACAGCTGAGTTGAATAGTGGTGGTCATGTTGTTTTCTACTTCACCAGCTCCCAAAATGAGCAGCGATGCAAATTTCCCTCCAATCGTGGCTTGGAATATTTCTGCCACCTCCGAGTGCACTTTGTTTTGTTTACTCTCTTTAAGTGGAGCTCGCAAAGATATGATATGCTTGATATTTCACATTTCACAAATAGCTCTTATGGCTGAACACCATGGTGACTTCCAATATGCAAAGTTTAGATGCCTTTGGATGGAGAAATTAGTCCATGTTTTGTGGACAAACAAAATATCTTTTATATGTGTTTTTCAACAGGAGAAAAAGTCAGGCGCAGATGAGGTTACAAAGGCACTGATTCAGCAGTGCGAACGTTTCGCAGACAAACTTCTTCAAGATGAAGTCGCATTGTACAATTCAGGTGAGAGTATGAATAAATTATGCAGACAATTCTGTAAGTGTTCAAATATTAGAACACCGTAAAAACGAATCACTCGGTGCAGCTTTTGTTTGGTTTCTTCAAGTCTGTCCATCTCTGGTACACACTAATTAATTTGTGAGAAGGTGGGATGTGGCTTATAGTTTGTTGGAACTTTTGTAAGACTTTTTTTCTTTTTTAAAATGACTTTTTTTTCAAAATCATTGGTTTGCGGCTTATATACAAGTGCTCCTTATCACCCGGAAAATACAATAGTTTGTTTTGCATAGATTTTTTTCAGGCATGAAAGGGCATTTTGGGAAGAGTTCGCACATCAGGAGGCAGTTTTATTTAAATATAAAAAAGGAGATTCTCACATTGTTTTCTTTTGCATCACTTTAGTTTTCTGTAGTGTATTGACATTACTGCTGCCACGCGTTTTCTTTGAGAAGGCAGACCGAATTGGGCCCACATAGGTGACAAATATTAACCGAAATCTTCATTACATTGATCAAATGTTGTCTTCCAGACCAACAAAAGAAGCTGAAGAGCAGATATAGCTTTTTGAAGAAAACGCTGACGTCAGGAACGCTGACGGACAAAATGGCCACCCTGCTTGACATGGTGGTGAAGTCTCCAGTCCACAGCATGTCTTGCCTGGACACACTGGTCAATATGGTCAGCAAGAAGGGGAAACGAGAAGCCATGATGGCTGCTGGTGAGTGTTTTAATATTAGTAATAAAAAGCTGTTGACAGAGAAAGGAGAGAGAACATAGTGTGTCAGTGAAGACATTTTAAAGAATGTCAGTTCCATTATCAATGTGTTTTCTAACAGATTTTCAAGGTTTCTTATGTACACATCTAAGATTTTCTTACTCATGTTTATTTTTCTGTTAAATTATCATTATGTGTGTGTGTTTGTGCATGCATGTTCACAAGTGTGTTTGTGTGTGTGTTTCAAGTTCTATTGTATAGATTCTGACCAGTCAGCCAATAAAGGTTTGAAAAGTGTTGACACTGGTTGCATTGCAGAATTAGTTTGTATAAAAAAAACTCATAATAAAAATTCTGCTCACATTAGCTGTTGTTAAGTCTTGTGTTGTTTTTTTACTCATGATATAGGAACATAAGAGTTTATGTATGAACTGTTCTGATTATGGATAATAGGTATTTTTCGTTGATAGTGCATGATTTGAAGGTGAAGTGAGTTTAGCTATCTTTTCTGTTTGCAGATACATTGAAGAATGCCTTGTTGTGCGAGCTCAGCCCTATTCCTAACGATCGGAAACTCATCGCTTTTGGTGATGTAAGTTACTGTTTTTAAATGTTATAAATTTACCTTCCTCGACCAAGTCGTGTTATACGTATGTGCTCGACATTTAAATCTCAGATGCTATCAGAGGTAAGTGCAAAATGTATGTACTATTTTATGTTATTGGACAGAGCATTCTGATAGCAAGGGCCATACTCCGCCTTACAAATAGACATTATTTAGGGCAGCATCAGACATTTGCACACAAACAGTTATCAGATTTCGCTCGGGTGAACAGTCTGATCATGCCATTCGCTATGATCATGCCATCTTCCATGGGTATATTTATGTTCTTCATTCATTCATTCAGTCAGTCAACAAACTATTATATGCATTTTATAAAGCAAAAGGTATATAAATGTTTTTATTAGATTTCTATGCACCTGTTAATTTTCAGCGTCCCTTTAACACATTGTGGCACACATGCAGTGGGAACAAGGACAGTGTGGACAGGAAGCTGCTTGTCTGGTATGTGGAGGACCTACTGAAGCAGAAATATGCCGTCTTTGTCAAGGCTCTTGGTGTATGTATTTTAATATTTTGCAATTCTTTGTATTTAATAATTGCAGTCAATCTAATGTTCAAAAATAAAAATGTATTCTCTTTTGTACCTGTAATAGTGATCTCCTCAGATAGCCGCTTTTTGAGTTCAAGTGAAGAGAAAGCATGTGATTTCATACTTTATTATTATTATTATTTAGTTCCTTTGCAAATGTTGTGTGTGTTGGGTGGTGGAGGGGAGGGAGTGTATGCGTGTGTTTCATTTTATTATTGCTGTTCATGTTGTTGCTGTTTTCTTTGTAAATGCTTTAGTTTTGTTGTGCGTTTGTTTCAGGTGATGTCATTTGATACTTTGGTGTCTGCAAAAGAAAAAGCTGTCAGTAAGTTGTAGTGCAATCATATTCTTCAGATAATAATGATGGAGGAAGGGAGAGGGAGATGATGATGATTGATTGATCGATTGATGATTAATTTGATGGATGATGATGACGATGATGATTGATGATGATGATATCCCTACAGTTGGATGAAAATGTGGCATTGGAAGTTTGTAGCTTAGTTTGGTACCAAATATAAATGCCCATTTAACTTCAGGCTAGGAGTTTTGTATTTTAAGCAAATGTATATTGATTTATGTTCCGTATTCTGATGATGAAATCTTGTTCCCTTTTATAGTTACACTGTTTCTTCCAGTGGTGCTTCTGATATTAAAATTTAAGAAGAGAAGAACATAAGTCGGTTTAACATCTTTAGACCCCATGCTTTGGAATTTATTTGAAGAAAGACTATATCCTAACAAATGTGTGTGTCTTTTCAGCCATAATTCACAGTCTTTTGGCAAGCAAACCTGAGCAAGAAGATGTAAGTAGATTTTTAAAATGTTTAAATATTGTAATTTATGTGGAGAAATTGGAAAACAGAACTTAGGTTAGCCACAAAAAAGAGCTTAAAAATTACAATTGCCAGTTGGAGGGAGTATAAGGAATTTGTCACAGCATACCCTAACATCCTATTTTCATTTAAGCGAGAAGATGTTAAAATGAAATAAATAATGGAGTTTTAAAAACCACTAATATTCACGTAACGGTCAAATAAAATGTTCAGGTTTGATTGTATAGTTTGTTTTTATATAGTTGAGGTATTCGTGTTCTTGAATGTTTGGTGTTTTATTTGCTGATTGTATTTTGTTTTATTTCAGGTTCTGTTGCCTATGCTTGTAAACAAGCTAGGAGATCTCAAAGTGGCATCAAAAGCATCGTATCTTCTCATAAAGCTTGGTAAGTATGGCTTTAGGCTTGTCCTTAGATTGAAAGACTTGTGTTGTCTTCTCTCTTGAGCTGAACTCTCTTTGTCTCTATATCTGTCTTCTCTCTCCGTCCATCTGTCTCTCTCTCTCATAGACTCAAATTCAAAGACTCAAATTTTATTCACCTCCCAACCCCCCACCTTCCACTCTCTCTCTTTCTTTCTTGCTCTCTTCTCCCCTCTCTCTTTCCATTCTTCCCTTTCTGCTCCTCTTTTTCCCTCTGCTCTATGTGCCTGTGTTCGTGTGTAGGTGTGTAGGGTGCAGGTACATTCAGTTTAGACATAAAATAAGAACTATTATTTTCTTTTTCAGTGGAGGAGCATCCTGACATGAAGGCAGTAATTGTTGGAGAGGTAGAGAGGCTTGTCTACAGACCAAACATTTCTCAACGAGCACAGTCAGTAGTTTCAAACTCTTTCTTTGATTCTTTATGGCCTTTCTTAATTGGAAGGTTTGTGGAGGTTCGTGAACCTTTCTTCAATGTGCTCAGATCCTGAACCTAGGTTCCTGAACCCTTTGGACAAAAAAATGTTCAGGAACCTAGGTTTCGAGATGTGAGAACATAGAAAAAGGGTTCATGAGCCTCCGATTAAGACAGGCTATGAGCTTTCACCCCTATGTCCGAGTCTCTTTTCTTGTCTCTACAGACTGAATTTATTTTATCTACAGAAAGTTCGAAATTGCTTCAGTTGCGTGGAAACTATGCATAGTCATAAAAATAGTCACTGTGTTTCTTCCCAGGTCCGTGCATCTGGAGCTAAAAAAACTTGCCAGAGCTACCACCATAGCGCCCATCCACTCTCTACTTCCCCTTTCTCTCTTCCTTTTTTCCCTACACACTGGAGCTTCAACTGAGTAATGCCTGCGTGATATATTAGCTGTAGGCCTGTAGCACACACAGTGATAAGCCGAAAGCTGGCTGGCTCGCTGTGTAATCCACTCGGTGAACTGTTGATAAGAATGCTCAAAATCCTGAATTCCAGCGAAGCACCACAATATTTAGCAGGAGACGCCACAGAGGATAACACATGTTAGTTATATGAAACAAAACATGCCACAATTTACAAGATAGAAGAAAGGATAAATGAGAGAACCAAAAAAATTTTGTACTCACCAAGTATATAATTATACTATGCTTTACAAATCTGAAAAAACACATGCATGCTACATTTAAATAAACAGGAAACTAAACATCTCAAAGCACAGCACAATCTATAAGACGGCAGAAGACAACACAGGAAACGAAACATCCTAATGTGCCACAATAAAAGAACACAAAATAATGAAAGAAATAGACCAAGGTGATCCTGAAGTACGTATATGTACAACACTTAAACCTAAATATATAAATACAATAAAGTATGTACAGTCAGATCTACTTACATATTATAGGCATGTGTATAGTATGCAAGGGAAATTTGTGTTGCGTTTTAAATAATTCAAAATAGTGCAGTAATGTCAGTAATATAATCCTATCCTATCCTATCCCGTAACTAGAAGGTCGTTGGGGCACCAAAGATGATCGTTTAACCAGCGTACTCCATCTTTCTCTGTCCCTCAGCAACCCTCATGGTGTCAAGCCAGTCTATTCTCAAATGTTGTCCTCCCACCTCTTTTTCTGTCTCCCTTTTCTTCTGCCTCCTTGCACTGTACCTTGCAGGATGGTTTTTGCAAGGCCTGATGCTCTGGTGACGTGGCCATACCATCGGAGTTTTCGTTTCTTCACCGCTGTGAGCATGTCATCTTGTTGTCCAATGGCTTGTGTGATGGTCTGTCGACTTAGTCATTGGTGATGTGCTGAGTATAGGAAATGCCTAGAAGTCTTCTGTAGCATCTCATCTCCATGTTTTGTATTCTTCGTTGTAGGTCTGCTGTGAGGGCCCATGTTTTGCAAGCGTATAGGAAGATGGAGATGACAAGGGAGCGCAGGAGCCTTACCTTGTAATGTAGACTGATGGTCCTGTCTTTCCAAATGGGCTTCAACCTTGTCAGGGCAGCAGTTGTTTGTGCTGTCCTGGAGAGGACTTCCTGTCAGGACCAATTGTTTGATACAATGGCTCCTAAATATTTAAGCTATGCACCGTGTTGAGGAGTTGGCCTTGGACTTTGATGTCTGTATTGATGCCATTGGTATTGTTGGTCATCATTTTGGTCTTCTCTGCATTTATTTCCATTCTAAAGTCTCTGGAGGTGGTTGGTGTAAAACCTCTGTACCAGCTGTTCAAGTTCTTTTTCCTCTCCGGCCAATCCATCAATGTCATCCGCAAAACGGAGGTTGGAGATTGCTCTACCCTCTATGCTGACTTTGCCTTCGTGATCTTCAAGGGCATCTGACATGATGCACTGTAGGAAGATGTTAAAGGGTTTTGGAGAGAGTAGGCATCCTTGACGCACACCGATTGTTCTGAACCAGTTTCCGATGGCGCTGTTGTGGAGGACTGCACTGGTAGTCTTGCCATACATGGTTTTGATGACTTCAATAATACAGGCCTGGGAATCGTACGCCTTTCGTCGTATTTACGACGAAATGATTTTCAGTACGACGAAGTCAAAAAAGAAAGGGAAAAAAATTATCCCCAAACGGTTTCAATTCTTACTCGGCTCGTTCCCCAAAGCACGCGCTCAAGCTAACAACTTCCTGTTGCACATGTTTGGATCAGCGAGTTGCAGAAATGGCTTGTCACAGAACCGATATTGTTGATCGTGGCGAAAACTTTAGTGACCAAGGAACGCGCTACAAGTGGTGTTGGGATTGGGTTGATCGTGACTTTGTTTTTGAATTGGGGAAACAGAAGCCTGATAGTGAGAAAAGAGTAAAATTAGAAGACCTAAAACCGATTCGGTATGGAACCTGGATCCCCAAGCTTTCGGAGCCCGGCAAAGCCTACTGTATTCTTTGCAGAAAAGAGATTAGCTATGCAAACAAGGGATTTGATGCTATCCAGAAGCACTGTGCAAAACCAGAAAGGAAGAAAACAGCAACAAAAAAAGACAAAGCCAACACGACTCTAGGGGCTACTCCAACACCTGCACCTTCAAAAGCAGCAGAAAAGAGGAAGCAGCTTGACAGTGCCAAAGAAGCCAAACGCCCAAAGCCAAC
Source organism: Oncomelania hupensis (assembly GCA_036898135.1). Taxonomy (NCBI): domain Eukaryota; kingdom Metazoa; phylum Mollusca; class Gastropoda; order Littorinimorpha; family Pomatiopsidae; genus Oncomelania; species Oncomelania hupensis. Next base: position 66,506,472 of record CM072513.1, on the reverse strand, counting down.
CACTCTGTTTCCAGTGTACGAGATGATTGTGTGGAACTGGAAGGTGACATGTCAAAACCCCCTGCCAAGAAGCAGAAGAAGATTGAGAGTTTTTTTATTAAGTGAAATGACAGGATAGAAAACATTTCCCTTTGCAGAAAATACAAAATCTGCTGTGAAATCTTGCTAAGGTCAAATATAATACTGCACTGCATGAGTGTGGGTGTGTGTTTGTGTGTGTATTTAGAATCAAAACTTTCTCTTGTTTTCAAACCAAAGGAAATGTTACTTTCAGCTGTCAGGACAGGCCTCCGAAGTGACTTAGAAAGGGAAAAAACGCTTATTTTCAGCGGGGTGGATTTCACCCCCATAGGGCCGCTGCCCCTTGACCCAGCCGGGGCCTACGGCGGCCCATGGATCCCGGCCCCAAAGTCAGTACTCCCAAACCACTTTTCACCATTCCCAGGCCTGATAATATGTTAGGGCTGATGTTGTACTCTCATGGTTGCCCACAGAGCTGCATGCCAGACTCGGTCAAACGCTTTCTTGAAGTCTTTAAACACATGATGTAGATGTTGTTGGTGCTGTAGGTATTTCTCGCAGATTATTCTGAGGTTGAAAATCTGTTCAGCTGTACTTTGTCCAGCTCTGAATTCTGCTTGTTCTTCCGCTATGATAATATGATAGCTGAAGTAATATAAAAGAAATGAAAAAATTAATATAAAAGAAAGAAAAAAGGTCTTACATACATGTTCATTGAAATTGTTAGCTGCATGTGAATAATACAAAAAAACCTAGCTGAAGGCCACTCCTATACACCACATTTCACTGGTACCATTGCAGCACCATACGTCAGTAATCCAAGAGCAGCACATGAGTTGATTTGAAACTTTTCTAACACAGACTCTGTTTTCACTATAGTTCTTAAATTTCTTTAGCCAAAGAAACAAAACTCGTTGATCCGACCACAACTGTTTCACGATTGTTTCATTATCACGAACTAAATAGAACAAACAAAACAACACAGAACAGCAGTTATTATTTAGCAAGATAGGCATTTTATGTGTATGTGTTTTGTTGATATTTTATAATGATGTTTGTATTCTATTTTGTTTTTGTAAACGGAGGCTCGATAAATTGAGTATAGCCTCAGCGTCCCCTGCATGGGATGCCTTTATTGTACAGTGACCGGCTGGTGGAGTGCCTTCAGTGTTACCACTGGGGTTGTTTCAGCAAATCTTTTATGCCAATCAGGGATGAGTCCTCTTTTAGCCAAGTTGTGGTCTTGATTTTGTGGTCCTGATTCAGCTCTTTGTAGTCCGCTGGATCCTGTAAGCAATTAATAACTAACTGTTCAAAGAACTAGTGCATGGATTAACAAAAATTATGGCACATTACTAAACCAAGAACGAAACATTTTCTCACTCTATCACAAAGTTTAGACTAAGTACTTACTGACGGCAAAATAAGAACACAGTCGGGGACTGCTTTCAATTTTGAGCGTGATTAAAAAATGATACACAAAGTGCAAATTATGTTTATCTCAATAAGAACAAAGATGCACATGTCAGTATCAGTAATATCAGCATTATCACAAAATCAAAACTAGTCTTAAACCAAACTCCAGTTTGCACTAACACAAAGCCTGTATATATATTAAAGTAACAAAATAGGCAAGATGAACATAATCACTGGCTTAAGTCACGGAAGTGATCACGTTTCACAACAAGAAACATGTTTTTTCAGATCGGTCCTTCTCACAGAGACTGATTCCAGTGTTGACTAGATAGAGCATTATAGCATCTTTCAGTTTGGCCTCCAAGAAAGGGGAAGAGCACTATAACGTCTTTAAGTTTGGCCTCCAAGAAAGGGGAATGGTCATCTATAATTCGCCTGCTGCAGCCCACTAGCTTTTAGCTGACATTGCAAGAATCCCAGTATATTATAATACAGTGTATTTAGAGTTTCACACTTACGAACAATTCAAGTGTCAGTGTTGATCCAATGCAAAGTTATAGAATAATTCAAATTTAATCCCATGGAACAAGGTTGCAGCGAAGGTTGATACTTATTCACTTTTTTTTTTAAACATTGTTTTAGTATTTTAATGTCATTGTAATTTTTCCTATTCCTGGGCATAGAACTGTGGTCTGCAAATGAAACATGCAGAATTTTACACACCCATGCACCTTTTGCTTCTGTCCACCTTTGAAAATATTGCATTGGTCAGATGTTTTGTTTGTTTGTTGAATTCTCTGTGTGTGTGTGCGTTTGTGAGAGCACATACATCATTAAATATGAGCCTCATGTGTGTTTGGGGGTAAAAGGTGACAAAGCCAGGCAGAGTTTACATTCAGTCACTTTTGTTATTAGCTTCACTTTCTTGCTGCTGTTTTCACAGGTACTACGCAATCTGTTTCCTGATGCAGATTAGATTACACAAGTTGGACCATGGGCTGGCGTTACAGCTCATCAAGATATATTTTTCTTTTTTCAAGGTAATTCTGGGATGGTATTACAACATTATATTATTGTTGTGTTTGCACATGGGTTTTTGACTTTGTATGTATTTGGATTTTTTAAGTAACAGTAATTGTGTAGATCAACTGTAAAACCAAAAAATGAAAGATGTGTTAAAGCAGCTATATTTTCAACTTTTTAAAACTTTAAATTTCTCTGTGCTATCAACATATTGAAAATTGTTGTTCAAAAATAATAATAATAATTTTCTGAAAAAAGTTTTATACTTCAGATATGTAATCCATCCAAGCCAAGAAATCTTTATTTGACATAGAAATAATGGAAAGGTTTTGTATTGCTTGCCATAAAACACAAAATAGTGTATACAATTGCATTAAAAAAACATATCAAACTGAATATGCCATTTTGTCATTTACAGGTTTACGTTGACAAGGGTGACGTGGACAACAAGATGATGTCTGCTTTGTTGACTGGGGTCAACAGAGCTTACCCTTTTGCCAAGTGTAAGTTAGGGAGGGATGGAAAGAGAAAGACAGAGAGAGAGAGAAAACCGCAGAGAAGGTTACATATTTTCCAGTTAAACCATCTGCGAATTTGTGTTAATGAAATATATGTAAAATTACAAAAGGAACTTTGAACTTCAAGGTTTCCCAATTATGTTTGGAAAATTGGTTTCACATGGGAGTGTTCATATTTTCACACCTGTAGCTGCCTGATGGCTGTTAGGTTAAAATAATGATCCTCGTTCTTTGGGAGAGAGGCGTTTGGGACCTATCTTTTTCTCAGGGCCAGCCAAATGGCGGGACACTGCCCATTTGCTTTACCTCGCTCACTTATTCCTTTTGTTTAATATAAACGAAAGTTGTCGATAATAGATGGCCACTAACGAATTTGATGGCAGAAGAGTTGCAGAAATTACAGTCTCCCTAAAGTTGCTTTATGTTTTTTCTTTACAAACTTGGCTATAGCCTTCTTTTTTTTTCTTTTCTTGTTTTTGTACCACCAACAAGCTGAGTTTGTGTCTTATTTCATGTATGGAAGTTGTTTTTGTCATTCATTGAAGCATTTGTTTCAAATTTCCTTATTTTGATTTTCTGTTTTGTGTGCAGTGAAACAAGACTATCTGTCGGAGCAGATGCAATCATTGTTCAAACTTGTGCACCAGGTCAACATCAGCACCAGCATTCAGGCCCTCATGTTGCTGCATCAAGTGGTTGATCCAAGGTAATGGATATTTATTTTGCTTAGAAATGTAACTTGAGTAGGAAGTGATCAGTTTATCAATTATTCTTGACAAGTAGCTGCTATAGTCTTTCCTCATGGCTGCAACTTATTGTCTAGATGCAGTTAATGTTACATTGTTATTTTTCTCAAAGTCTTCTGCAACCTGCAGACCGATGCCAAAGCTTCCAAGATCCATGATGACGCTTGCATCAGATATTTGATGAAGTGGTTTCATTCAAAATGAAGCAGAAGAAAATTCGTAAAGGATTCAAGATCGTTATATGTTGTTTCTCAAAAACATGCTTTTTGCAACTAATAATCCAATAGCAGTTTAAGTTATATGAAAAAATGCAATGCTGTTTAGTATTGTGTTTATTCACTAATATTTTCATTTTTTGCTTATTTTCTGCTGTCAGCAACAATGATGGTGACCGTTTCTTCATGGCTTTGTACCGCAAGCTGATGGACCCTGAGCTGGGCACTTCAGCCAAGCTTCCCCAGTTTCTCAACCTCATCTACAAGAGCATGAAGACTGACATTGTTGACAAGAGAGTCAAGGTAATGCTGGCTGTTTATTTAGCATAGAAGGTTGTATGTCTGAAGTGAGGTTTGTTGTGTTTCACTTGTAAGTATTTGTGTGCATGTTTGTATTACTTCTTATCATAATTTATTAGTGTCTTGTTTTGTCTGATTTTTTTCTTATATATCTGGATGTTAACATTTAGTACGACTGCATGAGAACTTCGCTTTGAACTGATCTATCATTAGAAAAAAGTGCTATTATTATTATTTCGTGTTGAGAGAGTGGATGAGTATGGAGTGTGAACGTAATGATAATTCAGATATATTTGATCATTGTGTGTGTTCATATGTATGTGTGTGTGTTTCAGCAGTTATTTGCTGAAAGTATGTACAGTGGTTCAAAAGTTGCTGATTACGCGTAATCGGAAATATGACAGTTAGGCTAAATTGCCAAAATATTAATTTCCTATCCTGTCCTATCCCGCAAATCAAAGGTCATTGGGGCACCACAGATGATTGTTTAAGCAGTGTACTCCATCTTTCTCTGTTCTCAGCAACCCTCATGGCTTCGCTCAGTATCATACCAGTCCATTCTCGAATGTTGTCCTCCCACCTCTTTTTCTGTCTCCCTCTTCTTCTGCATCCTTGCACCGTGCCTTGCAGGATGGTGACGTGGCCATACCATCGGAGTTTCCGTTTCTTCACCACTGTGAGCATGTCATCATGTTGTCCAATGGCTTGTGTGATGGTCTGTCGGACTTTGTTGCTGCTGCTGTTCTTAAAGGATGATGTTGTTAGCAAAAGGGAGAGAAAGATGACGTTTAGATAAAGAACATTCTTTCCATCTCCCACCCCATTCCCTAACCCCCTGTGACCAATGCAAGTCATCACCAGAGCTGCCAAGTGCTACGCTTTGGGCGTAGTTTGCAACGCTAGAGTTGACTTGGCTACGCTGTTACGCCCGGTCTCGATTTGCTACGGCCGGTCAAATTTTGTGTAGCGTACCACTTTTTGACAAGAAAGTGGCTGTGTAAAACTCGCACAGTGTTACGTTGAAACGCGAATGGTAGTACGTCGGAAACGTATACGATAGATCTAATCGTTTCGTTTTGCAAAGTATTCAATAATAGAGTTTATTTACCTTTGATTTGAGTTTGCATTGTTGTTAGGAGAGGCTTTGTATAACGTTGATAATTTGCGTTAGTCGATATTAGTTGAGAATCTTCTGGATATGCGTGTTTACTCTTGATAGAAATTTCCTGATACATGTAGAAGCAAGAGGTCGTTCTGGAAGATATAAAAATATGTATTGACGTAAGTCAGTGATGACGATCTTTTATTCGATTGGTGGCAGTACGTCATTTTCTACCATGTACGAAATCTTTCCGGAAAAGAGAGAGGTTATTTAATCGTGTGCCCAGTTGCTGTTGAGAGAGTAAAGTTGTTGATAGTGAGCTGGAGAGTTGCTGTGAAAGTTGTTGAGTTGAGTTGAGAATTGTATGCAGTTGTTGATGTGTGCTGAATAAAAGTGGAAAACTTCATACGTCGACTTTGTGACTTGTATGCTGCTTGAGCAGGCTGTGTGAATAAACGAATCTGAGTTACACAACTATCAGGAATTCAAGCATCGGGGCTGAATCAGATACTGATAGAAAACACCAACATCAAACGGAGTGTAACATTTTGGGGGTCAAGCCGCGATTCACGCCATAGCCAAGGGTTCAACTACTACAACAAGCGAGTCAACGTTACGAGAGGCAGTCATCGAGGGTAGCCGCCAACAAGTTGCGTCGAGAGGGGCCAACATACTGGGACTACATCACCGATAGGTTCGGGTTGACTGCAAGGGCGTGTAGTCGCTGAAGAGTTGCTTCGTGAGCGAACAACAGATCGGGACTACGTAGCTGCCGTAAGACTACGTCGAGGGACAGTCTCGGAGCTACATCGCCAGTGTTACAGCGAGCGTCGAGCGGACGTCGCGTCTACTTCAGCACAGGAGCGTGTACATCAACACCAGCGTGGTGCAGCGTCGCATACGACGAGGACAGCGGGGCCTGCGTCAACGAAGGCGACTAGTGACAAGCATCAGCGCTACTGCAGAAAGCGTGCTGTTCTAGAACAGTCTAGAAAGGTACAGCACAGTCAAGAACTTTCCAGAAAAAGAACTCTACAGTCAAGAACTTTCTAGAAAAAGAACTTTCTTAAAAAGAACTTTCCAGAAGCATCAAGATGGCTGACTTCTGGCAGAGAGGGGTTGAACTAAATCTAAAAGGCAAACAGCTGACGGAGTACGTCAAATCCCAGGAGAGAATACAAGAACGAGAATTAGAAGAGCAGCGTCGCCGTGAAGAAAGAGAATTGGAAGAGAAGCGTCTAGAAAAAGAAATAGAACTAGAACAGAAGCGTCTAGAAATTGAACAGCAGCGGCAAGAGAAAGAAGAGCAACGACGTCGTGAAGAAAGAGAGGAAAGAGAGGCTGAGCGTCAATACCAGCTAGAGTTGGCGCGTATCCAGAACAATCAGCATGCGCCACAAGTCACCAACGACCATACGGCTCCAAGATTGCCAGCTTTCGTCGACGGGAAGGACCAGATTGACTGTTATCTGGCGAGATTTGAAAGGTTTGCCAAAAGCTCTAACTGGCAACCTCAAGACTGGGCGATTCGACTAAGTGCACTTCTGACGGGAGAAGCACTCGACGTCTACACCAGATTGTCGGACGATGACGCTAAAGACTACGACGTCTTGAAAGAGGCCCTATTGCAGTGCTACAACTTTACAGAGAAGGGCTACCGTAAACGCTTCCGTGAATGCCGGCCTAAGTCAGGCGAGACGCCAAAGCAGTTTGTGGAGCGCCTGTCGTCATATCTACACAAGTGGGTGGAGTTATCAGGCGAAAGGAAGTCTTACGACAGTCTCCATGACCTGATCGTGAAGGAACAATTTCTCAATGCCTGTCACAAGGACCTAGCGACCTACTTAGAAGAACAAAAGCTGCAGACGCTTAAAGATGTGACTGAGGCTGCTGAAAGATATCTTATCGCTCATGGGAAAACCCTGGGGCCACCCAGCGCGACGAAACATTTTCAGAAGACTGGAAACCATGGGAACCAGATCCATGGGAGCCAGACGAGCCAGAGACAGACGGACTCCACGCCTCCTCCCAGAGAAGGGCATTCAAGGGGCTGTTTCACCTGCAACGCTACAGACCACAGAGCGGCTAACTGTCCTCAAAACAAAAGTAGCGGACAGCGGAGCAGTACGGACAATTCAGCGGCGGGCAACCGGCAGAGGCGGTTCTCCAATCAACGGCAAACCAGTAGATCTGACCATCAAGTGTGCGGCGGGAGCGTCATTCTTCCGAGTGAGACCGAGCGCACAGCTACCCCTGCGGACGTGCAAGAGTGCATGACTGATGGCCAACTCCTCCTTGCCAACGGGAAATCCATCCCCGTCGTCGCCAGCGCAGCTGTGACCGTACAGAACATGCCTGTTTCCAAGGGACGCGTCGGAAATCATGAAGTGAATGTTTTAAGAGACTCTGGCTGTAGTGGGGTCATCGTCAGAGAAGACCTAATCGCTAAAGAACAGTTCACTGGCGATTCAAAATGGACACTTATGGCCGACAGCAAATGTGTGAGAGCGCCAGTTGCGAAGATTCATGTCAACACCCCTTTCTACATAGGCGAAGTCGAAGCGGTTTGCCTGAAGAAGCCGCTGTATGATTTGATGATCGGGAATATCGACGGCGCGAGACGACCCGACGACCCCGATCCAGAGTGGAGTCCTGCCTCAACTCAACACGTCGAAGTTGTGGAGGAGGATCCATTGCCATTTCCCGATGGAGACCTTACAGAGCTGCTACGGGACAATGTGGTTACTCCGGCTCAGCCCTGCCGACCAGAGATCGTCGGTGCTGTCACTACCAGGGCCCAGGCCAAGAGAGACAAGACGTCTACGCCACTGAAGGTCGCCGACAACTCTAAAGCTGCCATCGTGGACCGAGATAAGCTGATCCAGCTCCAGGAAGCTGATAGTACTTTAAACAAGTACAGGAACCGCCAAGACCACGTGACCAAAGGCAGTGGTACGGTCTACTTTGAGGTGAAGGCCAAGATCTTGTACCGAATCTTCCAGCACCCGAGGGTCAATGGAGGGAAACCACTACGTCAAGTATTGGTACCGTTACCCCTAAGGCGCCAAGTGATGGAAGTAGCTCATGACTCTATCATGGGAGGTCACCTAGGCATCAGGAAGACGTCAGACAGAATCCAGGCGGTGTTCTACTGGCCAGGGCTTCATGCGGACGTCAGCCGTTTCTGCCGATCATGTGACATTTGCCAGAAGACCATACCTCGAGGAAGGGTCCCGAAAGTGCCTATGCAGAGGATGCCTCTGATCGACCGACCTTTCAAGAGGGTGGCCTTAGACTTAATCGGCGAAATAAGACCTCCGAGTGAAGAAGGTCATCGGGGGGTACTGACTTTAGTGGACTATGCGACTCGGTACCCAGAAGCAGTGCCACTGAAGAAGATTGACACTGAAACTGTAGCAGAGGCACTGGTGGACATGTTCAGTAGACTTAAAGTGCCTGAAGAAATTCTGACAGACCTCGGGACGCAGTTCGTCTCTGACTGTATGAAGGAGGTCAACAGACTGCTTAGCATCCGGCATTTAACTACGACACCCTACCATCCGATGTGCAACGGGCTTGTCGAAAAGTTCAATGCTACGCTGAAGTCCACCCTGAAGAAACTGTGCAGCGAGCAGCCCAGACAATGGCATCGCTACATCAACGCCCTACTTTTCGCCTACAGAGAAGTACCGCAGGAGTCCACCGGCTTTTCTCCGTCCGAGCTGCTGTACGGAAGAACCATCCGAGGGCCGATGCACATCCTAAAAGAACTGTGGACGAAAGAAGTAGACACCCCAGAGGTGAAGAACAGCTACCAGTACGTGTTTGAGCTACGGGAGAAGCTGGAGCAGACTCTCGAGATAGCCAGAGAAAACCTGAAGAAGTCCCAGGACTGTGGAAAGCACTACTATGACCGTAGGGCTGTGAACAGGAAGTTTAAACCTGGCAATAAAGTGCTGGTGCTGCTACCTACCGATCATAATAAGTTGCTGATGCAGTGGAAAGGCCCGTACGAAGTGGAGACCGTGGTGGGGATCAACGACTACAAGGTGAAGGTCGGCCAGCATTCCAAGATATACCACGCCAACCTCCTTAAGCTGTACGTGGAAAGGCCATCAGAGACTGTGCACGCAGCCACAGCAGCTGTGACCGACGACAGCTTTGACAGCGAAGAACTATTGGAACTGGGAGACTTCCACAGCAAAGAAGGCATCGATGAGGTTAAGCTAGGACCGAGCTTGACGGAAGGTCAAAGGTTGGAGCTCAAGGACCTTATGGGCGAGTTTCCCCACAACTTCAGCGATGTCCCTGGCTCTACAACTTTGATCGAACATGAAGTCCACACCCAGACCTGGAAGGAGCATCTGCAGACCATGAGGGAGCTGTTCCACCGTCCCACAGAAGCCAACCTGACCGTGAGACCCAGCGAATGCATCCTGGGAGCTGGCAACATCGACTGCGTCGGACATCCGATGGAAGAAGGAGACAACGGAGGACGCACTGATTCCAGGGAAGCCCACGTGATCATCGTCTTTGACCCTGGGCCGATGACGACCGCAACTGACGAGGGCGTCGATTCCTTGCGAACAAAAGAACATTGACTGTGTGGACGAACTAAGAATATTGGTAATGACAGACTTGAAAATGAAAAACGTTGACTGGGTAAATGATCTGTGAACATTGACTGTATTCAGAAAGACTTGCAGATGAGAAACATTGACTCTGTGTGAATAAGCTGTGAATATTGACAGTGTTCAGACAGTCTGAAATAAGTTTTAATTCTGAACTTTGTTTGTGCATTACGTTTCAACGTTGTTGAAAGAAATTGGGTAAATTTCTTCTTGAGTGGGGGGTTATGTTACGTTGAAACGCGAATGGTAGTACGTCGGAAACGTATACGATAGATCTAATCGTTTCGTTTTGCAAAGTATTCAATAATAGAGTTTATTTACCTTTGATTTGAGTTTGCATTGTTGTTAGGAGAGGCTTTGTATAACGTTGATAATTTGCGTTAGTCGATATTAGTTGAGAATCTTCTGGATATGCGTGTTTACTCTTGATAGAAATTTCCTGATACATGTAGAAGCAAGAGGTCGTTCTGGAAGATATAAAAATATGTATTGACGTAAGTCAGTGATGACGATCTTTTATTCGATTGGTGGCAGTACGTCATTTTCTACCATGTACGAAATCTTTCCGGAAAAGAGAGAGGTTATTTAATCGTGTGCCCAGTTGCTGTTGAGAGAGTAAAGTTGTTGATAGTGAGCTGGAGAGTTGCTGTGAAAGTTGTTGAGTTGAGTTGAGAATTGTATGCAGTTGTTGATGTGTGCTGAATAAAAGTGGAAAACTTCATACGTCGACTTTGTGACTTGTATGCTGCTTGAGCAGGCTGTGTGAATAAACGAATCTGAGTTACACAACTATCAGGAATTCAAGCATCGGGGCTGAATCAGATACTGATAGAAAACACCAACATCAAACGGAGTGTAACACACAGCAACAGCAAGTCGCTGTGTGACCGTTTTGTATCTGCCGCACGCACGCACACTGTGTCTGTGTTAGCCAATCGGAAAGCGCAGTACAAAATTACCGGAAACGCTTAACCGCCATCTTAGTTCTTCATGGTTTTAGACCGTGTCAGAGTGTGCAGATTTTTACTATTTTCATTTCAACATGTCGAAGCGACCTGCTGGAGCGAGTACAACGAATGAACCGCCCAAGTCCAAAATGCGTCATGCTTGTCAGAAATACCGAACGAAATACAGTGAAACACATCCGTGCATCACTTCTTCAAAAGTCAGTGCCCAGCACGTGTTTTGTAGCATTTGCTACATGGACATTAAAATAAGCCATGGTGGAATGCATGCTGTAGAAAAGCACGTCACATCCAAAACACACGAAGACAAGGCTAAAGCAGCAACCAGATCAGTGTCTACATTCTTTCCCTGTTATGATACTCAATTGGACAGTGCTATCTTGCGGAAGTGCAAGAAGGCAGCCATTTTTTTTTTTAAATTAGAGAGCACTCATACCCCCATTGTAATTGCCAAATCTGGATAAATAAAGTTGTTTGATTTGAATTGAATTGAATTGAATTGAATTGAATGTCTGACTGAATGACTTGTGTGCATCCAAACACTATTTTGCCAGTTGGGTGGTTGGTGTGTGTGTGTGTGTTATTGTATTAAAATGCAAAAGTAAATAAGCGGATGACCTTGTTCAGGGTTAACATTTTGTTGAAATGCTACTCCCAAACGCCATTTTGCTACTCCCAAGTTGCCTTTTTGTTACTCCCGACCAACAATAGCAGTTGGCAGCTCTGCATCACAGAAAATATGGCTTTCAACGTAGTGTCCATCTACAGTAGCAAATGAATCAGTCTAATGATCATGATGTATGGCTGCTCCACCTTAGAGACAGAAGAAGATGAATTTTAGGTAAACGCTGTCTACATCAGTTCTTCTTATGCTCCACTGTTTTTTTATGAAAGACATATTCAACTGTTTGTTGCAGGCAATGCTGAAGCGTCTGTTACAGAGGGCTATTCACCTAGGACCAAACTTTCTTTGTGGTGCTCTCATTGTGGTTTCTGAGGTAAAGAATCCTCTTTGACATGTTTCTCTACAAATTACAGATCTTTCTGTAATGTCTCAGTCTTGTCTATGTCTTGTCTCCGTCTTCTGTCTCTAATCTCTGATCCATTTTGTTGTCCATTTTATCTCTTATGGTCAAAAATGTATTCTAAGTTAAATCTATACCACTTTGAAATAGTACTTCACCGATTTTGATTATTTTAATTATGCAAATACTTTAACCTCTGCCCAGCCTTTTGTGCAATTCATAGTTGCACTTTCTCAAAAGTGGTCATTTTCTAAATAAGTTTTGCACTGAATCTCAACATCTGGCTGAGCTGATTTTTCATAAATATTTGCTTGCAGAAAGGAGTGCCAAATGTTCCATTTTTGTAAAATAAAATTTTGCTTCTTTAGGATATAAGCAAGACAGACCAGGCCCATGAAAATTAACTTTTGATTATGCTGGTTTTCATATATATATGTTTGTGAGAGTCTTGAAAGACATTTGAGTAGCTTGCTGTCATGTTTTTATCCTAAAGTTCTTTTTCTGGTGTATATATTTTAAATGCTATTTTTGCAGATATTGAAGCTCAAGCCGGGACTGTTAACTTTGACACAAGTGGGAATTGAATAGCTTGCTATCATGTTTTTATGCTTCAGTTCTTTTTCTGGTATATATTTTAAATTCTAATTTTGCAGATATTGAAGCTCAAGCCGGGACTGTTAACTTTTACAAGTGGGAATTGAATAGCTTGCTGTCATGTTTTTATGCTATAGTTCTTTTTCTGGTATATAGTTTAATTTCTATTTTTGCAGATATTGAAGCTCAAGCCGGGACTGTTAACTTTGACACAAGTTGGAAAGGTGAGTTTGAAAAGCCTAGTCTCTTCAGCATAGGAGTTTTAGCAAGCTTTTCATATTTGTTAATGAAAGCATGCTACTTGACATTTTTATTAGTTTTCAGATCTAAACAGTATTAGTTTGTTTTTTTTAAACTGAGATTCTTTTACGTCATCAGACGGCTCAGGATGACAAGATCAACACCCTTGATGATGAAGATGATGATGAAGAGGAAAGGTTTGTGGATCTGCCGGTACCCGCAGAGTTTTTGGATGAAAATGACAACGGTGATGCAAGAAAAGCAGCGGATACACCCGACAGTGAGCAGCCAGAAAAACCAATGGCTGTGGGACTGTCCAAACCAGCAGGGGAAGCCTCTTGGGTTCACAGGAAAAATCTGACAGGTGTGTTGAGTGTGATCAAATTGTATTTTACCCCCATCAAATGCTACGTTTTATGTCCATGACTACTGAGCAAATCACAGTTGATAGTTTGTTACCTGTTCTTTTGGCAAAATTACCACGTTCATTAATTAACCTCCACTTCAGTAACAAAGAGAAGTGAGGAAAAAAAATCCCTTCGCTATTGAGAATTGAGACCTGCACGAATGGGCGAGCATTCTACCAACTGAACCACTCAGCTACCCCAGGTTTAGTCTAGAATTAGATTGAAGATTATGTGTCGCTAGCTGCATACAGATATTTAAGCTAAAATGTACAGGCATATGCGTGACATGAATTGTTCTGTATGAAACATGTGTGTATTAATCTTGTCTTGCCAACAGGGAAATCAGAGATAGAAGGGTACAACCCTTATGGGCGAAATCCCCTGTACTGCAATTCGCAGAACGAATGCATGTGGGAGCTGATGCTATTGAAAGGACACCACCATCCCACAGTCGCACTGTTTGCAGAAACTATTCTTCAGGTCACTTCGGTTTTATTATTTTGTAAAACTTTCTTTTTGGGGTGTGTGTAAATTTTAGTCACTCTATTTTTTATTTATTTTGTTAAAATTATTTATTTTATTTATATATTCAAAAGTTAACATTTTTGGCAATTAAAAAAAAATTCAAATTTGTGAACAAGTAGATGAGGAGTTAGCTCCCTTTGGGTGCATTGCTTTTGTGACCAGAGGCTTGGTTCTACACATGCCTCCAATGCTGTGAAGATGCTTGTTTTGGACAATGAAGCTTTGTATGTCTTATCAATTTATATACATTCACAAATTTGTCTTTGGGGTAGTTAATTTTTTTTAATTGATGTAGTGTGTTAAAATGTTGTATTTGAGATAACAATATTGTTCATTTCCGTGACAAAATGTGTAGTATTTGAGTCCATTGTAATGATTATGCTTGTGTTTTTTTTTAGCTGTGACTAAAGTGATCTTGATTACAAATATTATTTTAACAAATTTCTACACAAATCTTTTATAATAAAAAATTGTACGTTAATGTGGAAATCATGCCCTGATATTTGGACTCTTATGCTTAGATCCCTGCAATGACTTTTAGTTGTGACATGCTACAATTCTACCAAATAAACTGGCCCAACCTACTTTATAAACGCTGATTTATGTTTGTGCAAAATTGATTTAATATGCATATTATTTTGCTGGGCAATGGTAAAAATATATGTAGAATTAATTTCTTATTTATACTTTGTTTTTTTTTTTTTATTTCAGAGCAAACAAATTGTGTATGATGGTGACCCATTAGAAGATTTCAATTTGATCCGTTTCCTCGATCGTTTTGTATACAAAAATCCAAAGAAGAAACAAGAAGGTTTGTACAGTTAAACAGTACAAAATGTTCGGCGTTCAAAGTAAAATAAAATTTAAATTTAAATTAATAAGTGGGTCTGTCTACAAAGCTGAGCACCGCGAGGGGTGCTGCTTTTCTAGATAATATTTATCACAACAAGCTGCATATTTGTCTTTCCTTTTGCTATTATCTTATTTAAAAGTGATCGGAGAGATAGTATTAATAATTTCAAGACGAAAATGTCTATAGAACCTTTGTATTTGCTTTGTAAATGTCTGAAAGTGGCCTAAAATTTGACCTAATTTTGTGACATGAGAATGACCGGGTTTTCTTCTAAGTGTTTACATAAATAAAGATGTCATAGAACAGGTAAAATTATTATAATCTAACTCATTAGTAATAGTTTAAACATGCACAGTACTTACAAAATCAATTTGTTTTGTATTTTGTGTATTATAGCCGGAGTAAATTTGGTTGTCCAACGTAATGCATGGTTTCCGAAACAGGCAGAATGTTTTAAAAAATTGATCTTCGTCTTAAGCGCAAGAATACATGTTTTTTTTAAGAGTTGTCTTTCTTGTTGGGATGTTATGAATGAATTCCAATGTTTACAAATAACAATTTAGTCGTTATGTAAATGCTTTGATGGTCTGAAAAGCATCGGTTGACATCGTTTCCGGATTTTCGTGTGACGTTGGACAACACACAAATTTATTTTGCTTATTTCAAAGCATACCTAGTAGAACTATTTTAATGACGTAAAGTAGGCCTCATTAGCGGATTGATATATACACTCGTCCCTTCTCGCGTGGTTTCATTTTATGCGGGGAATCTTTTTCATTGTGTGTGGTTTCCGAGTATCACGTAGTTGTTACGTTGGAAAACGCACGCAGTGTCACCAAGAAAATTGACTCTTTACGGTAAGATTCTTCATGTTTATATAATATTTTATGTTTATTTAGTTGTTAGGATAAGTTTAATTCGACTGTGGTGCCTATTTTAATGAAAATAGATCTCCGGCTAGTCCAACGTAATTAGAAGCCAAGAAACCATTATTTTTTTGTCGTTCTTGTTACGATGGATGATGAGATCCGTTCAAAATTTGTTAATGAATAAATAAAAATGCTCTTTGAAACAGCAGTGACAAGTAAACTTATTTAAATTTATTATTTGACTTGATTTGGATACGCTAAGTTTGATAAATATTATTTAGCCGAATATAATTTATCGTCAAACTTAATTTGGTTTCCGTGTTACATTGGACATTATTTTTTTAAATAAGAACCAGATTTTTTTTAATAGAGACCTGTAAGATCTCACTTTTATTTTGTGATTATGTTATAATATTATACACAATTTGTATGTGCAGTAGCTGTTTCAGGTTGTTTCATTTTAAGTATAAAATAACTTTTAACGATTAAAATTTGTCGAAAATTGATTGACTTGATAATGTATCAATAGATAAGCTTCTTTACTAATGTAAACATTTCTTTTTAATCTTATATCTATTTGATAGCAAATCTCTTTATAAATAAAGATTCTTTGCCAACTTTATATATATATATATATATATATATTGTTGGTTTTTAAGTACTATTTGGTTTCCGTGTTACATTGGACATTTCGTTGAGTGTGTACACTAAAGGTCTGACTACATGCATATAAGGTCAAAACTTATCTTCTAACCTGCATGGCATGATCACACACATACATATCTTTCAAATAAACCACAAAATGTATGTATTTGACAACTTTTATTTTTGGGCACCCATGTCACAAAAAGTGAACCAACTTTGTAGACAGAGCCAAGTGTAAATAAAGTAATAATAATAAATAATATTAATAATGATGTTGTGAAAGAAATGTTTTTTTAAGGACGTAAACACAGATTTCCTTTTGTTTGATCTGAGCCCATTCTGGTTTTTTTCCAGTCTGCTGGCATTATTATCTCTAATTATTGAGTATTATTGTGCAATTTTAACTTCAGGAAAACTATGTTTTATAGATAGATTACAAAATTAAAGTTTTTGTGAGGCAATGCTTACTGATTTAATTAACTACCACATTTTCTGGCTTACGAGGCGCACCGATAGAAAAGCCCATCATGCGCCACCCACACCATAACCATAAAATGTTAATAAAATTTCCACAACTAAAATCTCTAGTTAACACACACAAAATGATTATCTTCATATAAGCCATTGACCTCGATACCTTTAGTCCGGGAAGCAAAAGGATAAGGAAAGAAAATCAAAATGCACCTGTTGGTTCAAGCTGAACTAGTCGCATTTCCATTACAATTCTTATTCTTCCTACATTTGGTTCCAGACACCACTGAAGGCTTCACATTTGACACCTCTCTGATCTAAAACAACATCACGAACTCTTTCAAGGAAAGAGTCAGCATCAGTCATACTGTCTACTGATAAGGAAGTTTGAATCGCAGAGATTAAGAAAATTTGTGGGTAAAAAAAAAAAAAAGGATCTAGCAGTGAATTCAAGTCCCATCTCTTTAGGTTCTACACAAACCTTTGTGTCTCTTTGCACTTAGACTAGAAGTCACAGTGGCTTGAGTCCATGAAAAAGTGGTGGCGCCATAGTCTGGGAAATTGATATATAATTTTCAGGTAGGGAAAAATTTAGTAACTTGACTAATTACATTTCCGATGAGATGGTGTTTGGTGATTTGAGTAAGGATTAATTATTAGATGTTTGGTGGAAAATTGATTATTGGATTAATTTTTGGGTGTGGCAATGTTTTGTAATTTTATTTTTAATGTATTGATTTTTCAGGTGAGGCAAGGTTAGAGACAGTAGGAGTGGCCTCGGGCAAGAAGAAGAAGAATGAGAAAATCCCAGTCAACTCTCAGGAGTTCATAAACAGAGCAGCTGATGCTGTCCCTGAACATGAAAAGTTCCTTTACCTGTATGTTTTATTTGCATTGTGTGATTTGTAAAGGAAAATTTTTTTTTTTTACTCACATCACAGTCCTGCCTACCGTTTTGGAATTTCCGGATTTGTCCCGGATATAAATAAATATTACAATTGGTTACGGAAAATACGGAAGTTTTTTTCGCGTTCTGGAAATGTAAAAAAATTCTGGAACACACTTTTTAAGCGTGCGTGTCGGGGTTAAAAAAAAAAGAAATGACGCGCGGTTTCAGTTCCGACAGTGGCCGAAGTCACAGCACACGATGATGACGCGGCCTTCCGAGTGTTGCCGAACAGCTGTTTGAGCCGCACTGCGCATGGGCATAGAAACTCGTTCGAATCGAAAATGGCGTCAAAACGTAAGGTGCACGAGACTGATGATGAATTTTCCGATGAAACTGAAAGTGAATCCAAATCCGCTGGTGCCGGTGGTAAAAAGTCTACAAAGCGTCTGCAGCCTTACAGGGAGAAATACACCGAAAGATATCCGTGTATCAAACGTGGAAGTGTGGAATACAAGGTGTTTTGTGGTATGGATGACATGAACCGGCATGTCGAGGGAAAGAAGCATTTGAAAAAAGAAGCGAGCTTGGAAAGTCTAAAAAAAACTTGACAAAACAAACCAAAAGTTGACTAGTTATTTTCCAAGTCAAGCGTCAAGTCAAGTTTCTAACCATGATTTGGACGTAATAAGAGCTGAAACCATGATGGTGGATCTCTGGTCGAGCTAAATTTGCCGATGGCGTCATTGGACAAATTTAACAGAGGTTTCAAGCTTGTCGGCCATGCAAAATGTCCCTGAAGTTTCAAATCTTGGGTAGGCAGGCCTGACATCATCATCATTATGAACATCATACTCGTTATCATCTATCATTATCTTCACCCATGATCATCTGTTATCTTAATAATATTTGTGCACTGTGGGCAGGTTCAACATGTACGTTTTTCACTTCTGTATGTTTGGGAACAAAGCCACTCGACAAGACAAGACCATTTGCTAGTAACATAAGAGAACTGTGAAAGTGTTTTAATTTGCAGTATTTGTTCTGAGCAAACACTTGTTTTCACCTCATTTCTGCTCATTTTTTAGTTCTGTTTAGACAAGAAAACTAGTTTAGCTCTTGAAATGTTTACTAGAAAGAGTAAAGTATTGCCCTGGGTTAATTTTGTGGAGCATTTTAGACTGTAAATCTTCGGTCTTTTCTTCTTGGGTTGAGAAATGGCATTGATGCTAAATATAGCTAAATACAATTATCATCCATACAACATCAACTTAAATGCTCACAGTTCGGTATTTTGTTTGTTAGTTTTTGTTTGTTGAGATGAGAATCATGGCTATACATGTGAAAAGTCAGCTCTTTTACAGGCTCAAGTCCATTGCATTGGTTCTTTATAAAAGTGCAGCATTGAGTCCTATTTTTTCCTTTGTTTATTGAATTATTCATATGTTGGTAGGTACCAGACCAAGGCAGCAGAGAAGCAAAAACTGAAAGCCGAAGAGGAAGAGGAGTATGCCGATGTTAGTGACTCCGAATTTGATGCTTTCCTGGGTAAGGTTTCAGTGAAACCAGTGGTTACTTAAACAGTTTTTTTAATCCACTGTAACATGTTACATTAGCAGTGCTACAGATTAACTTTGTCATTTGAATACTTGTATAGAAGTGTCTTACCTTGTTGCCGTCAAGGAAAATGAACAGTATCAGTTTTAAAGCCTTTTTTGTAGATTGCAGACCGATATCTTCTGGAAAATTAGCTGCATTAACTATATACATATCACGCTTTTTCAGAAAAGTCTGAAAAGGGGATGGACCCTGATGACTTGGGCGATTTGGATATGAGGTGAGAAATTTTGAACTCTGCATGTGTTATTTCATTTTGTTGAGCATTTAACCGTTGTTTGTTTTTTTCTTGTACAAAAAATAATCAATAGAATCAAGCCTGGTTATGAAAAATAGGCGGTTTCCTATCCTATCCTATCCTATCCTGTCCCGTAACCCAGAGGTTGTAGGGGCACCACAGAATGATGATCGTTTAACCAGCATACTCCATCTTTCTCTGTCCTCAGCAGCCCTGCTGGCTTCGCTCAGTGTCAAACCAGTCCATTCTCGAATGTTGTCCTTCCACCGTTGGTGGTGTGTTGGGTATAGGAAATGCCCACAAGTCTTCTGTAGCACTTCATCTCCATGCTTTGTATTCTTCATTATAGATCTGCTGTGAGGGTCCATGCTTCGCAAGCATATAGGAAGATGGAGATGACAAGGGAGCGCAGCAGTCTTACTTTGGAATGTAGACTGATAGTCCTGTCTTTCCAAATGGGCTTCAACCTTGTCAGGGCAGCAGTTGTTTGTGCGATCCTGGAGAGGACTTCCTGTCGGGACCCATTGTCTGATACAATGGCTCCTAGATATTTGAAGCTATGCACTGTGTTGAGGGATTGGCCTTGGACTTTGATGTCCATGTTGATGCCATTGGTGTTGTTGGTCATCATTTTGGTCTTCTCTGCACTTATTTCCATTCCATAAGCTCTGGAGGTGGTGTCAAGCCTCTGTACCAGCTGTTCAAGCCAATCCATCAATGTCATCCGCAAAACGAAGATTGAAGATTGCTCTACCCCCTATGCTGACTGTGCCTTTGTGATCTGCAAGAGCATCTGACATGATGCGCTCTAGGAAGATGTTGAAGAGTGTTGGAGAGAGTAGGCATCCTTGACGCACACCGATTGTTGTTCTAAACCAGTTCCCGATGACGCTGTTATGGAGGACTGCACTGGTAGCCTTGTCATACAGGCTTTTGATGACTTCAATAATTTTAGGGCTGATGTAGTACACTTTCTATGTTGCCCGTAGAGCTGCATGCCAGACTTGGTCAAACGCTGTCTTGAAGTCTATGAACACATGATATAGATGTTGTTGGTGCTGTAGGTATTTCTTACAGAATATTCTGAGGTTGAAAATCTGTTCAGTGGTACTTCGCCCTGCCCTGAATCCTGCTTGTTCTTCAGCTATGATTTGTTCAGCTTGGGGTTTCAACCTGTTGAGTATTATTTTCAGGAGGACCTTGCTGGGATTGCTGATGGTGCGGTAATTTTCACACTCCTGAAGGTTATTTTTTGGGGGGAGAGTGTTGACAAGCGACTGGGTCCATGGTGTAGGCCACTCCCCACTCTGCCAGATCTTGTTACAGATAATGGTGAGGGCATCGATCATCGCTTCTCCTCCTGCTTGTAGCAGTTCCGCGGGTATGTTGTCCACTCCCGCTGACTTTCCTTTCTTCAGCGATTGCACTGCTGCCTCAACTTGGGAGGATTTCTTTTTCTTCTTTGTTCTCGGGACATGCTAGAACTGATGGGTCTCCATTTGGTGTATTGTTGTAAAGGTCAGAGCAGTACTCTGTCCATCTGTCCAAGACTTCTTGTTCTTCTGTAAGGCATATGCCAGACTTGCTTTGGATCGTGGAGACTTTGGGCTGTTTAACACTTGTCAGCCGCTTCACAGTCTGGTAGGCCTTCTTGCTGTTGTTCTTGTTCAGACTGTTCTCTATTTCCTGGCATTGATCTTCTATCCAGTTCTCCTTTGCTGTGTGCATGCCTTTTCGGATGTCATTGTTGATTTTTAGGTAGACATCAGCTCCCTGTGAGGTGTTCTTTTTCTTTTTTATCTCTCTTCGTTTATCACACAGATCCAAAAGTTCAGGTGTGATCCACGGCTTCTTCTTTGGTCGGTGCTTGCCAAGGATCTCAGTGGCGGCATCTGTCACAGCTGAGTTGAAGGTGGTGGTCATGGTGTTGACATCTACTTCACCAGCCCCCAAAATGAGCAGTGGTGCAATTGCAGTGGAGAAAAAATAGGCGGTTTACTTGCTATAATTTGTTTTCTTACTGATGTTGCCAGTGGATGGTGTTTTACACAGTAAATACTTGTTGACTTGATTTGACTACTTAAAAATAACACCAATAGGCCAGTCTGCACTAAACAGGCTACCTTGACGCTAGCTGAGTGTCAGAGATCTATCAAGCAATGGCTGTGTGTAGGCGCATGCCCTCCACTGCCTCTGACATTTAGATAGAGGTCAGCGTCACTTTTGAGCTGCCTATTAACCCTTAGTAACAGTCTGATTGCAGCAAATGGTCTATTTTAAAAATCTGACCTAGATTAGTGTTGCCTTGGGTGAAACAGTGTTGGCAATGAATTTTGGTTGAACAATCTTGCAAGCAATACTCTACAGTATTTTATCCTCCAGGATGTTGATACGGTTCTGATCTTTATTATTTTAGGCTGTTTACAACAGTAGATGTGCTTAGGTATATGTTGTGTGTGTATGTATGTGTGCATTTCCTATACCCAGCTCATCACCAATGACGACATCCGACAGATTATCACACAAGCCATTGGACAACACGATGACCTGCTCAAAGTGGTGAAAAAATGGAAACTCCGATGGCATGGCCACGTCACCAGATCATCAGGTCTTGCAAAGACCATCCTGCAAGGCACAGTGCAAGGAGGTAGAAGAAGAGGGAGACCGAAAAAGAGGTGGGAGGACAACATTCGAGAATGGACTGGTTTGACACTGAGCGAAACAATCAGGGTTGCTGAGGACAGGGAAAGATGGAGTACGCTGGTTAAACGATCATCTGTGGTGCCCCTACGACCTTCGAGTTACAGGATAGGATAGAATAGGTGTATATATGTGTGCATATGTGTTCGAGTGTGATCAACATTTTATAAGAAGTGTTTTTTTTTCTGACTTGCAGCGATGAGGATATTGGAAAACAGAAAAAGAAGAAAGGAAAGAAAGGCAAATCTGGTGATGCAGATGACGATCTCTCCGATGAGGAAATGGAGTTTGCTGACGACGAACTACGAGATGATGATTTGGCTGCAGAGTTTGCCAAAGAAATGGAGGGTGCCTTTGATGATGACAGTGATAAGGGTGGCAATGAAGACGAACCAGAGGCAAGTGATGAAAGTTTTGACTTTGATGATATGGATGACATCGAGGGCTTTGATGAAGAAGATGACATTGGAGATGACGACGATGATTACTCATCTGATGGTAAGATATTATTAGATAATGTATTTCATAAATTATTTTAGTTGATAGTTGGTCATAATAGTTACAAAAGTCCATTGTGCTGTGATGGTTTCCTGCCTTTACGCAATATGTTTAGTTTTAATCCGTATTTTGTAGTCATGATAAGTACATGCTTAATAATGTTTTATAAGGACTAGTTATCCATTGAAAAAATTCTCAGTTTGCCAATTGTTCTCTCTTACATGATGTGTGGGCATGTTAATAGGACTTTTTGTTCTGGTTTTGTAGTGGCAAACACGATATCTATTGTGATAAAACTCTGATGATGATAGTAGTTATGGAGATGATCATGCTGATGTAGATATAAGGGTGATGATAACATTATTTTTCCGGTCTTTTTAGATGAGCTGAAAGCAATGATGTCCGGAGGGAAGAAACGAAAGAATGTTGATGATGGTGGGCTGCTGAAGAAGAAAGCAAAGAAGTTAGTTTACTTTTGTGCGTTTTTTTGACTCACATACATAACACTGTGAGTGAAGAGTCCGCTGGACCTAAAGCAATAATCATGTAATGTAATGTAACACTGTGAGTCTGTGTACTCACCCACCCCTCCCCCCTCTCCCCTTCCACTCCCTTTCCCCCCTCCCCCCTCCCCCTAAAAAAATTTACAGATTTTTGTGTCTGTGCGAAATCAAATGAATCCTAAGTAGTCCAAAAATGATGTAAAAAAAATGTCCGTCTGTCCACCATACACCGTCTGTATGTGCAAACAACTTTAAAGTGGCTAAGTACTCAGAACCTATTTCAAATATCACAACAAAGATGGTGTATACCCATGAGACATCGAAAATGATTAGTGAATGAATGACTTCACTTCGAGATAAAGTTCATAGGGTTCACTTCGAGGTCAAGGTCACAGGGTCAACAAATGTTAGTCAAAAAATGAAAATTGTTAACAAAATTTCCCTTTTCCCCCTAGGTTATTAATATTGAACTTATGATTCTTTGATGCATAATAAATATCAATGAGACACACATCCTATGCACATTTGGTCCACCTAAGGTCAAGGTCAAAGGAGCTGTCCAAAAGTCAATTTGTGTAGGTACTTTGAAATGACCTTGACCCTAAACTATGAGAGATATGAAGTCCAAACTTGTTGTATTTAGAGATGATAGATTGATCTTTTATACATGTTCCGTTTTTTGAGTTAATCTTGAAGGTCAAGGTCATTTTAGGCTTTGCAAAAACATACAAAAAAATAGGTAATTGTACAGTGGAATGGCTGTATTTTTAACCCATAGTATGCAAAAACATTGAGTTATTGAGATCATGTGAGGGTCAAGGTCATCCCAATGTCAGGGTCACTGAAGATCAAGGTCATCCCAAGGTCACTGTTTTGTTTTTTTTGGCATAATACAACTTTTGCCATACTTTATTTGATAGTACATAAGTTTATTTGGAGCCAGAGGTCAATGTCATCTCAAGGTCAAGAGCACAGAAAGATGAAAGTCGTATTATTTTGCATTTTATTGTCACCATTTGATTTTGTTTTTCCTGGGCACTCATTTTTATGTTAAATATTAAATTCCATTAAGGAGCATGTGAGTCATATGGGCTTTGCCCTTTTAGTCTTGTGCTTGTTCCTGTTTCTTTTTGTTCATGCCTCTCTTCTTCTTCTTCTTGCTTTATCTGTCATCTTCATGTAATAAGCTCTTCTGATGAACAATTTATTGTCAATAAATCTTTCCTTTTTGTCCTCATCCCCCATTTCACTCCTCCCCCCCCCCCATTTTTCCTATCTAAGCCCCCATCTACCCAACCTACCCTCTTTCCTCTTTTCTTTATTCATTCTTCTTTAATTCCTTCTTTCATTCCTTTCCTTTTCTGTCTTCATTTTGTTTGTTCTTTCTTTTGATTTCTTTTCTTTTTCTTTCTATCTTTCTTTCATTCATTTTTCTTTCTTTTTCTTTCTTTTTTTCTTCTTTCCTTCATTTTCTTTTTCAAACGATAATATGTTGGTATTGTGTCAGGAGCCGCAGTGGAAACCTGGACAGCATGTTTGCCCCAGCTGATGAGTATGCTATGCTGCTGGAAGACAACGCGGAATCTGCCACTGGCCATTCTGGAACTGTGCACGATGTTTCCAACAAGGACAAAGCCAGTGAGTGTTGTTTATAGGTTATTCTTGCTTTTGGGCTCACAGGCGGGTAGCTTTTGTATAGCTCAATCTGCTCTGGGCATTTTGAGTTTGTATATTAAATGATGTCATTGTAAATAGATTACCTATAGAGTATGTGAGTCATGTGGTTTTGTTTTTCAGTTCTTTCTCAATTTCTACAGCAGATTTGATTTAATTACGTAGTATGCTTTGATATTGTATGATAGATTTTTTTTTAGTGTGATTAGTGATGTGCAGATTGTATTCCATCCATTTATTCAGTGTTCTTTGTTTTGATAAAACTAGTTTATGAGTTCATTTCATTGATGGCTTAGCAGTGTGAGTGAGTCTATGTATTCAACGCCCCTCACACCTAAAAAAAAAAAAGATATTTGCAAATCTTTGCGAGATGAGTCCTAAATACCCCAAAAATAAAATAAAGAAAAAGAATGTGTCCCTCCGTCTGTCCGCAGTCTGCTGTCTATGCAAATTTGCAAGTGAATTAATATCTGAAAACTTATTTCAACTATCACAACCAAATTTGGTAAGATGGTGTATGTTCATTAGACCTCATATATGATCATTGAATTAATGACTTCACTTCAAGGTCACAGGGTCAACAAATGTTCATCACAAAATGACAATTTTTCACAAAATTTAACTTTTTTTTCCATATTATTAATATTGAACTTTTGGTTCTTTGATCATTATAGATATAAATGAAACACACATGCTTTACAAATTGGGTCAACTTGACTTCAAGGTCAAGGTCACTGAAGCTGTCCAAAGTGTGTTAGTATAGGTACTTTGATGTGACCTTGGCCCTAAACTATGAAAGAAATAAAGTCCAGGCTTGTTATATTTAGTTATAACAGATTGACTTTTCATGTATTCTGTATTTTTCATTATTCTTAAAGGTCAAGCTCATTTTAAGCCATACAAAAATAGGTCATCGTACAGTAGAATGGCTGAATATTTAACGCATAGTATGCAACATCATTTAATTATTTAATCATACATGCATGAGAGGTCATGTGAAGGTCAAAGTCATCCCAAGTTCTAGGTCACTAAAGGTCAAGGTCACTGCTATTTTTTGTGGCATAAATACAACTTTTGCTGTAGCTTAGTTGATAGTACATGAGTGTATTTGGAGCGGAGGTCATGCCATCTCAAGGGCAAGAGCATAGAAAGAATGAAGTCGGTATTACTTTTCATTTTAATGCCACCATTTTTTTTTCTGGGCACTCATTTGCATGTTAAATATTGCAAGTTCTATAAGGAGCTTGTGAGTCATATGAGCTTTACCCTTCTAGTGTGTTGATGTTGTTAGGAAAACAAGATAGACAAACTAGAACATATCTCCATAACCTTTCAAGATCTGAATTTTTGATTTCTCTACAGGCGCCAAGCAGATTTCCTGGGAAGCTGACAGGGACCGCCAAATGCGAGGCAACAACTGGAAACAGAAAAAGCACGGACATGGGGGTGGAAAGCACAAATTCAATCCCAAGGGAGGCAAACCTGGGTGGAAGGGAGACAATCGGGGCAAAAACCCAGGAAATAAGGGGGGCTACAAAGGCAAGAAATGGAGTAAACCTGGGAATAAGCCTGGGAACAAGGGACATGGCAAGACTGGTGGCTGGAATAAAGGAGGGAAAAACTTCAGTAAGAGAAAGTGAATGCATGCATAGTAAAGTGACAGTGTTGCGTCGTTCTGGTATATGTCAATAGATATCATAGGCTTATGACATTGTCCACCACTACGCAACCCATTGTCCATATGCAATTAGAAAATTTGTCAGTACGATGTTTTTTGATTTGCAAATTAATTTTAGATGTAGGAAAGAAGAAAAATAGTGTTCAACCTGTGAGAAAGAGAAAAGCAGTATTGTTGTCAGTATGCATTTGTGTAAAACTGAATGCATGTCCTTACAAATGTCCATGTATGTTTGAGTGTGAAGAATGCGATTCAGAAACAGTGTGCTTTGGTGGATCTATTTTGCCTAGTGGACAATAATATTTGGTGAAGAAAAAAAAATCAAATACAAGAGAGAAAACCATAAGAATTATTTCTTGGGGTGTTTGATTTAAAATCTCTTGTTTTGTCCGTTTTCATTCCTTACTAACACACCTTCTTTGATTAAAAATCTCTGGTCCATGTTCTCTCTGTTTTGTCCGTTTTCTTTCCTTACTAATACACCTTTTTCTTTTTCTGTGCCTTTCTTCTCTTCTGTGTCTCTTGTCTAATTTCATTACTGATGCCAAAAGTCTATATCTAAATAGGATACATAGGAGTCTGCTAGATCCAGAAAAATTATTTATAGCCGAACCACAACGCTATTGCTGTGTATTGTTTATCTTATTATGCTAACTAAATGGAAAAGAGGAGTAGATAGAAGAGAGATGAAGGGGGTGAACCCAAAAACAATTATACAAGCATTATATATTATTAAGTCCTGGTCATATTTTGGTTGACAGATAACTGCTGGATGCCCATTTGGTGTTTCATGCACCATTACTGCTGCGCACACAACAGAATCACTAAACCTCGGTGTAACCATAGACCAATAATCCAAATCTGTATGACTATAAGGAGTTAGTACAGCAGAGATTAGATGTTAAATTTTTACAGCCGATTATTTCAGAAAACTGCTTATTTTCAAGAGCTGTGGTCCTGAAGGTTTATTGTTGAAAACGATGGTGGGCTGTAGTTGAAGATGGACTTAATGAAGTTGTGCGCATTGGGGTCTCGAGTTGCTTGACATAATAATAATTATGATGTTCACAGTGCTCTGATCCTGTATTGGCAAAGATGATGTTGGTGGTTGATGTTATTCTTCATCCTTTGCTTATGCTTTTTTTTTAGCAAGAGTGTTATGTGCTCTATATGCTACTTTCACCATTGGTAATATCATTTGTAACTGGTTCGACTTATAATTTTGATAACTGAATTGTAATGGTTATATAATCGATCCTCCCCAATCATTTGTCTAGTTTGGATACAGTCTGCTTATTTGTGATCGGCTACAGATCCCCCATAACTTTGATGCTACAGTGGTTATCTCATCTACCCTCCCCAGTGCTTCAGTTACCTGAAATTAACTTTTAAGATTTGCCTACAGTTTATATAAAACCGTAAAGCTAATTATACTAACTGCAGTAATTTCCATTAAGGTTTTTTGTTTGTCTTAACATCAATGTTCCCATATTCTTGAACCTCTTTATTGAAGATATTGTATCAGATCATTAATGTAAGTCGTGCTTCACTACTAAGCTTAATGCAGTCCATGGCTTGAAATTCCATGCTATCTCACTGTTCTCCAACTGAGATTTTTTAGTACTTGTTAAAAACTCAGACAGATAGTACCTTTGTGGTTCGTAATCAACGTCAGCAGATGAAATAGGAAGATTTTATATCTCTCGCCCCCCCCCCCCCTCACCTACATTTCCTCCACATTCTCTCTCTCCCCTCCCTCCCTCTCTCTCTCTCCCTTCCCCCCCCCCCCCCC
The DNA here is from genome assembly GCA_036898135.1 of Oncomelania hupensis. Taxonomy (NCBI): domain Eukaryota; kingdom Metazoa; phylum Mollusca; class Gastropoda; order Littorinimorpha; family Pomatiopsidae; genus Oncomelania; species Oncomelania hupensis. Next base: position 66,478,320 of record CM072513.1, on the reverse strand, counting down.
CCCCCTCTTTCTCCATCCTCCCTCTCTCTCTCTCGCTTTGAAAAAAAAGCACACCCAGTGCTTATTCTTTTACCCTTGTTAAATAAAATTGTTATCTTTGATGGCAGTACAGTACATCTTGAAGGGAAAGCAACTGCATGTCACTTGGACACAAAAAATAGTTCTTTTGCATGCTAATAAGAATTTGAACAATAGGAAAATATCTAATTTGAGTTATCCCAACAGCGTAGCTTTGGTCTAAATTTCTCAAGGCAAGACGGGTATTCATCTACTTCCTCAATGACATTCTTTTTGTCTTCTATTGGTGCCAGCGCTTCCTGGCTTCGTTATGTAATACTCCTTAATGTTTATCTAGAACAACATGGCATAATGCTATCTCCAAAAAAAAAAAGGATTGTTCAATTTATAATTACAAGTTCAAAGAGCTTCTCAAAACCCACGCCACTAATATCCAGCATGCCATAGTTTGCTGACGACTGAATTCGAACCGACGTCGCCCAAGGCACACGTAAACAAACCTTGCACCCTGAACCAATGAGCTATCCTTGCCGCAATTACAAAAACAAACGACTTCTCAATTGACTTCAGAGCTGAACATAAGGAGAAAATCATAGAATGTTAATATTGACGTAAAGCTTGCAAACTATTTTTTTTCACTGGGCAACACTCACTGTGAATGTTTAAAGGATATGTCGAGGGTGCGTGGTTTTGTTGTTGAGTAGATTTCTGCCCGGACAACTAAGCTGATTGGGTAAATTAACGTCCCCGGACACATAGAGCGTATAAGGGACTGATAATGCACACCTAAGCTTGACTTGACTTGACTTGGGTAGATTAACGTCTCCGGACACATAGCGTATAGGAGACTTGAATGAGGGAGGGCCGTAGGTATAAGAAGTCATTTTGCAGTGGTAAATCACAAGAAGAGGGAGTGCGAGATGCACGCGTCAACGTCCAGATGAAGAGAAGCGTTGAGTCGGAAGGGTGCAGTGACGACAACGAGGAAGAAGCAAGGGTGCCACAAGGCCGCCGAGGACAGGCCAGGGAGTGAATCGGAAGGATCATGGAGGCCAGCGGATATGGTGGAATATAAGTTATTTATTGTAAGCATAATAATAGGAGGGGAGGGCTTTTATATGAGGACAGACCAGGTCTGTCAGGCTATGGCAAAACAGAGGCTGGTCGACGAGATATAAAAATTTGCTTTTAATAGTTAATAGTTTAAAAATGAGAAGTCGGTAATAGGCAAGTCCCAAATAAAATGAAAAGGTTATAAAAAATAGTCGGATAACTACATCAACAAAATGTTAAGAAGGAATACACAACTGGCACACGCAAACATCCTGTCTATAAAAATAAAATCCGGTAACAAACCGATAGGCTAAAATTTAAATATAACACCTAAGCGTGCGTAGGTAGATTACCGTCCCCGGACACAGATGCGTATAGGGGACTTGGATGGATGATAGCCGATGAAGTAAGAAGTCATGTTGAAGAGGGTGAAGCACGGTGAGGGAAGAAGTCATGTTGCTGTAGAGGAAAGTCGCTTGAAGATGGAGCGCACGAGGCAGCTGCTACAATCGGAAGAAGAGGACATGATGAAGCAGAAGAGCAGATGAAGTAAGAAGGCCAAAGGTGAAAAGCGCATGGGTACGCGACGAGACGCTGTAAGGTGCCAAACAGGACGCAGGGTCGTTCCTGAGGAAGGTGCCGATGTGGCTCATGAAGGAAGCGCCGATAGGGCCGCAAGGGGGTGGCCAAGCAGAGGCCGCGTGAGAGTGGGTAGGCAAACGCAGGGTGCCACTGGCGGTGAGACACCTGTAGTCCGGAGGTCGCCACGCTCCAAAGGGAACCCCACGTCGCCAAATCGTAGAGAAAGGTGAAGGGCAACCAGAGGCCAGGCGAGCGGAAGTCAAGCGGGGAGGGCCCTTCCACGCAGCACGACCGACGCCGTGACCAACGGAGCCCTATAGGAAGAAGATGAAGGATGTAGGTTGAGGTGGAATGACGTATCGGAATCTCCCACAGTCCGCGTCAGCAGCTTCGACTTCTGTACTGCCACAGCGGTCCGATTCCATTCTATCAATGGCTGTGTGTTGTAATCAGAACGAGCTAGAAATGTCTGTCAGTCGGTCCGTTGCACGCCTTATCGCAAGAACCACTGAACGGAATTTGACCAAACTCCATAGGAACATTACCAAAGCGGCTAGCCTCGCGTGCCATCATATTTGCTAGGCCGCAAACGTCAAGGTCAATGGGGCCACATTGCTGCTAAACACGTTTTGCTCAATATCTACAGCATTGGCTGTGTCTACAGGCACAAAAAACCGGCGGAACCGACTTTGTTGAATTTTGGTAAACAGGTACTTCAACTCATGGTCCTATGGTCATTAGAGGTAATTTGTAGAGCTGGGTACCGCGGGTCAAAGTCGTACCGGTATGGTGTGTATTAACTCTTTCCCTGCCAGGCATGTTTCCACGTTTGTGCCAGACATTTCTCTGGCACCGGAAAGAAAGTTCAGTACCTTAGGCATTTAAGCTACTGTTCTTTCAATAATAGTTGTTAAATAGACATATTTCATATCAAATTAAAGGTAAAAGAGTGAAGAATAAGAAAAAAAACCACAAAAATGTTAATTTGATTATGTTATTGAAATATGTGTTTTGAAAGCATGTTGATCTTTTTGAAATGATAAAATAAAATAAAAAATATTTCTACATACCACAGTGATAAAACAAATCTGGAGGAATAATTCCAATCACTGAATCAGCTTCACAAACCAGCAAGAAAATTTATTTAGGATCAAAATACACTTTACAGTTTGAAATTATATTGATTATTAGCACAGAGTTTGACACACTGTCGATTGTGCCCATCACTATGCTTAGTAAAATGCACAATAAACACTCTAAAAACGAATCAATTTGAAGAAAAAAAGCGCCTGTCGATCGAGAACGAAAGTAGAAAGAGTTATCTCTCTTTGGTTAAAATAAAACTTGGATTGGACTGCGCAAAAAACCGGAACGAAACGGAATACTGAAATCGACGATATATCGTCGATTGGCACAAACATGGCGGCTCAGATCGACGATATATCGTCGATTGGCAGGGAAAGAGTTAATAATAATCCAAATCAGTCCAGTTATTCTTCGGATAATCCAACAAAATGTGTTGTTAACGAAAAAATCTAAAACTGCTGGTCGGTTCGTCGCTTTGAATTTTAGTTTTTTTTCGGTAACAACACATTTTGTTGGATTATCCGAAGAATAACTGCACTGATTTGGATTCTTATTAATACACAGATATTTTAACCAACCCTCAGGCATTAATTACGCCCTTAACCTTTGCTGTTTCTCAACTGAAGCTAATTGTAGTATAAACACCTTTTGCACTGTATCTCAAAATTGGCTTAATCGATTTTGTTCTCCTTTTTTATTTAAAAAAATATATATATTTTGTGCTTGCAGATAGTTTAGATAGTGGCCCATTAGTTCATTGTGTCGTATATTATTTATTGTTGAATAGTACTATTATACTTATTATTGTTATACTTACTATATATTTATGTTGAAAGTTTGTGTGCTGTTTGTGGCACACTGCACCCGGGGAGTGGTTGCGAGTGTGTAGGTAGGTCCTTACGAATGGTATATTGTGGTATTAAGTCTGTGGGAGTAAAACTAAAAGTTTCTGCGTTACTGTTCAGGAAAACGTTATGTCTTTTTTTGTGTGTATTAATGCCCTTGTATACGGAAACGTCACACCACACACTAAATTTCTTTGTAATTTATGGGGACAATAAATCTGTTTTGAATCCTGAATCTTCTGCTTCTTTAGGATACACGTCAAATTAATACTTCTGGAAAAATGCTGATTTTAACACGAAGCAGTGTGCATTTGTGCGAGTGTCTAAAAATACAGTTGAATGCCTTGCCATCTATGATCTTGTTTTTCCTCATTTTTGTGGAGAATGTGCCGTTGGTTTTCTAGAGAGTGTTATATAGTGTATTATGTGTGTGGAATGCGATGCTATTTTACGTTATTGTTATGGATTCTGAGGTGTAGAGTTTTGTTTTACTGAAGCGATGATATAATCAATCATTGGTTGTTGAAATTCCTTCGTGTGGTAATTCAGAATAACAATGTGAAACTTGCTTCTTCACTTTTTCCCTTATACTAGTCGCTGTTACAATTTCGTTTGTTTGTTTATCACGCTTATTATTGTTCGTTCGGTTTTGGATTGTTTGTTGTCGTCGTCCTCGTCGCTTTCGTTGTTGTTGCCGTTACTCCTTCCGGCGCTGCTGCTGTTGTGTGTGAGCTTGAATGCCATGGCGTGTGTGCGCCGCCGCGCGTGTATGTATATATGTACTAGCACAAGTATATCAACTAACTAGTTGATATACTTGTGGTACTAGCAACTGTAACTGTGTGGGTGTAGGTGATTTTCACAGGCGCCCGTATCTACATACTGTAGCATTCCTCTATAGAGCGGGTATCATTAGTATTATTAGTTTAATAGAAGGACGCGCGGTATATGAGAGACGCCATCATATCCAGATACAGGCGCCTGTGTTTTTTTTTTTTTTTTTTTTTTTTTTTTTGTTATTGATCTCCCGGCGTTGTCTGATAATTATGAAAGTTTCTATGGAGACTTCAGACAGCGCTAGAGGAGGCATGAAGAAGGTTATAGAAGGTCAGCCAATCATATCACAGGCCCAGATGAGACATGCTGGAGGGGTCCTGTGGATCGCCCTTTTTATAAAAGGCACGTTCAAGCGCGTGCTGATGAGGCCATCGAGGTTGTTGAATATCTCGTCATTGGCTAGCCCTGAAGATACCTTTCTTTAAAGCCGGATGAGCATGCTATGAGGAGAAGAAGAAGAAGAAGAAGAGGAAGAGGAGGAGGAGGAAGAGGAAGACTGGATGGCATATATAGCGTACACGCTTTCCTTCTAAATCAGACTCAAAGATCGGCGATCTGTAAACAACATACACTCTTAAATGTTACACAAACTCTTAAGTATTACATAACTGGCTTATCTTGGGCCCTGTCTGGAATACGTTTCTTTTTCAGACAGTCAAGCTAGGGAATCCTTCCTATCCTATCCTATTCCGTAACTTGAAGCATGAAGTTCGTTGGGGCACCACAGATGATCGTTTAACTTGCGTACTCCATCTTTCTCTGTCCTCAGCAACCCTCATGGCTTCGCTCAGTGTCAAGCCAATCCATTATCGAATGTTGTCCTCCCACCTCGTTTTCGGTCTCCCTATTTTTCTGTCTCCTTGCACCGTGCCTTGCAGGATGGTCTTTGCAAGGCCTGATGCTCTGGTGACGTGGCCATACTATCGGAGTTTCAGTTTCTTCACCATTGTGAGCATGGCATCGTGTTGTTTGAGGGTCTGTCGGACTTCGTTGTTGGTGATGTGCTGGGTATAGGAAATTCCCCGAAGTCTTCTGTAGCACCTCATCTCCATGCTTTGTATTTTTCGTTGTAGATCTGCTGTGAGGGTCCATGTTTCGCAAGCGTATAGGAAGATGGAGATGGCAAGGGAGCGCAGCAGCCTTACCTTGGAATGTAGATTAATGGTCATGTCTTTCCAAATGGGCTTCAACCTTGTCAGGGCAGCAGTTGTTTGTGCGATCCTGGAGAGGACTTCCTGTCTGGATCCATTGTCTGATACAATGGCTCCTAAATATTTGAAGCTATGCACTGTGTAGAGGGATTGGTTTTGGACTTTGATGTCCATGTTGATGCCATTGGTTGTTGTTGGTCATCATTTTGGTCTTCTCTCCACTTATTTCCATTCCAAAGTCTCTAGAGGTGGTGTCAAGCCTCTGTACAAGCTGTTCAAATTCTTGTTCCTCTCCAGCCAGTCCATCAATGTCATCCGTAAAATGAGGTTGGAGATTGCTCTTCTCCCTATATGCTGATTGTGCCTTCGTGATCTACAAAGGCATCTGAAGATGTTGAAGAGTGTTGGAGAGAGTAGGCATCCTTGACGCACACCGATTGTTGTTCTGAACCAGTTCCCGATGGAGCTGTTGTGAAGGACTGCACTGGTAGCCTTGTCATACAGCCTTTTGATTACTTCAAAAATTTTAGGGCTGATGTTATACACTCTCATGGTTGCCCACAGAGCTACATGCCAGGCTCGGTCAAACTCTTTCTTGAAGTCTACAAACGCATGATATAGATGTTGTTGGAGCTGTAAGTATTTCTCGCATATTATTCTGAGGTTGAAAATCTGTTCAGTGGTATTTCGCTCTGCCCTGAATCCTGTTTGTTCTTCAGCTATGATTTGTTCAGCTTGTGATTTCAACATGTTGAGTATTATTTTCAGGAAGACCTTGCTGGGATGGCTGACACCGCAGCCCGGGAATCTCCGTATGTAGCCTACAGTATGTAACATCGCAAACCAGATCTTTCCATTTCTATTTTCACCAATAATTGTGGTAGAAAGTTTACTTTAAAAGAACTTGACGTGCTAGCAAAGGAAGGTTGAGAGTCTTTTTACCGGGCTGGCTTGTAGGACTTTTGTAAGCTGCGGAATAAGAGCCCCTATTTCAATTTTATTTCTATAAGATTGGGTAAATGTATGTTTTAACTGCATTGATTTTGTGACTGCAATAGTAGTGTAGCCAGACTACAGTTACAGAGTTCAAAGGGCCCTATACAAGATCACACACAGATCCTTTTCAAATTCACAATGAGTGTTGCCACAGAAGAAAAAAAATTACGTTAAGGCCACACTCCCCACCACCCACATCCCCCACCCCCCACCACAATTTTTTTTAAAAAGTATAAAGTATGGTGTTGATATAAATCGATACATTCATTTGCGTATGTCTATTAATAGCATCAGTGCTAAATTGAAGAAAAAAAACGCAGCGGCACAGTTGTTTGTTTACAAAACAAGAAAGAGACGCCTAAAATTAAAATCTTGGCAGTCGGTTTGAGCTATCATTACCCACTATATTACTTTCGTCATTAAAAAAACAAACAAACAAACATATTATGGATATCATGGTCCCTTTAAGCTTTCTTTTAGGCTCTGTCTGGTCATCAGTTGAATCTGTTTATAAACTTTTGGTAAGTTTTTAATTAAGTTAGAAGGAACCGTGGCACAGTACTGTAGTGGCTTGGTCACACGCTAGCAAAGTTTCATGTTATTCAACGACGGGAAGGGTTAGTACTTGGATGAGTGCATTACCATGCTTGCAAGGCAGCCACCAAACGACACACACACAAAGAGACAAGTGCACGAAACATCCTAGTCCACCCAGCTGTGAACGGGTACCTGGATTTGTTTAGAACCGGGAACGAAAGATAAAGCAGCGAGGGAGAGGAGACCGGCACCCGTTCTCATTAAGCTGGCCTAGAAAAGAAGGGAGGTCTCAAACTATGACGGCCCACTAGCGCCAAAACCGAGAGTTACCAGTATCACGAGGTAATTGAAATCAACACGTTTTCTGTTTAATTTACAATCAGATCGGTAATCCTATCCTATCCTATCCTATCCTATCCTGTAACTCGGAGGTCGTTGGGGCACCACAGATGATCGTTTAACCAGTGTACTCCATCTTTCTCTGTCCTCAGCAACCCTCATGGCTTCATTCAATGTCAAGCAAGTCCATTCTCGAATGTTGTCCTCCCACCTCTTTTTTGTCTCCCTCTTCTTCTGCCTCCTTGCGCCGTGCCTTGCCTCGGTAATCCACAGTGTTAATGAATAATAAGTATTTGCAATGCATCCCTAGCGCCCAAACCTACTAATTACAAATTTCATGAGATAATTACAAATATGGAATAATTACGATTATGAAGGGATAATTACAATTATCATTGAAAAATTACAAATATCTTCGCGTGATCATGTTTAATTTTCAGTTTTGGCTCTAGCAATTCGTCTGCAAATGCGCCAAAACCGAAAACTGATTGTAATTTTCACTTGATAATTAACATTTTTACGTGGTAATTGTAAATATGTCGTTGATATTTGTATTTATCCCATAATATTTGTAATTATCAGGTTTTGGCGCTAGTAGGCCGTCATATATATGAATTACACTGAACACATGTTAATTACCATCATTACTGATACCTGTAATTGCAAGCCTGGGCGCTAGAAAGCCGCCTTAGCCAGAATTAAGCACGATAACTTAAAAATTGTAAGTACTAAGTGAAAATTGTAATTATTATGTGATAATTACAATTTTCGGTTTTGGCGTATTTCCAGGTGGATTGCTAGAGCAAAAACTGAAAATTAAACAGGATCACGCGAAGATATTTGTAATTTTGCAATTATAATTGTTATTATCCCTAGATATTTGTAATTATCCCATGATATTTGTAATTATCTCATGATATTTGTAAATATCAGGTTTGGGCGCTAATAGGCCGCCATACCAAACGCTTCTCTCCTCAATGACCGAATACCCCCGTTGGGGTGCCGGGGGTTTCAGTATAAATAGTATCCCCACTTTCTCGAAATTTAGTGCTTTAAATTCCCACTGTCGCTGTCTTTCCCATTTGCTCTTATTCCTGCTCTGTTCTATCAATCTGCTACATGTATACTATCTTCTTCTTCGCTAGACCAGTCACCTACCTTTTTTTTCTTGAAAACTCTTCCGGGACAAGACTCCTTATTTGTGTATGAGGTCTGTTGGATCAGCTTGGGAATATTGAACGCTTTCTGCCAGGTGGTCGCTGGGGCTTCCTATGATGTTATTATTTAGCAATGTAGGCAATTTATATATATGTTTTGTTGATAATTTATAATGATGTTTGTATTCTATTTTGGTTTTGTAAACGGGGGTTCGATAAATTAGAGTATAGCCTCAGCGTCCCCTGCGTGGGATGTATTTATTGTAAAGTGACTGGCTGGTGGAGAGCTTTCGGTTTTACCACTAGAGTTGTTTCAGCAGATCTTTTATGCGGATCAGGGGTTGTCCGGTCCTGATTTGGCTCGAAAGAGTCCGCTGGACCTAAAGCAATAATAATGTAATGTAATGACCGAAAGGTTACAGGGGCCACCTTTACCTTTGTAGAAGTAGATCTACCAGTACGATACTGATGTGGTAAAAAAAAAAGGTAAAGGTAGTCCCATAGCCTTGTGGCCGTAGGGGAGCGTGATGTTGGAGATCACACTTATCTTGGGCCAGCGTAATGAGGGTGATGCCCAACTCTCTCCCTCGCTGCTTTACCTTCCCCACCCTCAAGAGAGTAGGTACTCAATCACAGTTGAGTCAACTGGGGGCGTTGTTGTTTGTCGCTTCACACCTTAGCGGTCACCCATCCAAGTGCTAACCGCACCGGACGGTGCTTCACTTTCGACACAGTAGCGAGTGCTCCAACCACTGCACTATCCGACACCACTGATGTGGAGAGCAAAATAAATGTTAACTCAATCTTAAATAAGGTAACAAGTTTACACACATACGCACTAACACACACACATACACACACACACACGCACAAACATACACACACACACACACAGACAAACACGCAAACACGCACACAAAATAGCAAGACAAATAAGACTCCATAAAATGAAAATTATAAATGACGTTTCTAGTAGAATGGCGAACGACTGCTGGAGCCTTGAAATAAAACGGGAAAATCGCTGATTATGTTGTTGTTTTGTTGTTGTTGTTGTTGTTGTTTTTTAAAAGAAATAAACAAAAAGGTTATATTAATCAGTTTGTGAAGTAAAAGAAAAATCTACTGATGACATTACCATTTATTAGTAGTAACAAAGCATGTTTAAAAATCTAAACTTAGACACTGTTTAGTTCAAGTTGCGTTCTTTTACTACCAGAAAAAAAAAAGTGTGAAGAGGTTTATATGGTAACGTAACCCAGCACTAGGGAGGGGTTATGGAGATGGAGAGGGAGAAGAACAATCTCGTCTATCAACTGTTAGTGCCACTCTGGTGCTTTCGTTAATCAGAGAAGGATTAGATTTTATCTTCCCCACCCCACGTCCACTACTCACCTGTAAGTTTTGTTTCAGGAACCATAGAAGGCTGGAGCGCGCTCACACACGCACACACGCACACAAACGCGCGCGCGCACTCACACATATAAGTCTAAACTATATAAGTCTCAAATCACTTAGGTGAACAGACGTTAAATTAAAGAAACAACAAAACAAACAACAACAAAGCACACACATATACCCACACACAAACACACATATATAGGCACACTCTAACAACACCACTATCACCACCACTTTCAGGCACACACACACACAACACGCCACACCGACACCACACCACATCACGCCAAACCACACCAACACTATAGAAAGAGAGAGGGAGAGACAAAGAGAAGGAGAGAGAGGGGGAGGGAGGGAGAAACAAAGGTGGGAGAGAGAGAAGGAGGAAGAGAGAGAGAGAGAGAGACAGAGACAGAGACAGACAGACAGAATTTAATTTGGTAGCAGTAAAGTTGACTTTTGACACTGTTTTTATTAGGCCTCCGGCCCATACAGTTTGGGGAGGGGGTTTACAATGGGAAGAAATACACATAAATCGACACACACACACACACACACACGCACACACACCCACACACACACACACTCACATACACACACAATTCTGCTGAATTTCAAAGGAAACTTGCCATGTACACTTTCTACAGATTAAAACATAGAAAATCTTCACTGACGTGAAGGGCATTTAAAAAAAAAAAAAACTTGGGTGTGTTTGTGCTATCTATGAGTGCTACCAAAAGGATATGACGTTTTATGATTGCTAAATATGCCTCTAGCATTCGTATGTGTGTTCATAAATAGATGTTATTTAAAAAAAAAAAAAAGAAAGCTAAAAAGGGAAAGAAGGGAAATGTTAAAGATGAGAACAAAAGAAAAATGGTGGGGAAAATGAGAAGAAATGAAATGGAAAGAAAGTATAAGAGGGGGGGGGGGGGGGAAAGAAGCAAGAGAGCAAGAAATTACAAAATATTTATAAAAGTTACATACAAAGTGAAAAAGAAAAGTTATGGAAAGAAAAGATAAGAAAAAGATGGAAATTAAGTAAACGTAAATTGAGAAAGTCCGTGAATTTTACTTATTCTGCAATTGAATTGAGAGAGAGAGAGAGAGAGAGAGAGAGAGAGAGAGAGAGAGAGAGAGAGAGAGAGAGAGAGAGAGAGAGAATTTAATTTGATAGCAGTAAAGTTTCCTCGAATCTGGGGCTAAGGGAAGCAAATCGCACTCCATCAATCAGATGGGCGATGATCGAATCAAACGTCGGACAGGGAATTCAAATTAAGCGTTTATTTGTTATGCTAGAACGGCTTCCAGAGTAAATGTAATTCAAAGAGATTGCGTGGAGGGCTGGGGGTGGAATGTATGGTAACGAAAGGCAGAAGGACACAGAGAGAGAGAGAGAGAGAGAGAGAGAGAGAGAGAGAGAGAGAGAGAGAGAGAGAGAGAGAGAGAGAGAGAGAGAGAGAGAGAGAGAGAGAGAGAGAGAAGAAGAAGAAGAAGAAGAAGAAGGAGAAGAAGAAGAAGAAGGAGAATGGAAAATATATTTTGTGTAAAGAGAAAACAAGATGGCAAGCCATTCAAATGGATTTCCTGACACTCACATACATAGCCAAAAAATAAACATTTTCAAAATTGCAAAGTTTCTTGGCGGTGTGGTGTGACCCGGCTTTATCCTAACGAAGCAATGGGAAAAAACACCATGAAATGACATGCTACTATCTTCACTATCTTCAAGGAATTTTAAAAAGAACTCAAAATCGGCGAAACCAATTTTTAGATAGCATACAGCGCAACACGGGTTTATAAAGGGTGAAGCGCAATGACTTTTAGAACGTACAACTACGAACGACCTAACTTGCTTAGCAGTAGATAAAGTATACACAAAGTACAAATTATGAATGTCGGTTAAATTATTCTTGAGATAAGGCAAAAATGTGTGTTTTGAACAAGGAAGTGACATTCTGAACCACGGACCTTGACCGACACCAGACTGCTACTGAAGTGAAGTTCCTGTAAACCAAAACTCAACGAAATCGTTTTAGCCGTTTTTGGTGATATTGAGCAAAACGTGACTCCAGTGACCTTGACCTTTGCGGTAGAGCAAATATGACGGTGCGGGAGGTAGGCCACTAACCTAGTTCATATTCCTAAGACGTATAAACAAAACCCGCCCAGTGGTTGTTGAGATATGGCTTTCAACGTCAGACTGACCGACCGACATTTGGCTCGTTCTGATGCTCCCAGGTTGTTTCAAAGTATTTGCAGTTAATTTAAAAAAAACATAAGAGATAGAGATAGAGCGAGGAGAGTTATGAGAGAGAGAGAGAGAGAGAGAGAGAGAGAGGAGAGAGAGAGAGAGAGAGAGAGAGAGAGAGAGAGAGACTGTAAGGAAAGAAATGCAAAAGAAAGACACTACATAAAAACAGTGCAAGAAGGTAACACTGGAACACCTTTTGGTCTTCAAATAAAAATGCACTAATAAAATTCTTTTCAGCACGTAGGCAGTAAACTGGTAAAAAGTAAAAGAGGCAAGTTTACTACAGTGAAGTTTAACTTTTTCCAAGAGACAAAAAGTGAATTCGAGCGCGGTTCAGTCAACACTTGTTTGTCTGTGGAGCGAGTTTCTAAACCCCTTGAGATTGTCATTCAATGACCCCCTTGAATTATTCAATGTGCGGTTATTGGTTCGTCTCTACATCGGTGTCAATTTGTGAATTTCGAAGCTCATCGCTCAGTTGTCATATCATCGGACTTAATTATTCCCGAATTTGAGCCATGGATGCCTGGACAATAATTTAAAAGAAGAATATTGTTCAGAGAATTTTTATGGACCCTGCATCCCTGTATTCCTAGTGAAAATTCTTGTAGCAAGACTGTTTTGGCCCATTTAATTTTTGCCTTGAATTTTTGGCAGAACAAGTCACAAAATGTTTCATAAAGAATACAGAAAAATACAAATAAAATTAGCCTGTGATGAAAAAAAGAAGAAATACAAGAAGAAAGAAAAAAAAGACAGAAAGATGTTTCTCTTATATAGCGCACTTACAAGCTCAGAGAGCTTCTCAAGGCGCTGGCCCGTAATATCCAGCAATCACAAAATAGTTTGCTGAAGTCAGGATTCGAACCAACGTCGCCCAAGACGCAACAAACTAAGTAACTAACTAAACCTTTTATACACAGCGTTATTTTTGGGTGAATCTCCTGTTGGTAGATTTTTTTTATAGACTGGTTGAAATTTTGTTTTTAAATAGTTAAAGTTATTTAAAAGTTTAATTTTAATTATTCTGTAATATGATCTAAATGTGTGAACGGACATTAAATGAATGATGGTTGTTGTTGTTATTGTTGATGTTGTTGTACGCAATGTTGTGTTTGCCTCATTGTTCGAACAGTTGCTCGCTCCACGCACAGATGAAGAATGCTTGTCTCCTCCCTTAGGTGACGTTGAAAGTCTTGCTAGGCAAATCCGAAACGAAAGACTTCCAAAGCCGAGCGGCGTCCGCAACTGTTCTAAAATTGCTCGCTAGCCCGCCTGGGATTTTACCCTGTTATGTCTTTCGGGGCGCTGTCTTTATGGCGGCCAAAAGTGATTTTTCCCCCCCTGTACAAGAAACCAAGTATAGCTAAAAACATTTTGGTCAATGAGCGACACACTTACAGCCAAAGCTCAACCACGCGGGCAGATTCTCTGATGCTTGTGACATCGACTTTCTGTAGGTCTGAAGATTTGTATGCGGTGGAACGAAATGCGAAACTACAGCGGAACTACATCGGAAAGAAATGCGAAACGATCGCTTACGAACAACGACAATCACAGCAATAACAACAACAACAACAACAACAACAACAACAACAACAAAAACAGAACGAAGGGCCCCTCCCAAAAAAACCAACAACACGTTGTTAGTTCCCGAGCGATAGCTGAAGAATATTGTTTTAAGCTCTGTCCGTCGGTCCGTCCGTGCGCACTTTTCTTTGAAAATAATGGACTGGTTTCTTTGAATTTTGGTATGTGGTTAGAGCATAAAGATACCAGCTGACGAAAAAAATTATATTTAGTGGGGCCGGGTAGCTCAGTTGGTAAGAGCGTCTTGCTAGTAACCGAAAGGTCGCTGGTTCGAATCCCGGATTGGTCAACGTGTGATTATATTATTTTCCCCTTTACCAACAACTGGCCCGCTGGTGTCAGTATAAATCGGTCCAGTAGTCACCTATATGCCAAAGTGTCGTGTGACTATAATCTACAAACAACAACAAAAAATTATGCATATCGAGTGATGTCGTGGTCACCTAATTTCTCCATCTCTCTCTCTCTCTCTCTCTCTCTCTCTCTCTCTCTCTCTCTCTCTCTCTCTCTCTCTCTCTCTCTCTCTCTCACAGGTTCAGCCAGTGCTGTTGTATGCTTCTGAATTATGGGGGCTGCAAAGACTAACTAACATTGAAAGAGTGCACACTCTGGTTTGTAAGAGATTTTTGAATGTGCCATTGGGAGTTCCAACCAAGTTTATTTATGGAGAAACAGGAAGATACCCCTTGTATATTAATAGTACTGTAAGATGTATTCGTTACTGGCTGAAATTGCTTAAGTTAGACCACTCTAGGCTGCCCAGACAGGCTTACCAAATGTTGATGATCTTAAACGACAGTGGAAAAAAATGTTGGGTGACAAGGCTAGAAAACACTTTGAACACGTTAGGTTTTGGATATGTCTGGCTACAACAAGGTGTAGGTAATGAAAATGCCTTTATTTCTGTGCTTAAACAAAGAATGAAAGATATTTATATTCAAGAATGGGATAGTTCTGTCTTAGTAAAAGACAAATATCAAAGATACAGAATGTTCAAAAACGTGTTTGAGACGGAAGCGTATTTTGAGAGTATGCATGTAAAATGTTTTAGAGACTGTCTTACAAAGCTACGGCTTGGTGTTTTGCCGATAAGAGCATCCCATTCTAGATTGATGTTTGATGCCACTGGAGATATTCTGTGCAAATGTTGTAATGTACCAGAAGATGAGGACCATTTTCTAACTAAATGTACATTATACAATGAATTGAGAGTTAAATATATAACTTTTCCTTTTCAATCCTGTGTAAATTTGCTACAATATGGATCCCAATTTCACATATGGAGAATATGGTTGTTTACTTTTCACGCTTTAAAAATAAGAACAGAATATTATGAGCATGTTGCTTTTAGGTAATCCCAGGAATAATTTTGCTGTTATCTGTAAATTGTCAGACTGTAATAAGTGAATCACGTGACCAACTATACCTATATCTATGGGCTGGTGGCCCGAAGATTGTGCTAATTTATTGTATGTTATGCTTTTGAGAATTAAACGGACGATGTTGAAATGTCCAAATGTCAAATGTCTCTCTCTCTCTCTGCTAATTGCATTTTCTCCCAAACTACTGGAGGGATTTGGTTCGAATGTGGTCCGATTTTACCTATGCTTAAACCTTATGCAAATCGAGTGAAGTCGTCACGGTGTCCTCATCTTTTTAGTGCCACCTTCCCCACTCCCATCTCTTTAAACTTCGTACGTTATTAGAGTGTACAGGTGCCTTGAAATAACACTTCTGTTTCGCAAGTGACGTCATCGTAATAACGTAATATTAACAACAACAACAACGACAACAACAACAACAAACACAAAAGAAACAACAACAACCAATTAATGTACATTTTCTGTAAACTTTGCAAGTATGTAGAGTGTACAGATGCCTTGAATCTAAAAGAAAATGTAGGTATATAGCGAATAACGACATCGTGCTGAGCTTTTTAAAAATATTGTTTCAATTTTAAAAAAAAATAAACATAACAGTTTACAAGAAAACAATTTTGGGTGCAACAACATAAAACCAAACTTACACAAACTGTGTTACGTCATCATGGTTACATAATATTTTAAGTGGGTGTTTCTCTCTCTCTCTCTCTCTCTCTCTCTCTCTCTCTGTCTCTCTCTCTGTCTCTCTCTGTCTGTCTCTCTCTCTCTCTCTCTCTCTCTCTCTCTCTCTCTCTCTCTCTCTCTCTTAAAGTTTTGTTAAACTTCGTATGTATTTGGAGTCTTGAACCTAAACAAAACTTACGTATCTCGAGTGACGTCATCATAGTGATGTCATTGTTATGGTTGTTGTTGTAATGGTGTGTATGTATGTGTGTGTGTTTGTGTTTGTGTGTGTGTTTGGCTAGGTAAAAACGCCTTTGTTCTGACATACACTTGAACCTCTGCGTACTTTCTTCTGACGGACCCCGTTAAGTTGACGTCAAAACAGTGTTCCGTTAGGGATAGGGCTGTGTTAGGCATAGGGTTAGGTTAATGGTTAGGGTTAGAGTTAGGGTTTGGGTTAGGGTTAGGTTAAAAAAATTGACAAATATGTAAAAATGTCAAAGTAACGTATGTGGAGTTTCATGAAAGTCATCACAACGGCGTTTCTACAACATCCGTTCATACAGTTCATTTAAATCCTCTTCCCAATGAGGGTGCCTGGGGTTTCTTTATAAATAGTATCTCCACTTTCAAAAAATTTAGTGCTTAAAATTCCACTGTCGCTGTTTTTCTCATTTGTTCTTTCTCATTCCTACTCTGTTCTATAAATCTATTATACTATCTTCTTCGCTAGACCAGTCACCTACCTTTTTTCTTCAAAACTCTTCCGGGACAAAACTCCTGATTTGTGTCTGAGGTCTGTTGTTTCAGTTTAGGAATATTGGACGCTTTCTGCCAAATGGTCACTAGGTCTTCCTATCATATTATTATAATTTAGCAATGTAGGCATTTATATGTATGTGTTTTGTTGATATTATATAATGATGTTTGTATTCTATTTTGTTTTTGTAAACTTGGATTCGATAAATTAGAGTACAGCCTCAGCGTCCCCTGCGTGGGATGTCTTTATTGTACAGTGACTGGGTGGTGGAGTGCTTTCAGTGTTGCCTCTGGGGTTGTTTAGGCAGATCTTTTATGCGGATCAGGGGCGAGTCCTCGTTTAGCCAAGTTATGGTCTTGATTGTGTGGTCCTGATTCGGCTCTTTGCAGTCCGCTGGACGCTGTAAGCAATGAATTTCTAATTAACTAATTTAACTCATCTCTCCTGCTGTCAGACTCACTAGCCTACATACACAGCCGAGGCAGACAAACAAAGGAGCCCACTCTTAATAACTGACATTCGACATACTAAAAACATTATCAAATATTTTAAATAACGTAGAATATACCCACGATGTACATAACATGATTAGTAAGGATATATAAGACTGTTTTATATTTGAAAAATTAAACAACATATGCATACAAGCACGGCCTCACCAACCTATTCTATCCAATCCTATCCCGTAACTCGAAAGTCGTTGGGGCTCCACAGATGATCGTTTAACCAGCGTACTCCATCTTTCTCTGTCCTCAGCAACCCACATGGCTTCGCCAGTCCATTCTCGAATATTGTCCTCCTACCTCTTTTTCTGTCTCCCTCTTCTTCTGCCGCTTTGCACCGCGCCTTGCAGGATGCTCTTTACAAGGCCTGATGCTCTGGTGACGTGCCAAACCATCGGAGTTTTCGTTTCTTCACCACTGTGAGCTTGTCATCATGTTGTCCAATGGCTTAATAATAATAATAACGGATTTTTATATAGCGGGTACTCCAACCTATGACCAGACTCACCACGCTTTAAATAGTCATTACATAAAAGTACATGCACTCGATTCAAACATCGCTTTTGCTACGATACACCAAAAGACGGAACAGTAAAAGTAAAAACTATTTACAACTATGTACACAAATGACAAAAAAGACAGAAATAGAGTAGAAATATAGTGTATAATGGTCTGTTGGACTTCGTCGTTGGTTATGTGCTGGGTATTGGCTTGTGTGATGATCTGTTGGACTTCGTATTTGGTGATGTGCTGGGTATAGCCAATGTCCAGAAGTCTTCTGTAGCACCTCATCTCTATACTTTGTATTCTTCTTCTTTATAGGTCTGCTGTAAGGGCCCATGTTTCGCAAGCGTATAGGAAGATGGAGATGACATGGGAGCGCACCAGCCTTACCTTGGAGTGTAGACTGATGGTCCTGTCTTTCCAAGTGGGTTTTAACCTTGCCAGGGCACCAGTTGTTTGTGCAATTCTGGAGAGGACATAATGTCGGGATCCATTGTCTGATAAAATGGCACCCTAAATATTTGAAGCTATGCACCGTGTTGAGAGATTGGCCTTGGACTTTGATGTCCGTGTTCAGATTCAGATTCAGATTCAGAAAACTTTATTATCTCCAAGGAGAAATTCTAACATGGATTTGCTGTCAGCAAAAGGTAATAAAATGTAACAGTACTATAAACATGTAAACATGTACGTGTACTCACGCTTATGTATATATAAACAAGAACATTTCCATACATTGTAAAACTTAAAATACATATCACACTACATGTCCTTATTGCACTTCAACATAAATAAATAAAACACCTACCCACAACACACACACCCACACCCACACACCCACATACACATGGGTTAGACATTAAATTATATTACACCAAAATTATAAAAGTTATAAAGCATCTTTAAAAATATACAATCATCATACTCTGCGTATCATTCTAACACTGACAATCACAGATTTTAAAACTTATGCATTAGTTAACTTACATACTAAATAGTAAAAAAAAATTGCTGCATATTATAAAATTCATCTCTAGTACTCCCATAAACCACTCGCACCCAACTCATTCAGTCAACGCTTATTAAGAATTTGTACTGATTTGGGTACAAAACTGTTCCTAGCTCTAACTGTAGAAACCTTTGGCACTCTGAAACGGCGACCAGAAGGAAGGAGCTGGTAGTGCTGGGCTAGGATGTGAGTGGAGTCTCTTACAATCATGCTCGCTTTCTTTCTTACTTGACTTTCGTACAACACACACAAACTCTCCTGCTTTCCACCCACCACTTTCCCACACACCTTCACAATTCTATCCAACACATTCTTACTCCTCACACTGAGACCTCCAAACCAGCAAAGAAAACCAAAGGTCAGCACCGATTGGATAAAACAGCTGTAAAAGTTACATAAAACAGACTTGTTGACTTTCAGAGAGCGCAATTTCTGGAGGCAATATATTCTTGACTGACATTTCTTATGGATGGAAGTAGTGTTGGAATCAAAGGTAAGCTTATGGTCAAGTATTGTTCCCAGATATTTGTATTCCGAGACTCTCTCCACCTTTTCTCCATCAATCACTAAGTCAGGCACAGCAGATGCCATTGGTGTTGTTGGTCATCATTTTGGTCTTCTCTGCACTTATTTCCATTCCATAAGCTCTGGAGGTGATCTCAAGCCTCTGTATCAGCTGTTCAAATTCTTGTTCCTCTCCAGCCAATCCATCAATGTCATCCGCAAAACGGAGGTTGGAGATTGCTCTACCACCTATGCTGACTATGCCTTCGTGATCTGCAAGAGCATCTGACATGATGCGCTCTAGGAAGATGTTGAAGAGTGTTGGAGAGAGTAGGCATCCTTGACGCACGCCAATAGTTGTTCTAAACCAGTTCCCGATGGCGCTGTTGTGGAGGACTGCACTGATAGCCTTGTCACACAGGCTTTTGATGACTTCAATAATGTTAGGGCTGATGTTGTACACTCTTATGGTTGCCCACAGAGCTGCAAACGCATGATATAGATGTTGTTGGTGCTGTAGGTATTTCTCGCCGATTATTCTGAGGTTGAAAATATGCTCAGTGGTACTTAGCCCTGCCATGAATCCTACTTATTCTTCAGCTATGATTTGTTCAGCTTGGAGTTTCAACCTGTTGAGTATTATTATCATGAGGACTTTGCCTCACCAACAACTGGAGGCAGAAAATGTCTCCTTCGGACACCTATATATGACCGGACATGGTTTTGGCTACATTAAAAAGGGAGAGGGAGTTTTCTTTGCTGCAAGCCGAGTAAATATGGGAGAAACGTTTTAAAGGATGTAGACTGAAACTAAATTGGTTCAGACTTGGTATACTACTACTACTACTACTAGTACTACTACTAGTACTACTACTAGTACTACTACTAGTACTACTACTAGTACTACTACTACTACTACTACTACTACTACTACTACTACTACTACTACTACTACTACTACTAATAATAATAATAAATTGCATTTATACAACGCATTTTTCATTAGAATAACAACTCAATGCGCTTACACATATCATTCGTACGCATCATCACAACCTTCGCACTACATCATGTACAGCATCATTCAGAAAGTATTATTACTGTTCATACCTTAGACTTCACAGATACCTTCAACATGAAATCCAAACTTATGCAAATCGAATGACAACCTCATGCTGTCATCTTTTCTAGTTTTATTTAGGTATTTTTTAAATTTCTTTTTAAATTCGTATTTAATTACAGTCATCATCATCATCATCATCATCATCATCATCATCATCATCATCATCATCATCATCATCATCATCATCATCATCACATTTATTTAGTCACCACATCACGTTATGCCACAAGTATATCAACTAGCAAGTTAGTATCTCGTATTGCCCCCAGTCGACGTGCGGTGGTCCCGTTGCCCTTGGTTTTAGCCACAAGCTGAGACGGGGATATCCCAAACCTAAAAATAGAATAGAGAATTCTGGGAAATCTGTTCAAGGGAAGTAACTGATAACTAGCTACGGCTGCAGTCATGGTAGCCATTTCTCTCGAAGATGTGCTGGCTGAAATTAAACGAAAGTTGGGAGAGGAACTGCATATTTCTGGTAGTGAACAAAGGCTTTGCTCAATTATCGAAGGAGAACACGATGGATTTATAGAAACATGCACACATGTATCTGAGCTCAGTGCAGGCGATCGTGAGTCTCAGTGAACGATTGTTCGCCATGGTTTTGTCATTGATTCAGCTGCTCAGCTCGCTTCGATGTGATGGTTCATTTATCGCTTGAATCACACTGTATAATGCACATGAAAATTATGTCAAAGATATGATGATTTGAGCATATGTTCGATTCCGTACCGATTGGAAGGTGGGGTGGAAAAATTCAATCATGGTGATGATCAATCCTATTTTGCAATGGTGGTTAGGCCTACTTTATTGTGTATGGTCACGGGTACTTACCTTTTGTAGTTTGTGTGCTTTTTGTTCTGTCGGCCTTGAGTGTTTGCGTCGCCTTGGCTCGTTGTACTTTGTTGTGGTCTCGCTCTCTTTTGATTTTTGAAAGCAAATTCAAATTGCATTGTTTTCCAGCAGCATGCGAGGTCAAATTAGACGAATTCAGATCTATCCAATCTTTTTGTGACGCCATTTTGCGTGTGTTTCGTGTGCCATGCACCAATCGCGAAGAGTCCTGCCGACGTCATTTCAGTAAAGGATTTCCCTACCCATAATTCCCCTGGGTTTTGAAGTTTCTAAAAAATTATTTTTGGCCGACGACGCTCTATGGAGCGCAAAGCATGTAAAGGGAAGCAACCGGTTGTACGCGCACGTCGACAGAGACATAGAAGGGAGATACTAACTTGTTAGTTGATATACTTGTGGTTATGCAGATTAACAACTGAAGTGCACACGAGGGAACTGAGCACCCGTTAGGAGCCAGCGCTTGTGTGTATTTATAAGCATGCGCGGAAATAAAGCAAAACTAGAGCTAAGCGTCATGCTGACGTTACTCCCGTGCATCTCCGTCAAAAATCAGATTAGTTTCAACAACACCTAAAGCTTCTCTTCTCAAGTAACTGACACCGGTAGTTTTCATCAACATTACGTCTTGAACAACAGCGAAGTCCACTGTGAAGTCCATTTCTTTAAACAGCTCGTCCTGTTGCCGTTTTCCCGCAGAAACTCGCGCTGTTGAGCATCTTATCTCCATATCAGCATTAGGCAAACCACACAAAAAAGTCTGTGTATGGTGTCCCGACCGACATTTTTTTTTTTTTTGTGCCCTACCCTAACCGTTTTTTTGGGGGGATCGTATGGAAAACAATGATGTCTTTCCGGCTCCACTTGAAGAGAGTAAATACAGCAAAGTGCACTAGACTGAAGTTCGACCTGGACAAACTGCAAGACCCGGAGGTGGCAGAACTATTTCAGGCCACAATTGGAGGGAAATTTGCACCACTGCTCATTTTGGGGGCTGGTGAAGTAGATGTCAACACCATGACCACCACCTTCAACTCAGTTGTGACAGATGCCGCCACTGAGATCCTTGGCAAGCACCGACCAAAGAAAAAGCCGTGGATCACACCTGAACTTTTGGATCTGTGTGATAAACGAAGAGAGATTAAAAAAAAGAAAAAGAACACCTCACAGGGAGCTGATGTCTACCGAAAAATCAACAATGACATCCGAAAAGGCATGCGCACAGCAAAGGAGAACTAGATAGAAGATCAATGCCAGGAAATAAAGAACAGTATGAACAAGAACAACAGCAAGAAGGCCTACCAGACTGTGAAGCGGATGACAAGTGTTAAAAAGCCCAAAGTCTCCACGATCCAAAACAAGTCTGGCATATGCCTTACAAAAGAACAAGAAGTCTTGGACAGATGGACAGAGTACTGCTCTGACCTTTACAACCATACACCAAATGGAGACCCATCAGTTCTAGCATGTCCCGAGAACAGAGAAGAAGAAGAAATCCTCCCAATTCTCCGGGAAGAAGTTGGGGCAGCATGGCAATCGCTGAAGAAAGGGAAGTCAGCGGGAGTGGACAACATACCCGCGGAACTGCTACAAGCAGGAGGAGAAGCGATGATTGATGCCCTCACCATTATCTGTAACAAGATCTGGCAGAGGGGGGAGTGGCCTACACCATGGACCCAGTCGCTTGTCATCACTCTTCCCAAAAAAGGTAACCTTCAGGAGTGTGAAAATTACCGCACCATCAGCCTCATCAGCCATCCAAGCAAGGTTCTCCTGAAAATAATACTCAACAGGTTGAAACCCCAAGATGAACAAATCATAGCTGAATAACAAGCAGGATTCAGGGCAGGGCGAAATACCACTGAACAGATTTTCAACCTCAGAATAATCTGTGAGAAACACCTACAGCACCAACACATCTATATCATGTGTTCATATACTTCAAGAAGGCGTTTGACCGAGGCCCCCACGGGCTCGGCTCCGCGCGCCGGGGGTGGACCCCATGCCTCTCTCTGGCTGGGTGACCAAGTTGCCTACCCCTTTTTCTTCTCTTTTGTCTTGTTTCTGTCTTATTGGTCCTTTTACCTATATTCTCTTCACCCTTAAATTCTCCCAGTATACTATGCAGTTTTGACTCCCTTTCTTCTGCCTTACCGGACTTTCCCTGTCTTCTTTTTCCCCATCATTCCTTCTTTTTCTACCCTTCTTTTTCTCTGTGGCCTTCTCTTGGCCCCCTGCGTTTTCCGTGCAGGGCAACCCGTGTCGGGGGAGAATGGGATCCTGGAGGTTGAGGTCACTGAGGGACTGCGGTCCCTCACACTAACACACCTCTTTGGCCCGGACTTCTCCTAGACGGGAGGCTGGCGTGGCCCGCGTCAGTCAAGCGGCTGGTCGTGTATTGCCCTAGCTCTGCTAGAAGGCTGCGGCTCATGGGTCAAACTTGAACAAAACCGTAGTGGCAGTGCGGGATTGTCTGGGTGTATATCCCCCCTGTAACCCTGGTGCGTTTCCTTGCTGGACTTTCCGCTTGGACGCATCCCCTTGTTGGACTCCGTGGTGGGTGGGGAGCAGGGGGGATGAATTAACAAATACTTAACATGGCATCAACCAAAAAAAAACGAATGCATGATGACGGACTGGACACGGACACGGACAGTGACATGGAGACGAGACAACAAGCTTGTGCATCTGGGGTGGAAGGGGCCTGGCCTCGTTTTTTGGTTGTGGAGGGAGCAGATCCGGCTATGCCGATAGGCAAGCTGTCTCCGTTCGCAATACAGAAGGGTTTTCAATCCGTCTGCACAATCGGGTTCAAAGATGTTAAAAAACTGAGATCTGGGGCCTACCTGGTGGAGTGCTCAACCAAAAGGGCATCGGATTGTCTTCTAAAGAGGAATTTGACCGTATTTGTTGACAGACAAATCAAAGTTTCTGTGCATGGACGGTTGAATTCCTCCAAGGGAGTCATCCGATGTCAGGATTTGATCGACATGTCGGAATTGGAAATCCGAGAGGAGCTCTCCAGCCAGGGGGTCACAGCAGTCCAGCGGGTCTTCGTCACCAAAGGACCCCAACGTATCCCCACCAACACACTTTTTGTGACCTTCGCTATGGCCAAGTTGCCGGAGTCACTCAAGGTGGGGTACCTTGGGGTGAAGGTGACGCCGTTTGTACCATCACCGTTGCGATGCTACCGCTGCCAAAGGTTTGGTCACGGTAGCAAGACCTGTAAAAGCAAGGAAATATGTCGTGATTGTGGTAAAGAAAAACATGAAAACGAATGCAAAAATCCGATTTGCTGTGTGAATTGCGCCGGGAATCATTCTTCCAGCTCCAAAGACTGTCCTCAGTGGCAGTTGGAGCTGGAAATCCAAAAGGTGCGGGCCACTGAGAGTTGCTCCTTTGGCGACGCCAGGAAAAAAGTTCTTGCAAGTAGGCCGGTGCTTAAAGAGAGGTCCTTTGCGTCTGTGGCGGGTTCCACATCTAGCGCACACTCGACAATCGACACCGCCATGAGTAAAATAACGCAGATCTTGGAAACGTTGTGCAGACGGATG
Organism: Oncomelania hupensis; assembly: GCA_036898135.1. NCBI lineage: Eukaryota > Metazoa > Mollusca > Gastropoda > Littorinimorpha > Pomatiopsidae > Oncomelania > Oncomelania hupensis. The sequence continues at coordinate 66,453,620 of CM072513.1, read as the reverse complement.
GATGCTTTAGAAAAGATGCTCGCGTTGTTTGCCCAGAAGGGGGTTTCTCCAGCCCCACCGATTCCACTGGAGAACGTGCCGACGGGCACGTACCCAACCGTCACCCACAACACGCAGACGGCCGTGACAAAAGCCGTCACACCTGCTGCAAAGGAGGCTAGGCCTCATGCCACCGCACCAGCAACGACCGGTTTTAGCGACCGGGTAGTTGCTGGGGTGACTAAAATCCTAGTTACCCAGCAGAAGAGCGTCAGAGGTGGAGAGGGAAAGATTGGCAGGGGTGAAGGGGAGAGGGAAGATATAAAATCTGGTGCTGGGGAGAAGGGGAGGAAGTCCGCTGGCAGTTCGGGTTCCGGGGCTTTGACAAAAAATCAAAGGCCCGGACCCCTTTCTTCCAAGCCCCATCAGCCTCTCGAAACGGAGAACCGTTTCGGGGGGTTGATGGAACATGAAGAGATGGACGAGGGTCCAAAAGATAAAGAGACATAATTGTGCTATCGGAGATGAAAATTTTAGCATTCTTTTACTTAATTTTTATGTCCATTTTACAATGGAACATCCGAGGGATAAGGGCAAATTATGAGGAGCTATGCTGTCTGCTGACAGAGCATCGACCTGAAGTATTGGCCCTTCAGGAAACTCTCCTGTCAGAAAAACATCCTATAGATATTACTGGTTATTCCTCTCTAGATTGTTTATCTTCTAGAGGCGTTTCACTCTTTATCCATAGAAATGTCCCATTTAATCCAATTTTACTTAATACAAGTTTACCAGCAGTTGCAGCTAGAGTATCTCTTTTTAAATCCCTCACAGTTTGTTCTCTATATTTGACACCATCAATAAATGTAACTAAAAGTGAACTTGAGAATTTGGTCCAACAGTTACCTACCCCTTTTTTGTTGTTGGGAGATTTTAATGGACGCTCTCCCCTGTGGGGTAGTGATCGTACCGATTCTCAGGGTAAAATAATTGAAGACATTTTAGACTCGTTAAACCTAGTGACTTTGAACGAGGGTGCTCCAACTTTTTCCTGTTCTAGAACTGCTTCTTTGTCCCACATTGATATATCGATCTGTGATCCCTCCTTACTTTTGGATTTTAAATGGACAGTTTTAGAAGATCTCCATGGCAGCGACCATTTTCCGGTTTTATTAAAATATGATTCAGACAACCTTGAACAAACTCATGGCAGGTGGAAACTGAAACAAGCTAACTGGAGTCTGTTTTTTAACCTGTCTGAGGTTCAGTTACGTACTAAGAAGCAGGAATTTTCGAATGCCATAGATCCAATCCAGCTTTACACTGACATAGTTATTAACAGTGCCAAGGAGTCCATTCCGCAAACTTCGTCAAACCCTCACACACTTAAAAAACCCTGGTTTGACGATGAATGTAGAAAACTTCAGCAAGCTCGTAAAAAAGCCTTAAGAACTATGTTTTTACACCCAAGCACTGAAAATAAACAAAACCACCAACGTTTGCGAGCGCAATGCCGACAGCTCTTCAAACGAAAGAGAAGAGAATCGTGGAGAGGTTTCTGCTCCACGCTTAATTCGAAAGCGAAACTGTCGAAGGTGTGGAAAGTAGTCCGCAAACTCAAAAATAGAGGTAACAAACAGGTGAGCCCATGCCTTACTGTGCAGGGTGACGTAATCGGAGATAAAAAATTAGTAGCTGATCTTTTGGCTTCTTCTTTTGCTGCAAATTCTTCCTCTGAAAATTATTCTGTCCCTTTTCAAACAGTTAAAACCCGTAAAGAAAAACAACAGTTAAATTTTACCTCCGATAATTCTGAAGATTACAACATTCCGTTTTCATTAGTCGAGCTTGACGATTCAATTAACAAAAGTGCAGATTCAGCAGTTGGACCGGATGATGTACATTATCAATTTCTCAGACATTTAACAAGGTACTCACGGTCTCAACTGCTGGACATCTTCAATCAGCTGTGGATCACTGGCACCTTTCCTCCCTCCTGGAGAAAGGCCATTATTGTACCCATCCCTAAACCTGGCAAAGACCATACTAACCCGACAAACTATAGACCAATAGCTTTGACGTCTTGCTTATGCAAGATGCTAGAAAGAATGGTTTATTCTCGTTTACTGTGGTATCTAGAAACAAATAATATTTTATCCAACACTCAGTGTGGCTTTCGAAGTGGTCGAAGTACTGTTGACCACCTGGTGCGACTAGAAACTTTTATCCGTAACGCGTTCGTCCAGGGTGAACACGTCGTTGCCATCATGTTTGATTTGGAAAAAGCTTATGATACCACATGGAAATATGGCATTCTTTCCGATTTACAAGAAATGGGTTTGAAGGGACATTTACCTCTGTTTATATCCAATTTTCTAACGGACAGAATCTTTCAGGTTAAGGTTGGGGGATCTTTGTCAGATATGAGGGAACAGGAGATGGGAGTGCCTCAGGGTAGCATCTTGTCTCCCTTGCTGTTTAATATTAAAATAAATAATATTGTTCGTTCTGTTAAACGGGGAATTGACAATTCTCTTTTTGTTGACGATTTTGCGTTAGTAGCCAAAGGTAAAACTTTGGCATCTGCAGAACGTCAGCTTCAGTTATGTGTCAAGGCCGTTGAAGACTGGGTTTTACAAAATGGTTTTAAATTTTCTGAAGCAAAAACTGAATGTATTCACTTTTCCCAGCACCGGGGAATTATTCAAGACCCTACTATTTTCCTCAATAAAACTCCAATAAAGGCGGTCAAACAAGTCAAATTTTTGGGTGTTATTTTTGATCAAAAGCTATCTTTCATTCCTCATCTGAAAATTTTGAAAACTAAATGTCAACAGGCCTGCAATTTGCTCAAGGTTATCAGTGGTACAGACTGGGGTGCTGACAGGAAAACTTTATTGCTGTTATATCGTTCTTTAATTAGATCCAAGTTAGACTATGGTTGCATTGTCTATGGTTCTGCTAGAAAATCTTATCTTAAGATGCTAGATCCAGTTGCCCATCAGGCACTACGCATTGCTTTGGGTGCGTTTCGCACTTCCCCTTGTGAAAGCCTTTACGTGGAAGCTAACGAACCTCCGCTGGAGCTGAGACGTACAAAATTGTCAATGAATTACTATTTAAAATTAAAAACTGATCCTATGAACCCTGCTTATGACTGTGTTTTCAACCCAGATTTTGTTCAGAAATTTGAAGCCAAACCTAACACAATTCCTCCGTTTGGCATCAGAATGCAAGCTCATTTGGTAAAAGCAGGCATTGATGTTGCTTCCATCAACGATGATGAACTTCGGACTGAAGCTCCCCCATGGAAATTATGTATCCCAAACATTAATTGGCAGTTGTCCGCTTTCCTTAAAAACAATACATCCGAAACCGTATATAACCAACTTTATTTAGAACAGTGTGCTTTATACCCAGGATATGAACAACTTTTTACAGACGGGTCAAAGAAAGGAGATTCGGTTGCTGCTGCATCGGTCTCCGGGAGACACTTAGACCAGCCTTTGCAACAGCGTTTACCTGATTTTTGTTCTGTTTATACAGCTGAGCTCAAGGCAATTCATTTAGCTCTGAAACAAGTTTATCAATCCAAAAGAACCTCATTTTTAATCATGTCTGATTCATTGTCAGCACTTCAGGCTCTTTCCACGAGAAAGATATCACACCCTTTTCTGGCAGAGATCCATGACCTCCATACACAACTTGTTTCTGAGGGTAAAAAGATAGTTTTTATGTGGGTCCCTGGTCACGTGGGCATCCGCGGCAATATTGCAGTAGACAGGGCGGCTAAAGATGCTCTGCATCTCGATTTCCCTCCAGAGATTTTCCAGTTTGTGCCCTACTCTGACCTACGTTGTATGACTGGTTCTTATTGTAAACGACTGTGGCAGACTGCCTGGTCTAACCATGTCAACAACAAATTATTTCAAATTCTTCCCGATTTGTCCACTTCTTTGCCTAACTTTGCATCCACTCGCAAAGAAGAAACAGTGTTATCTCGCCTTCATATTGGGCATACTTATGTCACCCACAGTTTCCTTTTAAAAGGAGAAGAACCACCATGGTGCTTTGCATGTGATCAATCCTTTTCCGTTCGACATTTCATGTCTGAGTGTGCTGATTTGATTGAGGAAAGGGAAACATATTTTGGTTCCATACCTTTCAAAGAGATTTTTAAAGTATGTAATGGTCAACATCTGTTTCAATTTTTACATGATGTTGGTTTGTTTTATCGCATATAAATCGTATCGACATGTTTTGTTTAGTTTGGATTTTATTAGGACTGAATTTAGTGATTTGATTGAAGAAAGAGAATATATTTTTAATACATCAGTTTTAAAGAAGTCTCTTAAAGAGGTGTCATGTGAAAGTTTGTTTGTGTGTTTAAGAGTAACAGGCTCGTTTTTTAAGACTTGAATCATTTTATAATATTTTAAGATAACGTCTCTCTGGTCCTGATTTGGCTCGGAAGAGTCCGCTGGACCTAAAGCAATAACCTTGTATTGTATTGTATTGTTTGACCGAGTCTGTCATGCAGCTCTATGGGCAACAATGAAAGTGTACATCAGCCCTAAAATTATTGAAGTCATCAAAAGCCTGTATGACAAGGCTACCAGTGCAGTCCTCCATAACAGCGTCATCGGGAAATGGTTCAGAACAACAATCGGTATGCGTCAAGGATGCCTACTCTCTCCAACACTCTTCAACATCTTCCTAGAGCGCATCATGTCAGATGCTCTTGCATATCACGAAGGCACAGTCAGCATAGGGGGTAGAGCAATCTCCAATCTTCGTTTTGCGGATGACATTGATGGATTGGCTGGAGAGGAACAAGAACTTGAACAGCTGGTACAGAGGCTTGAGACCCCCTCCAGAGCTTATGGAATGGAAATAAGTACAGAGAAGACCAAAAGGATGACCAACAACACCAATGGCATCAACACGGACATCAAAGTCCAAGTCCAATCCCTCAACACAGTGTATGGCTTCAAATATTTGGGAGCCATTGTGTCAGACAATGGGTCCCGACAGGAAGTCCTCTCCAGGATCGCACAAGCAACTGCTGCCCTGACAACGTTGAAGCCCATTTGAAAAGACAGGACCATCAGTCTACATTCCAAAGTAAGACTGCTGCGCTCCCTTGTCATCTCCATCTTTCTATATGCTTGCGAAGCATGGACCCTCACAGCAGATCTCCAACGAAGAATAAAAAGCATGGAGATGAGGTGCTACAGAAGACTTCTGGGCATTTCCTATACCCAACACATCACCAACGATGAAGTCCGACAGACCATCACACAAGCCATTGGACAACACGATGACCTCTGTCACAAGCGGACGATTAGCCCCGGCGCTGCTCGCGTCCAGTTTCTACTTTCTCGCCCGCTGGCCAAGCAACTTAAGCCACGCCCCTCGGGATAGCCCCTTGAAACCCCAGAATGGTCAGAACCAAGCGTCAGTCTCACTCCGTCAGCCCGAGTAAAAACACACTGCCTGCCGAGGACACGTCTGCATCTACGTTGCGACCCCTGAGCCTCGTCAATATTCTTGTGTTCCTACCCGTTCCTTGGTCAAGGTAAGAGTGGAAACTTACTTCCTATCATTTAGCATTCCCATCACCCGTCGATTTCCCAACATGTTCGTATGTCTTGTAGATATTTACGTCCGTGTCTGTGGTTTGTCTTGATGTATTGCTGGTGATATGCATTTTATTTCTTGTATCCATTATCTGCATTTTGATTGCTGTTCATGCCATGCTTGTGTTTATACATGTATATACCCCTGCCTAGACTCTTGTATAAATCCCCCAAGCCATGTTGTCCTGTTATTTAGATTAAAGTCCCCCAGTAAAGCACCCTTGCCTATAATCCCTTTGTCCTGTAATTATCCCCTTTGCTTCTCCCCTGATCCTATTGTGTAAATATCCACCCCTGCGGTCCATAACCCCATCTTGGGCGCCCAAATTATTATCTATTAGCGGCCGCCAGTAAATTCCACAGAACCCCAATAGCCATTGTTGAAATTGTTGGACAGTTGGAACGAACCGGTCAAGTCTTGGCCGGTGTTTCCAAAATTCGAAAATCTGACTGGCATGCGCACTAACTGGCGCGGCATCCAGAGTGTGTGTGCACCTCTGATACTGAGTCAATACTGCATTCCAGAACGGGCCCTTATACCGGGCTGCTACGAAGACTCAAGACCCGCTGCGTGCAACCCTTATACCCTGGTTGACACCGTGAAGCGTAAAAGCAGAGATACAGCAACCGGTCAGCCCCGTAGGCCGCTTGCATCACAACCTCGATTACCCAAGAATTCGACCTGGTGACCTGGATTGGAAGACGGACGCCATCCGACTGGACCCTTGCGTAATCGCCATCCAGAAGCCAGAGGCAACCACCGCCCACACCTTAGCAGCTAAGTGCGCACCCAGCGCACACCACAATTCTCGGAACATCTGGCTAACCACGCGAAAGCAGCCAGATACCCCTTTGCCTTATGATGACATCAGTCCTCAATCGCCCCAGTAACCCTCAGATAACTAAACCTGAATAACTCCTCGATACTCTGGACATTAACTGACTCTCACCAGTGACTCAGCCCTATAGCCTACCACCTACGCTTGACCTGCATCTATTTAATAAATGGTCTAGTATTATATTATAACCACCGACTTCCCCCTTGTTCATATTCTCTACTAGTTTAGTTTGTATTCTTCTCGTCTGGCCTTTTGACTGTCTATCATTCTTTAGTACTCCCAGCATTATTTCCCTGAATGTCGCCGCAAGTTGGCCTAGTCAAGGGAGGCAACACAGCGCGGGGGAATAATTGCTGATCCTCATCCCCCCAACCCCCCATATTCGTGACATTAATTTTGGCGACCCCGACGAGACAAAAGACTTAGATTTCTACCCCCACCCGACGAGACAAAAGACTTAGGTTTCTAGCCCCTGCCCAGTCCATCCCTTACCTTTCTACCCCAGCCCCAGTAGAGATAGGACCTAGCCCCCTAGCCTAGTAGTGTATAGCCTAGCCCCATAGGTCCCCTACTGGCACTCCAGAATTGTGGTGGCACGCAGAGGTTTTTCTTGCTTTCATTTTTTATGCTTTGATTGATTGCTTGTTGTCTCTGTGTCCGTGTTGTGTTGTATTCGCCCCTGTGTCATTTCACCTTAGTTCATTCCAGCCCGCCCCTTGTTTGCTGTCAGTGTACCCCCCTGTGAGCGCCCCTTCATCACGGTTAGGACCTTCGAGGTAAGTCGCTTCTCTTACCATGGCCGACCGGGGAGAACTCGCCCTCAAGTACAAGAGTATTGGCGAGAGCTTAGGGCTCGGCGGCACTGAGCTCAAGGACTACGTCCTCACCAACGTGGATGCGGACGTTGCCGAGGAGAAATTGAAGAGAGAGGAGAGGGCTAAAGAACGGGAGGCGAAGAGGGAGGAGGAAGAGAGAGCAGCAACACGGAAGAAGGAGGAGGAGAAAGAGCGAATCGCCGCAGAGGAGAGAGCCGCCGTGCGGAAGCGAGAGGAGGAGAAAGAGAGGAGAGCCGAGGAGGAGAGAGCAGCCGCCCGGAAGAAAGAGGAGGAGAAAGAGCGAATCGCCGAGGAGGAGAGGGCCGCCGCACGGAAGCGAGAGGAGGAGAAAGAGAGAGTCGCCGCAGAGGAGAGGGCCGCCGCACGGAAGCGAGAGGAGGAGAAGGAGCGAATTGCCGAGGAGGAAAGAGCCGCCGTACGGAGGAGAGAGGAGGCGAAGGAGAGGATTGAGGAGGAAGAGAGAGCCGCAGCGCGTGCAGAGAAGGCGAAGGACAAGGAACTCGAGAGGCGCCGAGAACTACTCCAGCTCGAGCGCGACCGCCGCGAGCTAGGCCTCGGATCGCCCGCGAGCGACGACTTCACCCTCAGCGCATCCAGCTCCACCGCCAGCGCCGGAACATCCTCAGTCATCCCGCCGATCCCGGGGATGAGCTTCACCTTGGACCCTTTCGTCGAGCGCGACGAATCTATAGAGGTCTACCTCGCCCGATTCGAGCGAGTCGCGGGAGAGAACCAGCTCGACCCGCAATACTGGTACAGGAAGCTGAGCCACGGCCTCAAAGGAAAAGCATACGAAATCCTCGCCAAGACTCCGACTGCCGAGGAGGGCGACTACCCCGCCCTAAAGAAAGCGCTGCTCCACGGATTCGAACTCTCCGGCGAACACTACCGGAAGAGCTTCCGTAACTCCCGGAGAGAGAAGGGAGAGAAATTTACTTAGTTCGCCGACCGGCTAGCCACTCTAAGGGACAAGTGGATCGAGCAGACAGAAGAGCCCAAGACTTACGATGGGCTGCTCGAACTGATGCTGGCCGAGCAACTAAAAGGAACCATGCCGGGGGAACTTCGGACCTTCGCCGCCGAACAGGGAGCCGCCCGCTTGGACGATCTCATAATAGTCGCGGACCGCTACCTGACCGCCCACCCCGACGACCGCCAGCCTCGCCGGGAACCCCTAGCACCCTCGTCACCAGAACCCCGCCAGCAACCTCGCCGGCCCGTCCCGCCAGCGAACAACCGTCCACCCCCGCCTAAAGGACGCCCAAACACCGGAGCAGAGCCTGGGAAGCGGAGCAGAGAGCTCTACTGCGGCTACTGCCAGCGCCGAGGACACACCCGGGAAAAGTGTTTTCGCCGCCTCAGCGACCAGCGTCGCAAACAAGGAACCGTGTTGGCCCTGCGCCAAGTCACTCCCGACGGGAACCCGGTAACCCCCGTCGCCACTCCCACCGATCGCCCGGCCGTCACAGAGCAGGTGACAGTCAATGACCACCCCGCACACTACCTCTACGACACCGGCCTAACCTTCGATGCCGTCGTCCGCCGCTCGCTGATCAGGGACAGCGATTTGACCGGCGAAACGATCACCCTGAAGCTGGCCGACGCATCACAGCCCAGCACCACGCTCCCTATCGCCCGGATCAACGTCACAAGCCGCTACGTCACGGGATCCATCCAAGCGGCCGTTGTCGCGTTATATATATATTTTATATTAATATATATATTGATGTTAAAGGGTGAATGAATATATTAAAAGAATTTTATATGAATAGAATCAATTTCCTCTTTTTACTATGCCTAAAATCGATAAGAAACAAGAAAATAATGTTGAGAAATAGAAAATAAAGAATAAAAGAAATTACTGGCTATTCATTCGTCCTGTTTGCATTTTTACAACTAAAAAAGAATACCACTGGTTGATGGTTGATGATATTTATTTCATATGATGTGATACAAAAACCCGTGAAATCATGGTTCTAAAGAATTTCACTGTTGATTAAAATTGTCACTTATCTGACGTGGATTCCCTGATGGAGAAGAAGAATTGTCTCTTTTGTTTAACTTAATTCTGTCCTCACGTTTGACCAAAAGGATTATCGTCCAGCTGGCTTCACATGGACGTCAGGGATATGACGAGCTCCATGTCATCAGAAGAATAAGCGTTGAGGGTGGAAGTAGGTTAAACGATCATATCAGGAATCCGACAGTCGAAAATATTATGAAGAAGGAAGCAAAAACAAAAATCCTTTCCCTGCGCACAGACAAATTAACAGGGACTAAATACACAATCTGTATCCTGTTGAATGACCAGCGAGGAACGCCGTTGACGTTGTCTGAATAAGAACCCTGCATATTCACGGGTTATTGTATCTTATTCTCAAAACATAATAATGTTCTTTCCTCGCTGTTCATCCACACTGTTCCAATGTTTAAGAATGCACCAACATTCTTTATGAACTAAGCTAAACATGTTAAATTAACTATCACCATATAAACTTCACGCGCTGAAGAATTTATATGAAATGAGAACAACATGTTAAAATAACTATTATCATACAATTTGCATACATTGAAGAATAATAACGAATCACCTTGATGAAGGACGATGAATGATTCGCATGGCGCAATGGACACAAGCACAAGACTACCCATTCCCCAGCTTCACACATCGAATCGTAACTTACCAGCTCAGGATTCGTTTGTGGTGTCTACGACACGTGTTGTTTAGGGTGAGACGAGCTTTTTGAACCAACTTTATGACCTCAGTCATCCGAAATAGTGGTCTGGCGTAAACATATGTTCCTTGCCCTCCAAGATGGTCGCTCGAATGGTTTTTCTTAACGATATTTCCCACATCCAGCCAATCGAAAGGATAGTACACAAATTGTCTATGGTAACAATAATCTAAAATTGAACTACACTAAATAAAAACAATGTCGCATACTGCGTCATTCCGAAAACAATATTATTATCGTCACTGTCTATGACGTACTGTCTATGACGCATTGTCTGGACTTATAGCAGATTATCGAGGATGCGTAGAGTAGGCGCTTGTATCGCGACAATATCCCCCCCGCTTAAGTGAAAAATCAAGAATGCAATTTTTCCTTACACTTACATCGAGCGGCTGAGATAATCTGCCCCGATATTGTCTTTGCCTGGAATGACACGTACAGAGAAGTTGTACTGTTGGAGTTATGGCCCATCTCATCAGCCGTCCGTTTTCTGTCCTTGCTTTTTGCAGATATTGTAGAGGCTGGTGATCTGTTTCAATAACAAACTTTGTTCCAAACAGGTATTGTTCAAACTTCCGTATTCCCCATACTATTGCCATGCACTCCTTCTCGATCGTGGCATACCGGCCTTCAGTTTCACTCAGCTTCTTGCTGGCGTACGCGATTGGTTGTAAACCATCACCATGGTCTTGCATCAGGATAGCGCCAATGCCTCTGTCTGATGCGTCCGTCCTCAGGACGTACTGTTTCTCTGGATCAGGGAGACAGATGACTGGCTTCTTGCACAACTCTCGCTTGAGTGACGTGAATGCTTCTTCGCATTTGTCGTCCCACTGAACTCGTTCAGGATGCCCTTTCTTCGTCTTTTCAGTCAGCGGCAGTGCGAGCGTAGCGAAGTTCGGCACGAACTTCCGATAATATCCTGCTAGACCCAAGAAAGCGCGCAAGTCTTTCTTCGTCTTCGGTGGTTGCGCGTTTCTGATCTTTTCAACCTTGTCCTCTTCTGGTTGAATTGTACCTTGACCAACTATATGTCCTAGAAATGACAGGCTCTCAAATCCAAAATAACATTTGGAAGGTTTTGCTGTCAGATTGCACTCATGTAATCTATCCAACGTTGCTTTGAGGACTTGCACGTGCTCCTCCCACGTCTCAGTTGCTACCATGACGTCATCAATGAAATTACTGACTGCGTCTTCGTTCAGCGGTTTCAAAAGTTTCCTCATCATGCGTGTGAAAACAGCCCCAGCGTTCTTCAACCCAAATGGCATCACAGTCCATTGAAATTGACCTTGCGGTGTAGTGAAAGCGGTTTTCTCCTTGTCCTCTACTGCAATCTTGTAGTCACATTCATTGATGCGGTCAGTGACAACATACGGACCTTTCCATAGCATCTGCAGTTTGTTGGCTTTATCAGAAACAAGCATGAGAACTTTATCTCCAACGTTGAATTTTCGTGCTTTTGCTTTCATGTTGAAATGTTTCGCGTGTTTAGCGCTCGCTTTTCCAAGATTTTCTCTGGCGATTTTACAGGTTTCTTCAATTCTGTTCCGGAGGTCGATCACATACTGAAATGTGGTCCTAGTTTCTTCCGTCTGTTCTTCCTGTGTCCAGAGCTCTTTCAGAATCTGTAACGGTCCTCGTACAGTTCGTCCATAAAGAAGCTCAAAGGGAGAGAATTGTAGTGATTCTTGCGGTACTTCTCTGATAGCAAATAGAAGTGCAGGAATAAACCTGTCCCATTCTTTTGGTTGTTCTTGACAAAGATGTTTCAGCATACTTTTGATGGTACCATTGAAACGTTCCACCAACCCGTTGCATTGTGCGTGTCTTGGTGTGGTCCTCAGGCCTTTCACACTCAATAGCCTGTTCACTTCGTCAGCTAGGGATCCTACAAATTGAGATCCGTTGTCTGTCAGAATCTCTCTCGGAATACCTAAGCGAGTCCACATTTCCCACAAGATTCGGCCACATCTTCGGCTTTGATGGATTTTAATGGTTTGGCTTCGACGTAGCGTGTAGCATAGTCCACCATGGTGATTATATAGCGGTGCCCCCTGTCGGACGCTGGTAAGATAGGTCCGATGATATCCACCGCCACACGATCAAAAGGTGTGTGGATTATTGGCATCTTGCCCAACGGCAGTTTCCGAACTTGACCCTTCGGTGACGTCCTTTGGCATATGTCACATGACGCGCAGTAGCGTCTGATGTCTCCGCAGATTCCGGGCCATACGAAATCGTTCCAGATTCTCTTCCTGGTTTTGGTTACACCCAGGTGTCCTGACATCGGCGTGTCATGGGCCAATCGTAACACTTCGTTGCGATATTTCTTTGGGACAACAATTTGTTTGGTCTCTTTACCGTTTTGGAGAAAAGTACGGTACAAAATTCCCTTTCTCCAGCTGTAGGTAGTTTTAGAAGTTGATTTGCGCCCTCCTTTCCCATGCTTGGTCTCATTGTCAGCTAGCTTCCTTGCTTTCTCCAGGGTTGGATCCTCCTTCTGAGCTTGTCCCAACTCCACTGGAGTGACATCCCCGAGCAGAGAATTGGATGTTTTCAATGTTTTATCTGTTTTCCCCACGGAAGCTCTAGTTTGCATTGCTGCGCACACTTCTCGAATAGCGTAAACTGGAACAGGCGTCAGGTTCCCATCCTCAGACTTACGGTAGTTCATATAGCGGTGCCCCCTGTCGGACGCTGGTAAGATAGGTCCGATGATATCCACCGCCACACGATCAAAAGGTGTGTGGATTATTGGCATCTTGCCCAACGGCAGTTTCCGAACTTGACCCTTCGGTGACGTCCTTTGGCATATGTCACATGACGCGCAGTAGCGTCTGATGTCTCCGCAGATTCCGGGCCATACGAAATCGTTCCAGATTCTCTTCCTGGTTTTGGTTACACCCAGGTGTCCTGACATCGGCGTGTCATGGGCCAATCGTAACACTTCGTTGCGATATTTCTTTGGGACAACAATTTGTTTGGTCTCTTTACCGTTTTGGAGAAAAGTACGGTACAAAATTCCCTTTCTCCAGCTGTAGGTAGTTTTAGAAGTTGATTTGCGCCCTCCTTTCCCATGCTTGGTCTCATTGTCAGCTAGCTTCCTTGCTTTCTCCAGGGTTGGATCCTCCTTCTGAGCTTGTCCCAACTCCACTGGAGTGACATCCCCGAGCAGAGAATTGGATGTTTTCAATGTTTTATCTGTTTTCCCCCACGAAGCTCTAGTTTGCATTGCTGCGCACACTTCTCGAATAGCGTAAACTGGAACAGGCGTCAGGTTCCCATCCTCAGACTTACGGTAGTTCCCTACAAGAACTTGCTCTACCGGCTGCTTCATAACGGCCACAACAGTCTTCCCTTCAAAGAATGGTGTGTTCATGTGTACCGTCGCAATTGGTAGTGATAACTTCGCAGGCGACGAGGCCATTACTATCTCAATGGTCTCTCCTGACAAACATCGCTCGGGTACGAGACTGGAATCGACGATGGTGATCGACGCTCCAGTGTCGCGCAATGCCGTCGCTTGCTTTCCTTCTACTTCTACTTGGCACTCCGGCGAGAACGGTATCGCCGTACATAATGAACAGAGCTTGCCGTGACTCTGTACATCCTCCTGCCCTATACTTCCAGCTATTGCGGCGGCTGCTTTGTTTTCTTTCCCTCCTTTTGGGCATTGTCTCGCCACATGACCTTGCTGGTTACAAGTATAGCAGGTTACTTCAGGCCTCCTTGTTCTGACGTTGTGGAGCTGCTTCTGCGCTACCTCCACCTTCTTTTTATCTCCTTCCTCATCTTCTTTCCTTCTACTATGCTTGAGCCTATCTCCGAATCTATTCCTGGGTCTTTCATGATCAGACATAGTGGCTTGTTTTGCTGATTCGTAGGTTAAAGCAAATCTTATCGCATCGCCCATCGTCTCCGGCTCCTTTTCTCTGACAAACGTGCTTGATCAAACGGTATCCCACTAAGAAACTTTTCTTGCAGTATCAAATCACGCAGATCGTCATATGTGTTGTCTTTCCCTGCAAGTTCCTGCCATCTGGATAACCAGAGATCTAACTTGGTAGCGTACTCTTGTGTTGATTCTCCTTGCTGTCTTCTGGCATCTCGAAATTTTTTCCGATATTCTTCTGCCGTCAGCTGGAATCGGAACAATAATGATCGCCGTAATGTTCCGTAATCACCGGCATCAGCATCACTCAACATAGAGTAGACCTCCCTCGCTTTCCCTTTTAGCAAGGTGCCTAGGCGAGGAGCCCATTGATTAATTGGCCATTCTTGAATCTTAGCCGTTCTCTCAAATGTGCGTAGATAATCTTCCAGATCATCTTTGTCTTCCAGAAAAGGTAGTTTTATCTTCAGTTTTTCCTGATAAAACTGCGATGAACGGGAATCCGACGGATCGGCAGCATTGTCGTTGGTGTTGTCACTGTTCACGTGACGTATTCGTTCGAGTTCTAATTCATATTCCAATGTTGCTTTATGTTTCCTTTCATCGATTTCAGCTTGACGCTTCCTTTCTTCAGCTTCAACTTCAGCTTGTCGCTTTCTTTCTTCAGCTTCAGCTTCAGCTTGTCGCTTTCTTTCTTCAGCTTCAGCTTGTCGTTTTCTTTCTTCAGCTTCAGCTTGAGCTAAACGCGTTTTCTCTTCCTTGACGTAATTGACAAGATCTGGACCCGACAACCCCAACGCTTCTCCTTCGGCCTTAAACTTTTAAGAAAGGATCGTTGGCTTCCATTGCTTTCGCTTGAGCACGAGTCGTCATTTACGAATTCCAAAAATGTAATACGACAGGAAAGAATAAATTAGCGTTCGAAAAGTTCCGATTTCGTCACGCCGATTACGTCACGTCAATGACGTTATTTTCCCGAGGAGGAAAAAAAATACAAAATGGCAACTCTTTGAAATATCTTCGAACAACCCCAATGGATTCGTTATAACTATACGCTTTTACTGCAAATTCTGTTATTTGCTATTCGCGTATTAACAGCATAAAACCAAGAACTTGAAAAGAAGAGTTTTGTGTATCCGGCAATGGCACCCTCTTGTTAACACCAGTTCTACTTCGAACTCAAAGATTCTAATTCATTCTTGTAATGTAATTAGAATTGTGATAACGTGTCACTGTCTAGGCTCGAATCCAGTAGCTAAACTTGTCAAATTCACAAAAGTTATCCTGCTACCTTTACCTTGATTCGCCTAATAAGATCAACTTACGTGGCCTTATTTGATTGCCACACAGATACAATCCACCCTGGATGATACACCCCGTGTCTCAGGGATTTACTGTGTGTATATTTATAAATTAAAAAATACACTCTAGTATAACTCGCGGTCCGTTCCTTTGTGGCGGATGAGTTTACTAGACCCTTCTGCTAATACTCTCTCACTACGAGTATTCTTCTAATTTTCTATGTCGCTCTTACTTCGGCGAACAGAAATGTTAGGCTACAAAACTGACTTAATGATCCTGTGTGATTATTCCGTTTATCACTGATCTATTAAGCGCGACGCTACTGTCTGTCTACTGTTCGGTCCGTTGAACATAGAACATTTACCTTACCTTCAAAGGTGACTAGTAGGTCAACAAGTTATTTAGTCTTTATACTAAATTATAACTTGTTATCTCTCTCTCTAATATTGACACAGGTCCTCGTGTCTCCGGATTCACTATAACAACAAATGCTATAGGCTTCCAATATTAGCTTCAAACATCAATCGGTTAAGACTGAGATAATAAAATAGACCACCGTTCTGCCTATTCTTTTACAGCATGTAATACCCGAAATTACTGCTGAACATTTGATTGACAACACGTACTGGGAGTCGTTTGCATAAGGTTATAAATATGCAACCTAATTATATCTGTAAATATACTGGTAATTATGATCGACGTGGGAAGCTGATGTTACATTGGTTGGTAGGGTAGTCCATAAGTCCGCCCATTTGTAAGAGCGGCTCCCTCCAACCTCCCGCGTTGAACAAATGAATGATACAATGATAATTTACATGTACAATGTTGTAAATATCATCACCACCAGTGGTAACACGACTTAAAAAGTGATTGTGACTCCAACTATCACGAGACGAGCCCCCATTGTCGCGTTATATATATATTTTATATTAATATATATATTGATGTTAAAGGGTGAATGAATATATTAAAAGAATTTTATATGAATAGAATCAATTTCCTCTTTTTACTATGCCTAAAAAATCGATAAGAAACAAGAAAATAATGTTGAGAAATAGAAAATAAAGAATAAAAGAAATTACTGGCTATTCATTCGTCCTGTTTGCTTTTTTACAACTAAAAAAGAATACCACTGGTTGATGGTTGATGATATTTATTTCATATGATGTGATACAAAAACCCGTGAAATCATGGTTCTAAAGAATTTCACTGTTGATTAAAATTGTCACTTATCTGACGTGGATTCCCTGATGGAGAAGAAGAATTGTCTCTTTTGTTTAACTTAATTCTGTCCTCACGTTTGACCAAAAGGATTATCGTCCAGCTGGCTTCACATGGACGTCAGGGATATGACGAGCTCCATGTCATCAGAAGAATAAGCGTTGAGGGTGGAAGTAGGTTAAACGATCATATCAGGAATCCGACAGTCGAAAATATTATGAAGAAGGAAGCAAAAACAAAAATCCTTTCCCTGCGCACAGACAAATTAACAGGGACTAAATACACAATCTGTATCCTGTTGAATGACCAGCGAGGAACGCCGTTGACGTTGTCTGAATAAGAACCCTGCATATTCACGGGTTATTGTATCTTATTCTCAAAACATAATAATGTTCTTTCCTCGCTGTTCATCCACACTGTTCCAATGTTTAAGAATGCACCAACATTCTTTATGAACTAAGCTAAACATGTTAAATTAACTATCACCATATAAACTTCACGCGCTGAAGAATTTATATGAAATGAGAACAACATGTTAAAATAACTATTATCATACAATTTGCATACATTGAAGAATAATAACGAATCACCTTGATGAAGGACGATGAATGATTCGCATGGCGCAATGGACACAAGCACAAGACTACCCATTCCCCAGCTTCACACATCGAATCGTAACTTACCAGCTCAGGATTCGTTTGTGGTGTCTACGACACGTGTTGTTTAGGGTGAGACGAGCTTTTTGAACCAACTTTATGACCTCAGTCATCCGAAATAGTGGTCTGGCGTAAACATATGTTCCTTGCCCTCCAAGATGGTCGCTCGAATGGTTTTTCTTAACGATATTTCCCACATCCAGCCAATCGAAAGGATAGTACACAAATTGTCTATGGTAACAATAATCTAAAATTGAACTACACTAAATAAAAACAATGTCGCATACTGCGTCATTCCGAAAACAATATTATTATCGTCACTGTCTATGACGTACTGTCTATGACGCATTGTCTGGACTTATAGCAGATTATCGAGGATGCGTAGAGTAGGCGCTTGTATCGCGACAGCCGTGATGGACCAACCTCTCTATGACTTGATTCTAGGATGTCGTTACGTCTTCTTGGGAATGCCGCCCCAGCCTGTGGAGTCGATGGCCGCCGTCCAGACGCGCGCCCAAACGAAATCAGCCGCGATCCCACCACTGATACCCAACCAGATGCCGGAGCAAATCCGGAAGGCCCAGGAAGAAGACGCCACCCTGCGCAAATGCTACGGGAAGCTACCCGCCGCGTGCACTCCACCCAAGACTGGGGACTTTTACGTCGAGGACGGACTTTTGTACCGTCAGAAGGACGACCACTCTCAGCTAGTCGTACCCGCGACCCTTCGCCCCCAAGTCCTGGAACTTGGCCACAGCATGCCCCTAAGTGGTCACATGGGGTTAGGAGCAACCGCCCTGCGTATCAGCGCGCAGTACCACTGGCCCGGGATGACCGAAGACGTGAAACGCTACGTCAAGTCCTGCCGCCAGTGCCAACGATTCTCACCCCGCCATCATACCGTACCGGTAACCATCAGCCCCACCGTCGTCGTAGGAACGCCTTTCCAGAGAGTAGCCGTCGACATAGTTGGGCCCCTACCGCGAACCAAGAAGCGGAACCAATACCTACTCACCTTAGTCGACGCATGCTCCATGTGGTGTGAGGCCGTTCCCCTGCCGAAGATCGACGCCGCCCGAGTCGCCGACGCGCTCGTCACTATCTTCACGCGAGTCGGATTCCCGGAGAGCATCCTGACCGACAACGGGTCACAGTTCACCGGAAGACTGATGCAGGAAGTCTTCCATCTGCTACGCATCCGACACATCCGCACTCCACCCTACCACCCCGCCAGCAACGGACAGGTCGAGCGCCTGAACGGGACGCTCATCTCGATCATACGGAAGATCGCCGACGACCAACCCACCGCATGGGACACCTACGTCACGTCAGCGCTCTTCGCGTACCGGGAGACTCCACACACCTCCACCGGATACACCCCTTCCACGTTGCTTTTTGGGAGACCCCTCTCTGGACCCCTAGCTGCATTGCGACGCAGCTGGACAGACGCCAAGCTAGACGAAACTCCGGTCGATGCTACGAAGTATGTCACCAAGCTCCAGGAGACCCTCAAGGCCACATGGAAAGCCGCCTCCGCCAACCTGAAGAAGGCGAGAGAGAGACAGGCCCGATATCACAACCGCCGCGCCCGCGACCGAGAACTTCAAGTAGGAGACCAGGTCCTGCTACTACTCCCCAGCGGCACGAACACGCTCGATATCGCTTGGCAAGGACCCCACCCGGTGCTGGATAAACTCTCCCGAACAACCTACCGCATCGAGGTAGACGGAAAACCCAGGACCCACCATATCAACTTACTCAAGCGGTACCTGGAACAGCCCGCAGTCGCCCCGGATACCCACTCGCTACTCACGGTCGCGCTGGCCGTCGGGGTGGATGGGACAGAGACCGGCGTCGCCGAATATCCGCTACAAGGGAAGGAATCCTTCCGGGACGTATCTCTCGACCCATCGCTCCCCGCCAGCCAGCAACGCCAACTACGCTCCATCGTAGCCGACTACAAGGAAGTACTAACCGACGTACCCAGGAGAACGGATCTCGAAGAAGTTCACCTAACCCTGACGGACTCCACACCCGTCCGCCAGAAACCATACCCCGTCCCGCTATCCCAGCAGCAGGTAGTGAGGAAAGAAGTTGAGGCTCTGCTACAAGCCGGAGTCATCGCTCCATCTCGTTCCCCCTACAGCGCCGGCATAGTACTACCACGCAAGCCCAGTGGAGAGCACCGCCCCCGCACAGATCACCACCCGCCGCCACCCACTAACCGTCGCCGAAACCCGGCAGCTCCGCGGACCCCAGCCTTGGGCATCCGCCACGTACCGCCCGGAACCCTGTATAGCCCCACATCGCCTGGACCACCTCCACCATCACCTCGCACCGCAGCAGACCCCAGAGCTAATCGGCCACGTCTAAGTCGAGGCCGGGCCGAGGACCTCGCCTTTTTCCTTGAAGGGGCCTCTGTCACAAGCGGACGATTAGCCCCGGCGCTGCTCGCGTCCAGTTTCTACTTTCTCGCCTGCTGGCTAAGCCACTTAAGCCACGCCCCTCGGGATAGCCCCTTGAAACCCCAGAATGGTCAGAACCAAGCGTCAGTCTCACTCCGTCAGCCCGAGTAAAAACACACTGCCTGCCGAGGACACGTCTGCATCTACGTTGCGACCCCTGAGCCTCGTCAATATTCTTGTGTTCCTACCCGTTCCTTGGTCAAGGTAAGAGTGGAAACTTACTTCCTATCATTTAGCATTCCCATCACCCGTCGATTTCCCAACATGTTCGTATGTCTTGTAGATATTTACGTCCGTGTCTGTGGTTTGTCTTGATGTATTGCTGGTGATATGCATTTTATTTCTTGTATCCATTATCTGCATTTTGATTGCTGTTCATGCCATGCTTGTGTTTATACATGTATATACCCCTGCCTAGACTCTTGTATAAATCCCCCAAGCCATGTTGTCCTGTTATTTAGATTAAAGTCCCCCAGTAAAGCACCCTTGCCTATAATCCCTTTATCCTTGTCACGCTACGCAGTTTGCAGTCGTGCGCCTATGTATATAGTTTAAACATCAGCCTGTACATAGAGGTTAGAAGTTACGGTAGTAAGGGGAGAGCATCAGAATAAATTAATTAAACTTATAATTAATAAAAGTAGCGAATGATTTGCGCCCGTGCAGAACGCACTATGTTAGAAAACAGCATAGTTGGCTATTTTGTTATTGAGAAGTTTGATAGCTGCCATGCGATTTGCTATGTGTGGAATGCGTGCTCTAATCGCAAGCGGTGCAGGAAACGAATTATAATTAAAATGAGTATGTTCTAGAACATTCTAGGCTAATCGTATAAAACCCCATGCACTGTATTTTCGATAGGGGCAGACATTTTTGCATATCGCTTATGTAGCCAGAATCGACGGATCTGAGTTGTGTCAAGGTGCCAGATAGTGACTTTGTCTGTGGGTCGTACTGATCAGACTGTCAACGAGAAAGAGCCTAGTTATCGGAAGAGGAGGACTGTTTTGGGAACACTTTGGAAGTGTTTGAGTAACTGGAATTGCCCTAAGCCTTTTTGAATACCTGCTGTGTATTCTCGGTGAAATCCGAGTTATCTACGTGTAACGTCGGGTGACCTGTGACTCCGTCTAGGACTTCTTCTGCCTGTGTATCACCTTGCCTAACCATCTGTGCCTGTGTGTTTGTCTCGTCATATGTGTGTCTCTGTCAACAGGCCGGAGGATCCCCACTGGTAATCGTAAGCTGCTTGTCTCAATTTCTCAGTTGGCCATATCGTTCGATGTTTGGGTTATGCGTGCAGTGTGAATGGATAGTTAATTATGTTTTCTTAATTCTATTTTATGTTTCATATTATTTGCTGCATAAATACCGAGAGAGAGAGAGAGAATTTTCTAAAATGTATTATAAATTGAATAAGTATAAATTAATATAATGGAATTCGCTGTTGTGAAGCGAAGGGATGACAGAAAGGACGTGAATGGAAATGCATGTGTGCAACGGCGGAAGTTATGACAGGGAGTATGAGTAAGAATAGTGAAAGGGAGACAACCATTCCGTCAGCGGAATGCTTGTGCAATATATTGTAATATAATTATTAATGGTTGCGTATTTTGTATGTATTGCTGCAGATGTACCAAAACCAATAACCAAAACCAGACTCAGTGTTGAGGGTTCCACCTTCCAGCTGGGCCGCGTGTGTGTGGAGCGTGCTGAACCAACGCCTTTTCCTTTGGTCAACCTTAGGTTAAGGTTCTTGTGTCGAGGAAAAAGCCGCATTTTCTATATTAAGCTGTTTGTAACTGTTCACACAACACACACATGCACCCTGCATTCACACAACAAATAACTATGTCTGTTAAGGAACCATTTATGAAAGAAATACTTATTTACATGTGCTAACTTGGAAATTTCAGTGGATTGGAACATATTTAATTTAAATTGAATAATAAAGATTGCCTGCATAATATTACCTACCTGATTAAGTAGCCTTGTGATTGTATAGTTCTGTCTGGGGGAATTAATTCGCCAGATATTTACTAATTAGTAATTTAGATTATTTCCTTACAAATTCTATTTGTATAAAATATAAATTTTCTTGATTCATTTTATATAATATAAAAGACTCGTAATAGCTGTTTTGAAGTTTAAGTGAAGCAAGGTTTGAATATTTATAAAGATTTGAAGCATTTGCTTACAATTATTTACCTTGTTGTCAGTAAGCTGATCCAGACGTAATTATTATAAATCTTTTGTACATTTTGTAGTTAGTCATTTTCCATTTTTAATTTAATTATCATTATTATTTTGAGCGAACTGTTTATGTGTTAGTTTGGGGTTATATTAGTGGGATTGAGGGTTGGTAGGTTGGGAAGTGGGATAAAGGGAGTTGATTTTGAGTGTGAATGTGTGAGTGAAATAAAGAAATTGTCTTGTCACTTCTGGTTTTGTCTCATAGATTTTATTTAGGTGTTGGGTTTTTTTTCTCGTGTGAAAGAGCACACATGTCGAACCTCTGTTGAGGCAGTTGGGACATGACAGTCCTGTAATTATCCCCTTTGCTTCTCCCCTGATCCTATTGTGTAAATATCCACCCCTGCGGTCCATAACCCCATCTTGGGCGCCGAAATTATTATCTATTAGCGGCCGCCAGTAAATTCCACAGAACCCCAATAGCCATTGTTGAAATTGTTGGACAGTTGGAACGAACTGGTCAAGTCTTGGCCGGTGTTTCCAAAATTCGAAAATCTGACTGGCATGCGCGCTAACTGGCGCGGCATCCAGAGTGTGTGTGCACCTCTGATACTGAGTCAATACTTCATTCCAGAACGGGCCCTTATACCGGGCTGCTACGAAGACTCAAGACCCGCTGCGTGCAACCCTTATACCCTGGTTGACACCGTGAAGCGTAAAAGCAGAGATACAGCAACCAGTCAGCCCCGTAGGCCGCTTGCATCACTGTCACGAATTGGCTAGTTTTAACTCTGCTCATTGACTATTCAGCATGTGTAGTCATTGTAACAGTAGAGAGTCAGTGTAGTACACATCAAGCAATTAAATTACAGCACACTGCGAGCCTGAGCCACACACACAGCGCAGTGACGTCAGCACTTGAGTTTTGAATCGGACCGTTGGAACCAATGGGAGAGCTTAGGCAAAGTGGTTGGAGCCAGTTTGACTGGGTCCAAACCACGCACAGTTTTGGTCAGTTGGGAGTAATACACCGAAGTGTTAACAGCTAGAAAGCTGGCAGAGAAATCTCTCCACACATAGACCAGGAAGCAGGACTTAGGAATCTTAGAATTCTATTAAGTCGCCAACGGGCCTGAACTTGTCAGACAGGTAAATGAACACCCTTCTGTTTCATCGTGATATATTTATATTATTGTTGCAATTATGTTTGTGGAATTTGCTATGCATAAATGTGAATTATTAATCCGAATTTGCCGTACCACGTGGAAGAGCCGACCACGAGGCGAAACACGACCGGTTACGCCGCCATGTTGCATCCCGTACGGAACCACTGTTGTTTAACTTATATGTATGTTTGCAGACCAGTGGCTGTACCACTGAATGTTTATATTATTATTAATTCTGTATGTGTATAGTTAGACACGATTTATATTTATGTATGTATAGGAATTTAGAGTGAGATTCCAGGGGAACCCGGAAGTAGCAGAATGTTCGTCGCTTATGTATAGAGATGTGGAGCTATCACTGAGGGCTACTTGGCTTTCAGTGAGACGCTCTGCACAAACCGATTATTCAGGGTTGTGCAGAATTTCGTCTCTTATATTACAGACGAGCAGGCGAGCTATCCCGTGCGCACAACTCCACAGAAACGACGAGTTGTCTGCGTAACCTCTACCGCACAGGTCGGAGAGAGTTACCCTGGATCACACCCTACAAGACCCCACAGCGTGGCAAGGGAACCCAACTACACAACTACACAGGTGCACCTGAAGCTACCTCACAGAAGGACTTCGACCGCACCACCTAGCAGTTAAGTGTAACAACATAGGTGCACTTAAACTGATCGGAAACAGGACCACAGTAGTCCAACTCTTCAGAAACTGTAAAACGGACCACAGTAGTCCAAATCTACATGAGATATACTAGCAAGTGCCCGATGAAGATAGAACAGCTGCATAGACTATCAGCGATCGAACTATTAGCATTGAAAGAGACTTTTTAAGTTAGATTAGTACTTAGAGAATCTTGTATAGAGTAGAAGAAATAAATGTGTGATTTTAACTGTTATCAAGTGGCTGGACTACATATGATTCATAGCCGTGTGAAAGCTAGTGTGACAGTATTCTTTTACCATTTTTCTATCTATTTCTGTACCCCAACCTTAACACAGAACGAGCTAAACAAATAAATTTATTAAAGTAATTCATAGGGTGACCTACTAGCAGTTCCCACCGAATAAACGTGAGGGTCCATAATTCCATTGTGCAGAGCCCATAAACCCCACGTGACACTTTAATTGGCGAGCCTAGCTAGGATCTGTGTATAATAGGAATTGGGTATAACCGGACCTAAGTACAATAAAAGTAGATAACAGTAGAAGTAGAATAACTTAGAATAGTGTAAGGGTATAACACTGATCAGTTGTGGTGCACTATTCTTTAGTTAAAAACTTTTTTGCTTCAATTATTTTTGTGCCTGTATGTTGCATTGTTCTTTTGCAGGTTTTGCTTAAATAACTGTTGTATGCCATTTGACTCTTGTTTTATTCTATTATTGATTGCAAATTTTATGGTCTTTGCATTGTTGTTATTGAATTGCAATATTGCTAGTGTTTTGGTATTCCACTTGATTCAGGGGTTGTTCATAGACACGTTTGGCAATGTCGGACCCAGTGGCCTTGAGATTGCGTTTCAAGGAACTAGGAGAAGCTTTACACTTAGCAGGGGGAGACCTAATTGCGTATATAAATGCAGAGGTAGAGAAACAGGAGGCTAAGGCAGAGAGAGCAGCAGAGAGAGAACAGAAGAAACTTGAAGCAGAACAGAGAAAAGCAGAATTAGAAGCAGAGCAAAAGAAATTAGAACTAGAAGCAGCAAGAGAGCAGAAGAAACTAGAATTAGAAGCAGAGCAGAAGAAACTAGAGCTAGAAGCAGAACAGAAGAAGGTAGCAGCAGAGAGAGAAGCAGAAGTTAGGAGGTGGGATTATGAGCGAGCAGAAAAAGAAAAAGAGAGGGCAGAAAAAGAAAAAGAGAGGGAAGAAAAGGAAAAAGAAAGACAGCATGAGTTAGAGCTAAGAAGATTGGGATCAGGAGCTTCAAGTTCTTCCTCAACCCCTTCCCACTCAGATCAGCTAGAGGTAGCATCCAACCCTGTACAAGGAATGTCATTTCCACTGGGAACATTCAATGAGAGAGAAGAAGGTCTAGATCTCTATCTGACTAGGTTTGAGCGTCTAGCAACAGAGTATAAACTAGATCCCACTCATTGGTCTTTTAAGCTTAGTCAAGGGCTTAGAGGAAAGGCTTATGACATCTACAGTAAGCTACCGACTGACAGAGTGACTGACTATCACAAAGTAAAAGAGGCACTCCTAACGGGATTCGAACTAACAGGAGAATGCTACCGGCAAAAGTTCCGCACCAATCGGAGAGTGAAAGGAGAGAGCTATGCGCAGTTCGCGGATCGGTTGTCCACAACGCTGGATAAGTGGATTAGCCAGTCAGCCACGGCTAAGACGTATGATGGACTGACAGAACTGTTAGTATGGGAACAGCTACGGGAAACCATGACCCCCGAGCTGAGAACATTCTCAGTAGAGCAGGGCGCGGAAAGACTGGAAGATCTGGTCAAGGTCGCAGATAGGTACGTGGCCGCCCACGGAGAAGCCAAGAGCTTCAGGCGAGACCTAAAGCCTAACGGGAAAGAGGCACAGAAACGAAGCCCTAACCGGGAAGAGCGCACCGCGAATAAGCCGAATAACCCCAGACCTGGGCAAAATAAAGGACCCAACACGGAATTCGGGAAAAGAGGTCCCGCAGAACAGAGACGGTATTGTTCGTTCTGCAACAGAAACAATCACTCCACCGCAGAATGTTTCAAGTTGGCCGCACAACGTAGGGAAGAGCGCGAAAGCCGGCCAGCGCACAGAGTTCTAACTCAAAGCAGCGGTAACAAGCCACACACGATCGGAGATCACCCATCGGTGACAGACACGGTCAAGGTCAACGGAAAAGAAGCGAACTGTCTGTATGACACAGGTCTATCATACGACGCGATAGTTAGCGAATCTCTTGTATCGCGCGCGGACTTGACAGACAAGACAGTCGACTTACAAGGAGCAGACTTGACGAAACCGACGACTACTTGCCCAATAGCATGGATAGAAGTAGAGAGTAGGTACGTCACAGGACGAATCCAAGCAGCTGTTTTACAGAAACCCCTGTATGATCTAGTGCTAGGTTGTAGGTATGTGTTCTTAGGCACGCCCCCTAAAACTGTAGAGATAGCTGCAGTGCAAACCAGGGCCCAAGCTAAAACCCAACCACCCCAGCCCGAGTTCGCTCCGAATCCAGGACTCGAAGAGATCAAAACAGCACAGAAAGAAGACACCTCGATAGCGAAGTGCTTCCAGAAGCTACCCAAGGCGCACACACCCCCGCACAAGGGAGACTTCTACATGGAAGAGGGAGTTCTACATCGACAAGGAGGATGGAGATCACACCCAACTAGTACTACCAGCCACCCTTCGAGCCCAAGTACTAGAATTAGGCCACAGCATGCCACTCAGCGGACACATGGGAATTGGAGCCACAGTGCAGAGAATCAGCGCACACTACTATTGGCCAGGAATCACGGAGGATGTCAAGCGCTACGTGAAATCTTGCCACCAATGTCAACGATATTCCCCGCGACATCACACCGTACCAGTTACCTTAGGACCATCGGTAGTAGTCGGCGTGCCATTCCAGCAAGTCTCAGTAGACATAGTAGGACCACTGCCCATGACCAAGAAGCGGAACAGATTTCTACTCACACTCGTCGACGCATGTACGATGTGGTGCGAAGCAGTCCCGTTGCCAGCGATCGACACCAAGAAGATTGCAGATGCACTCATCGCCATCTTTACCAGAGTCGGATTCCCGGACAGCATTAGAACGGACAACGGATCTCAGTTCACCGGCCGCCTGATGCAAGACGTGTTCGAGCTGATACAAGTTCATCACATTCGCACACCACCATACCACCCAGCCAGCAACGGACAAGTAGAAAGACTGAATGGAACCCTTCTCACCATACTCAGGAAAGTCGCCGACGACAATCCAGAAGCGTGGGACACCTACGTGAATGCGGCACTGTTCGCATACCGAGAAACACCCCATGCAGCCACAGGCTACACCCCGTCAACATTGCTATTCGGCAGACCTCTAGCAGGACCGCTAGAAGCCCTACGCAGAAGTTGGACGGAAGCCAAGATAGACGACACACCAAGAGGTGCCACCAAGTACGTCGCAGACCTGCAGGAAACCCTCAAAGCAACGTGGGAAGAAAGCTGGTGAAGCACTGAAGAAGGCAAGAGCCCGTCAGGCGAAGTACTACAACCGCCACGCGAAGGACAGAGAACTGCAAGTCGGCGATCAAGTGCTACTCTTACTTCCAAGTGGGACCAACAAGCTGGACATCGCTTGGAGAGGACCGTACCGGGTGACTGCCAAGAAATCCAAGACAGTCTACCAAGTAGAGGTGAACGGGAGAGCCCGATACCACCACATCAATCTCCTCAAGAAATACATCGACAGACCCACGACCCTCGGCACACACACATGGATGGCCATCGCCATCGCGGAAGAAGCTCATCCCCAACTACAACAGCATCGCCGTACCACTGACAAATGGAACCCGGAAAATCGCCCCGGACAAAGTCGTATGGACAGCCGAATGCGAGACAGCATTCCAAACACTCAAGGACAGAATGACATCGGCGCCAGTGCTCCACCTACCCGATTTGACTCAGCCATTCGTTCTACGCACCGACGCAAGCGACTTAGGCCTCGGAGCAGTACTGCTACAGCGCGACCCCAAGAATGCAGAGACGCTATTCCCTGTCGCCTACGCCAGCAGAAAATTGAGACCCGCCGAGACCCACTACGCCACGTCGGAGAAAGAATGTCTTGGACTAGTCTGGGCCATACAGAAATTTCAACTCTACCTGTATGGGACACACTTCACAGTTCAGGTGGACCACCAACCACTATCGTTCCTGGCAGCCTCCAAATCCTTGAACTCTCGCCTGATGAGATGGGCACTCACCCTTCAGGCGTACTCATTCCAGATCGAGTACATACCCGGCAAAGAGAACCACGGAACCGACTACCTCAGTCGCCATCTCGTGGAGGACACAGCAGCTGTCGCCCACCCAACACAACTAAGGGCCACAGCACCAGAATTCGTCCCCGCCCAGTAATACCCTGTCACTAGAGTCCATAGCTACCTGGCACAGCATTGCAGCTCAGGTAGAGCAACTTACTTAGCTTGTAAATAGGACCCTAGGATAGTGCAGCGTTAAACTAGGCTCTGTAGTAGAAAAAGGTCGAATCCAGTAGTCATCGCCTTTTTTCAGTTGAGGGAGCCTGTCACGAATTGGCTAGTTTTAACTCTGCTCATTGACTATTCAGCATGTGTAGTCATTGTAACAGTAGAGAGTCAGTGTAGTACACATCAAGCAATTAAATTACAGCACACTGCGAGCCTGAGCCACACACACAGCGCAGTGACGTCAGCACTTGAGTTTTGAATCGGACCGTTGGAACCAATGGGAGAGCTTAGGCAAAGTGGTTGGAGCCAGTTTGACTGGGTCCAAACCACGCACAGTTTTGGTCAGTTGGGAGTAATACACCGAAGTGTTAACAGCTAGAAAGCTGGCAGAGAAATCTCTCCACACATAGACCAGGAAGCAGGACTTAGGAATCTTAGAATTCTATTAAGTCGCCAACGGGCCTGAACTTGTCAGACAGGTAAATGAACACCCTTCTGTTTCATCGTGATATATTTATATTATTGTTGCAATTATGTTTGTGGAATTTGCTATGCATAAATGTGAATTATTAATCCGAATTTGCCGTACCACGTGGAAGAGCCGACCACGAGGCGAAACACGACCGGTTACGCCGCCATGTTGCATCCCGTACGGAACCACTGTTGTTTAACTTATATGTATGTTTGCAGACCAGTGGCTGTACCACTGAATGTTTATATTATTATTAATTCTGTATGTGTATAGTTAGACACGATTTATATTTATGTATGTATAGGAATTTAGAGTGAGATTCCAGGGGAACCCGGAAGTAGCAGAATGTTCGTCGCTTATGTATAGAGATGTGGAGCTATCACTGAGGGCTACTTGGCTTTCAGTGAGACGCTCTGCACAAACCGATTATTCAGGGTTGTGCAGAATTTCGTCTCTTATATTACAGACGAGCAGGCGAGCTATCCCGTGCGCACAACTCCACAGAAACGACGAGTTGTCTGCGTAACCTCTACCGCACAGGTCGGAGAGAGTTACCCTGGATCACACCCTACAAGACCCCACAGCGTGGCAAGGGAACCCAACTACACAACTACACAGGTGCACCTGAAGCTACCTCACAGAAGGACTTCGACCGCACCACCTAGCAGTTAAGTGTAACAACATAGGTGCACTTAAACTGATCGGAAACAGGACCACAGTAGTCCAACTCTTCAGAAACTGTAAAACGGACCACAGTAGTCCAAATCTACATGAGATATACTAGCAAGTGCCCGATGAAGATAGAACAGCTGCATAGACTATCAGCGATCGAACTATTAGCATTGAAAGAGACTTTTTAAGTTAGATTAGTACTTAGAGAATCTTGTATAGAGTAGAAGAAATAAATGTGTGATTTTAACTGTTATCAAGTGGCTGGACTACATATGATTCATAGCCGTGTGAAAGCTAGTGTGACAGTATTCTTTTACCATTTTTCTATCTATTTCTGTACCCCAACCTTAACACAGAACGAGCTAAACAAATAAATTTATTAAAGTAATTCATAGGGTGACCTACTAGCAGTTCCCACCGAATAAACGTGAGGGTCCATAATTCCATTGTGCAGAGCCCATAAACCCCACGTGACAATCACAACCTCGATTACCCAAGAATTCGACCTGGTGACCTGGATTGAAAGACGGACGCCATCCGACTGGACCCTTGAGTAATCGCCATCCAGAAGCCAGAGGCAACCACCGCCCACACCTTAGCAGCTAAGTGCGCACCCAGCGCACACCACAATTCTCGGAACATCTGGCTAACCACGCGAAAGCAGCCAGATACCCCTTTGCCTTATGATGACATCAGTCCTCAATCGCCCCAGTAACCCTCAGATAACTAAACCTGAATAACTCCTCGATACTCTGGACATTAACTGACTCTCACCAGTGACTCAGCCCTATAGCCTACCACCTACGCTTGACCTGCATCTATTTAATAAATTGTCTAGTATTATATTATAACCACCGACTTCCCCCTTGTTCATATTCTCTACTAGTTTAGTTTGTATTCTTCTCGTCTGGCCTTTTGACTGTCTATCATTCTTTAGTACTCCCAGCATTATTTCCCTGAATGTCGCCGCAAGTTGGCCTAGTCAAGGGAGGCAACACAGCGCGGGGGAATAATTGCTGATCCTCATCCCCCCAACCCCCTATATTCGTGACAGCCTGCTAACAGTGGTGAAGAAACGAAAACTCCGATGGTATGGCCACGTCACCAGATCATAAAGCCTTGCAAAGACCATCCTGCAAGGCACAGTGCAAGGAGGTAGAAGAAGAGGGAGACCGAAAAAGAGGTGGGAGGACAACATTCGAGAATGGTCTGGTTTGACACTGAGCGAAGCCATCAGGGCTGCTGAGGACAGAGAAAGATGGAGTATGCTGGAAAAACGATCATAAAATTATGTGGTGCCCCTACGACCTCCGGGTTACGGGACAGGATAGGATAAGATAGGATAGGATGGAAAACAAATTTGAAAAAAAAAATCGAACCCAAGAAAAAAAAGTTTGTATTTTTTTTTATTTTACTTTTTTAAAAGCCGACCTACCGACCCTATTCTTTTCTCTATGTTACAGTAAACAGACATTTTTGGGGGCCAAATACGAGTATATCCTCTCATTTCTCATCTATCTTTAGACACACACACACACGCGCGCACACATACACGCACACACATACGCACGCACACACACAAACGCACGCACCCACACACGCACCTACACACACACACACATATACACACCGACCACTAAAAACGACATAACCTACATTGCACACACACACACACTGAGCTAAAACTGGAAAGAAGACTTTGACCAGCGTCCGCAGTTTTAGAGAAATCTGGGTTCTTCAATATAAGTCTATATTCATTTTAAGCGATCCTATTTCTTAATTACTTATCTCTCTGTGCATTAGCGGGAGTGGCGGAAAATAGAATCAATCGCCCACTACAAAGTGAAGTCGAGGCATCTCGCAGTTGTTTATAACAGTGTCCGTGTCTGGGTGTATTGAGATAATCATAGTAGTCGTGGCTGTAGCGACGATTGCAGCGCGGGAAAGGCGCCGATCAATAGGTACATCCTGAATAAGAGGACTGACATCAAAAGGTCGTGCGTCCTCCACAGAAAGACAAAGAGTATTGGCCTCACTCTCACAAGGTTAACTCTTTCTGTCTAGCGTCTATCAGCGCGGTGCTCTCTAAATCCTATGAGAATCCATTCTCGGCACGTTATTGTCGTGCCGAGCACGCTACTCGCATCGGCTTGTTGCACCAAAGCAGGTCCTAGTTTCTCGTGAGACGGGCTCTCCCAACTTTTATGTTTTCCTGGATTCTAGGTCTGTGTTCCCACAGGATTTGGTTCCCCCCACCCCTCCTTATACCCCTCCGCCCCAGAATCTATGTTCCATGAAAGCTTTTCATATCTATATTCTCCCAGGTTCATGTTCCCTCGGTAACATAGACCTGGGGAACATAGACATGCTCCCAAAACAGACAGACAGCGGGAGTGGCCGCAGCAGTGTAGGTCTACAGGAAAAATGCACATCCTATCCTATCCTATCCTATCCTATCCCGTAACCCGGAGGTCGTAGGGGCACCACAGATGATCGTTTAACCAGCGACTCCATCTTTCCCTGTCTTCAGCAACCCTGATTGTTTCGTTCAGTGTCAACCCAGTTCATTCTCGAATGTTGTCTTCCCACTTATTTTTCGGTCTCCCTCTTCTTCTACCTCCTTGCACTGTGCCTTGCAGGATGGTCTTTGCAAGACCTGATGATCTGGTGACGTGGCCATACCATCGGAGTTTACGTTTTTTCACCACTGTGAGCAAGGTCATCGTGTTGTCCAATGGCTTGTGTGATGGTCTGTCGGACTTCGTCGTTGGTGATGTGCTGGGTATAAGAAATGCCCAGCACCTCATCTCCATGCTTTCTATTCTTCGTTGCACATAGAAATTGTTTAACCAGAACTGTAAGTTCTAGATGAAACTTTAGACTCATTGTAGGAGAGGCTGCCCTATGTATTTCATTATAATTGCATGAACAAAGCCTGTGTCCGACCCATATATTATCCTAACGTACATAGTCTCTTACCACGGTATCATCAGCTAGAAACCCCTAACGACGCTAGTTCACTTGATATGACCCTTGCCGCTGATAGCACGCAAGAGCAACAAGTTTCTCAGTAACCCCTTTTAAGTGAATTTTGGCGCACCTCGCACGCGCTCCGGAAATGATGTTGGATTGGCCAGACGTGGCTGGAGTGAGCGTGCATTATGGGAAATGGACTAACGTGGTCTTAACATTGTTTGTATTTGCACAGCCTCTGCCTTTCCAAGAGGACTGGTCCGCTGACAGCTATCACAGACATCTGATAAGCGAATGAGCAATCAATACAATGATTTTACAGCGAAGTGTGTGTGTGTGTGTGTGTGTGTGTGTGTGTGTGTGTGTGTGGTTTTTATTTTTTATTTTTTATTTTTTAATAGGAAGCACGGTGAAAAGGATCTCAAGGTTTTGTAATAGTCATGGGGTGGGGATGGGTAGATGGGTGGATCAGAACAATTCAATTGTCCGTCTGTCCGTTAGTCCGTTGGAAACCATATCTCAAGAAAGTCTGAACGGATTTTGACCAAATTTCATAGGAACAATTCTTAAGTAAGAACGATTGAACGGAATTTGCCCAAATTTCATAGGAACAATTCCTAGGTTAGTGGCCTGCTTCCCGTGACATCATATTTGGTCTAACGGAAAGGTCAAGGCCATTGGAGTCTATTTATTACTAAAAACGTATTGCTCAATATCTGAAATAAGCTTGCGGCTGAAGCGATGTTGTTGAGTTTTGGTATACAGGTAGGTGTAATTCAAATTATGGGCCATCCTTCAGTAGCAGTCCGGTTGTCAGTCAGTCGGTCGGTCAGTCGGTCCGAATTTAACTTTTTTTATTTTCTTGTTCAAAACACTCCCTTTACCTTATCTCAATAATAGCTGAACCCACATTTCACCATTATTAATTTCCAGATACTTTAATTACTGCTAAGCATGCTAGATAATTCGTATTTGTACTTTCTAAAATGCAAAGTCATTGTGCTTTACCATTTTCTTTTAAAAAAAAGTTTTGTGCTGTATCTAAAAAACTTTGCTGAGCCGAGTTTAATATTGTTTTGCTTGCAGGTAGTTCAGATCGTGATCTACCGTTCCATTTTTTTTTAAATTTTGCTTCGTTCGGGGAAAGCCGAATCACAACACCGCCAATGAAATTAACACTTTTGAAAATGCTTACTTTTTCGGATACGTGTGTGAATGTCTGGAAATACATTGGAATGGCTTTCCATGTTGTTATCTGTCATTTTTATACTGAGAATCAGAGTGTGCGGAGGCCAAAGTCCTAACATGTATGCTTGTACGGTGTCTAACTGGCATGCAACGATAAATATTAACAATTTACTTCACGGAAATTTTGCCAACTTCCTTTACAAAAATGATCTGCTTTTAACTTAAATTAATAAGAAATCGTCTAGCCATAGCTGAAGTTTGCTGAGGTAGAAGAAGTCCGGCCTAAATCTATCAACCCATGGATTTGATAATCAATAATTCAATCCATCAGTCAATCAACCGAACAAACATACGCTTTTTGCGCTGCTCTGTCTTCTCGCTCTTGATCGACTGAAACAGATTGGAGGGGAAAAAACTCTCTGCCGTCTCTGACTGGTTCAGTTTTTGTCGTGGCCATGAAAGTTTGCGAAAAAAGTTTTGAGAGAGAGAGAGAGAGGAGAGAGAGAGAGAGAGAGAGAGAGAGAGAGAGAGAGAGAGAGAGAGAGAGAGAGAGAGAAGAGACAGAGACAGAGAGAGAGAGAGACAGAGAGAGACGGAGACAGAAACAGACAGACAGACAGACAGACAGACAAACAGACAAACAGATAGGCAGGCAGGCAGACGAGAGAGAGAGAGAGATTGGTGTAAGAGAGAGGGGGTAAGAGAGAGAGAGGGAGAGAGAGTTCTGAACTGAAAACTAAGTGGTTTATTGAATGCAGGCGATACACATATCATGGCAAAATTACATTTGGCTTGGAGGAGAGAGGGGAAGAGAGAAAAAGAGAGGGAGAGAGAATGTGTGCGTGTGTGTGTGTGTGTGTGCGTGCGTTCGTGCATGTGCGTGTGTGTGTGTGTGTGTGTGGTGTGTGTGTGTGTGTGTGCGAGAGCGCCCTGAGGAGGAAGTGGTGGTGTGTCAATGGAAAAGATAATCCGTAAAAACGAAACGCAGATGAGAACAAGTGTAAACAGCAACAGAAAAAGGAAGAGACTGAATGAGGATGCGACGGAGGAGGAGGCGAAGGTGAATCACCAACAACAAACAAACAAACAAACAAACATGAAAACAAAACACAAACTAGAAGCACACATAGACATCAAATGAACATGCGTCATGGAAGAAGACCACAGACTAACGATGACAGCAATTAATTTTTCCGATAAATTGAATGATCTTAATGACGAATACTTTTATGATGAAGACGATGACAAATCGCCACCGCTACTACCGCCACCGCCTCCGACAATGATGATGATCATGATGACGACGACGATGATGATAACTTCGATAACAGGAAGCATACAGCTTTAAAATTAAAGAAAAGAGAAAAAAGGCGATTTTAATTCATGAACTCGACAGTAAAACAAACTCTCATTGTTTCCTCCATTAAAACAAATAGAGTATTTTAAAATTGCCTTATCTTATCTAATCTACACTTAGACAAACCAACAAATGTGATTAAAAATAATAATAAAATAAAGAAAAGATGGCAATCCACTCAAATCTATTTCAGGGAACTTAAACACATAGCCAAAAAATAAGCATTTTTAAAAGTCTTCACAACAATGGAATGACAGGCCACGATCTGAACAATTTGCAAGAAAAAAAATTACCAAAATCATCCTATCCTATCCTATCCCGTAACTCGTAAGATCGTAGGGGAACCACAGATGATCGTTTAACCAGCGTACTCCATCTTTCTCTGTCCTCAGCAACCTTCATGGCTTCGCTCAGTGTCAAACCAGTCCATTCTCGAATGTTGTCCTCCCACCTCTTTTTCGGTCTCCTCTTCTTCTACCTTCTTGCACTGTGCCTTGCAGGATGGTCTTTGCAAGGCCTGATGATCTGGTGACGTGGTCTTTCCATCTGAGTTTCCGTTTCTTCACCACTGTGAGCATGTCATCATGTTGTCCAATGGCTTGTGTGATGGTCTGTCGGACTTCGTCGTTGGTGATGTGCTGGGTATAGGAAATGCCCAGAAGTCTTCTGTAGCATCTGCAAGCCCCCCCCCCCCCCCCCCCCAAAAAAAAAAATTAAAATCGGCTCAGCCAATTTCTAGATACAGCGCAAATTAGAACATTGTGAAGCACAATGACATTGACCTTTGACAACGTAGGCTACAAATACGAATTATCTAACCAACTTAGCAGTATCCGCAAGGAAAACATGAATTTCGGTTCACTTATTCTTGAAATAATGCCAAAAGGGTATTTTGAACAAAACAGTGAAATTCGGCGTCACGGAACGACCGACTCACTGACTGACTGATAACCGAGCTGCTACTGAAGCATGACCCATGATGTGAAGTACTTGTATCCTATCCTATCCTATACCGTAACTCAAAGGTCGTTGGGGCACCACAGATGATCGTTTAACCAGCGTACTCCATCTTTCTCTGTTCTCATGGCTTCGTTCAGTGTCAAACCAGTCCATTCTCGAATGTTGTCCTCCCACCTCTTTTTCTGTCTCCATCTTCTTCTGCCTCCTTGCACCGTGCCTTGCAGAATGGTTTTTGCATGCAAGGCCTGATGCTTTGGTGACGTGGGTCA
The DNA here is from genome assembly GCA_036898135.1 of Oncomelania hupensis. Taxonomy (NCBI): domain Eukaryota; kingdom Metazoa; phylum Mollusca; class Gastropoda; order Littorinimorpha; family Pomatiopsidae; genus Oncomelania; species Oncomelania hupensis. The sequence continues at coordinate 66,417,657 of CM072513.1, read as the reverse complement.
TACCATCGGAGTTGTATACCAAAACTCAACAAAATCGCCCTAGCCATTTTGGGGATATTGAGTCAAATGTGTTTAACAATAAAATGACTGCAGTGATCTTGATCTTTCCAGTAGAAGAAACAATTATGGCATGACGGGAGGCAGGATGCTAACCTAGGTAATGTTCCTATGAGGTTTGGTCAAAATCCATTCAGTGGTTATTGAGATATGGATCATATGGCGCGCCGACCAACAGACAAACTGACCGACATTTGGCTCGTTCCGGTTCCCAACTATTTCAAAGTATTTCTAGTCTGGAAATACAAATTGCAGGGAACTATTATAGTATTGATTTTTTCCAGTTTGTTTTTGTGGTGTGTTGTTTTTTACCTCACCGACACGCGTTGCTATTTTTAAAAAAAGAGGGGAAAGAATTAACCCCCTCCCCCAAAAAAAAAAGAAAAAAGAAAAAGAAAAGTTCTTGAAATTAATGCACCAGCTTTCACTTCAAATTAAGATTGTTTTCAATAGCTAGCTCTCTCGACTGCTGGAAAAATCAATTCGCGCACATATTTTCAGGTCCCACTCTTCATCTCTTCACCTTCACTCTCATGGGTGGTTTTGAGAGTGCAGAACACACGGGCATTTAAGAACGGTGGGCTTTATGTGTTTGAAAAGAAGTCTTGTGGTGTGACACAGTTCAGCTCGGTTCTGCGAGCTGCATGCCTCCATTCAATGCAGAGTAGTCCAGACTTGCTGAGGGAAACGCTCTCGCTGTATAGCACAGCTGACCCTGTTGGGAACATACCCTCAATGTACGGCGTATGCCTCATCAGACTCAGACACTCTGTACGGCTTCGAAGCCACACCACAGGAGATTGAGCTCTACGGATCAGACACATTGTTGCTAGATCGCAATTATTGTTAGAGTTTGAATTTCTTTGCAGCAAACTGCTAGCTATTATTGAAAATTCACTACCCGTATTATTACAGAAGAATGAAATCCACGGGAGCTCTAAGAGAAAAATCCACTAAAACCTCAGTTGTTGTCGTTGTTTTTATCATAAAGAGGTTGGCTTTTTACTTCCGAAGCATTTTGCCGAAATAGGCTACATGTATTGAATATGGAATTTCCTTTGTAGGCCTACACTAGTTATTTTCACCATTTTCAGCTAAATAATCTTTATTTAGGAGCATATTTTCTAAATAATCATTTGTTTACAATGAACTGTTTACGTAAATAATGCATTATTTAGCAACATCTTCTAAATAATATATTATTTAAAACAATCTGTTAAATAATGCATTATGTAGGTAAATTATTTATTTATTTAGCAACAATGCCTAATTTACCTGTAAGCCTATATCATGATTTGTTTACGTAAACATTGTATTGTTTAGGTAAATAATGAGTTATTTACGGAGAAAATATATTATTTAAAAAAACTCTTACATTGTATGCAAACAAATGATTATTTAGAAAATATGCTTCAAACAAATTATTGTGCTAAAAGTGGTTAAAAAAAATCACCGAAAAAAAAAAATCGCAAATAAATATTTTATAAAGAGAATTCCATAATTTAGAACATTTTAAATTTGCTACGTTTAATCTCAGTTTCTTCTCTCTTTTGTTTTCCCTTCCTTTTACAGTGGTATAATTTTCCAAATTTGCATGTCTTGCACGAAAAATATATCTCTGTCTTGAGGGGGACACATATATTTTTTTAAAGCGTGTACAATGCGAGAAACAGTTTAGCATTTATTTATAAAAGGGTTCCGGATGTTCATGGAAGCGTCATGGACACTTTTTATTTGAAATTTTAAAGATCCATTTGTTCGGGGGGGGGTGGCGGGGAAAAAAAATGTTTTCTTAAAGAACGCACTCAGATGCCCCATCATAACGCCCCATGGGACATCACCAGCACAGCCAATCAGAACTGACCACCCCCTTCCTCCTCTCTCATCCTTACCATCACTATTCCCACAGTTGACCTCACTCACCACCCTTATGTGCATTATTAATCTCCGCCAGTGCAGTATATTACAAACAAGCACGAAAAATAATCATTTTCTCATAAATGTCAAATCAGTGTTCCAAGCTATAATCTCTAGAACAGAGAGAGAGAGAGAGAGAGAGAGAGAGAGAGAGAGATTTTGACTAGTTGTTTCTACTTGTTATTTGTCGCTTCACGTTTTGCGGTCACCCATCCAAGTGCTAACCGCACTGGACGGTGCTAACTTGCGACACAGTAGCGAGTGCTCCAACCACTGCGCTATCCGACAGCTTTGTATGTATAAAAATATGAATTCACGCCTTTTATTGAAAAAAGAAAAGAAAAGAAAAGAAAAGAAAAGAAAAGAAAAGAAAAGTAAAGAAAAGAAAAGAAATCAAATAAAACACGCGAATAAATATTTGTATATCTAAATCTAATTCTGAAACTAATTTTCCCAGTTGATGCTAGCTTATGGCTGCCGCGCTTCCGGTCAGAACAAAAGCAACCCGAATTTCACCCCCGTTAAAGGTCAGTAAGTCTAAATTTTAGTTCCCAAAATTGACGTTACGAAATTGAATGAAATAAAACAAAATTTGTGCTGCAGCACTAAGATTTCACATTATTTTAATCTACTGCCTATAATAACCCATCGATCCAAAGCGACAATAATTAATTTAATTCAACCAGTATCTCTAACTTTTTTACGCACGCCCACTCTCTCACAAATACACACACACACAAATACACAAACACACACACACACACACACACACACACACACACACATATGTATGAGAGTAACATAATCATAATAACGGTCAGAATGTCGTGCAAGTCCAGTGATAATCCAATCAAGATCACGATTGCTGAAAATTCAAAATGGAAGTTCCCTGTTCTACCGCGTTCATAACGGCATTAAATACAATACAATACAATACAATACAATACAATACAATACAATACAATACAATACAATACAATACAAGAAAAACAGCTTTAAATCAAGACAAACGTGTCATTCTTCTTCTTCTGGACAACTGAATGGAAGTTCATAGACAAATGCACAAAGCTGCCAAAATGTTATAATGCACACTCGGTTACACGACTGAAGTCTGAATAGGCTTATATTCTGGAGCAGCTTTCTGCTTCTGCTAAAAACCCGAGAAGAAGAAGAGAAGAAAAAGATATTCTCAGCAGTTCATGGTCAAAACGATTCCTTCACTGTTCTGCCTCGGGTTAATGAGAAATCATCAGCGGATATGTTTTCTTCATATTGTGTAGACCAGATAAATGACACCAGAGTTCCTGAGGGTGACGGTGATGTTTCTGCACCCAACTCTCTTAATCTGGACATAGTTCTTCTGTCGGAGCTCTAAAACTCGGCAGTACATAAGTTGGAGATGGACAGTCTCTGATACTACCATTGTGAACATTATCAACACCGTCCATTAGTTTCTCCCGAGATGCACCCGCGGCAATTCCAGCCTGGTGTAAGATTCTACATCCTGCCTTGGCCACCAGAACGAATCTCCACTTCCGTTTTGCGTGCCAGGAGACCGTTTGTCAGTGTCGGGGTGTGGAAACCGGCTGTCGTGCTTTGCTCCTTTTTGACCCGCACTGCTGGCTTTATTGATGGGCAATCGGTAAGTGCCTTATTTAAAATTTAAAAAAAAAACGCTTTATAAAAAACACCAGTACGTCATAATAAAAGCTAGATTTTAACAAGTTGCAGAAGTATGATAATGACTGTAACAGACAGTCGTGGACCTAAAATGCCCGTAAGAATACACAGTAATTTTATAGTACAGCTAATGTTTTTGCGAGTTACAATTGGATGGGACTATAATAATTGTAACAGTAACATAATTTCTGTACTCTTCATTGACTAAGGCGAATGCGAAATTGTATGCGTGCATATTCTTAAAGACAGACACATACCCTCACACCTGAGAAAATAGGCGTTGGGCTAAGGCGGGACTAACTTGCCTGTCCACAGGCCAGAAACCAATGACGCCTGACAGGTATGGAATCGATCCAGCATCTGGGCGTTATGTTTCTCCGAATATTATTACTTTCGGCTCGGGCAACGTCTCGGGGGTTTTCTCCGGGTACTCCGGTTTGCTCCCCCAGCAAAATTTCAATAACACAATATTAGGTAGGTTGGGTTTGGGCATGCCCCAGGCTGCGACTACGCCTTCTCCAGGGGAGGCGGCCCAGAATTTACCGATGTAAAGGGACAATAAAGCGTTACAAAAACAAACAAACAATAATGTGGATAAATAACAAATTCAGCAGATCATTGTACAAATTTACTGTACGATTTCTCTCTACTTGTTTTTCTTTTCCTTTCTCTAAATGATAATCCCTCTCCTTTCGCTCCGTCGCTTCGATTCTCTGTCTCTGTCTCTCTCTGTCTGTCTCCCTCACACACATATGTCCGCTCTCTCTCTCTCTCTCTCTCTCTCTCTCTCTCTCTCTCTCTTTCACTCTCTAACTCTCTCTTCTTTTTACCCTCACCATCCCCACCCGTCCATTCGTTTGCGCTAGCAGTTTCTCATTCCCGTGGGAAACTAGTTTTGCATTCTCAAACTCTGTCAGAAATGGAGCAGAACGATTTGCTTTTGCGACAGCTTAAAAACACGTGGCAAAACTAAACATGTTTTTTCTCCATAAGGATAACAAAAACATTGAACGAAGCCAAAGAGAAGGTGAATACGAGAAAGGGAGGAAGGTGGGCAGTGCGAAGAGGAGGCGGGGCGGGAGGCGGGGAATTCGGGGCTTGCTGTGTCCTTTATTCTGTTCCGACTTGAATACGGCAATTCTTTCTTGGCCGGCCTGCCGGAAAATAAACTCTCTAGACTCCAACGCATCAAAAACAACAGTTACCGTCTCGTTCTTCGCCAACCGCGCCATTCTAGCGCAAGCACTGCTCTAAAAATCCTTCACTGGCTCCCTGTCAAAGCTCGTATCGAGTATAAAGTTGCCTATATCTGTTTCCATTGCCTCAACACTTACTCCTGTCCTTCCTACCTCTCAGAATTGTTGTGTCATCAACACATCATCCTGCTCGATCAATTCGTTCTCAAAACTCATCTTTTCTTTCTGTCCCCCAGTATTCCCTCAATTCCTTTGGGAAAAGGTCATTCTCTGTTTTCGCTCCTACTCTGTGGAACTCTTTGCCTTCCGACCTTCGCCTCATCCAGTCGCACGATACTTTCAAAAAGAATCTAAAAACCCACCTCTTCTCCAAGTATTTCAGCCATTGAAAGTTCGCCGAAGTCCCTGCCACCAGCAGTAACTAATTAACGACAGTGGTGGATGTGGTGGTGGTGGAGGAGATGGAGATGGTGGTGGAGGTAGTGGAGATAGAAGAAGTATTAATTTTTTTAAATGTGGTATTAAAAGGTAGTATACGCCCCCTTCCCCTGCGTTGTCTGCTCCCATCCCACTCACAATATTTTATTTAAAAGTGCTTTTTACCCGGGTTATACCAGCGTGAGGAACCCTTTTTAGTTCCATTTATTCGGTTTAACCTCCCACGTAGAGGAAATTCCCTTGTGTGCCTGCTCCCATTTCCCAGTTTTGGATGGTATCCCCTCCCCACTTCCGAATTCGACAGGATAGAGGGTGCAGACTACTTAGTTTAGCCCTGGTCTGTATGTCACTTGACCCAAGGTCCTGCAATTTTGTGGTCATCACGTAATGGGCTTCTGAAATTAGGCAAAGTTAACTATTTTATTCCATAATGTCTTAACTTGTCTTATTGCTTTGTTTGTTTTTACGGGCTCAGTCACTCTAAGAGTGTCAGGTTTAAGTTCTGTCAGTGTATTTTATTGTATTAACTCTGTATTGTATTTGTATAAAGCCCTGTTTAGTTGTGTGTTAAAGTTTCCTTACATCCTTTAGAACTTTTTACTTTCGTTTAGTTGTATTGCACATGTGTACATGTACCAATTTTATCTTATTGAGATGTATGTAGTATATGCTCCATGTTTTAGTGTATCGTACAGTCTGTTATTGTGCGAGTGCTTGTGTGACAGTATGCGTGTGAGCGCTTTGAGCAAACTTTTTAATTTGGAATTGCGCTTTATAAAATTAATATTACCTGAATTTACCCGAATTTACCTGAGTGGCCACTGAGCGCGGCCGACGGGGTAGGAAGTTTGAGAACTTATTTTAACCCCCTTAACTGTCTCTTTATCATTGCGGTTCTTGAACTGGTTGACAGTTTCAGCTTCAACAATTGATTGTTTCAGTGCATTCCATGGGTTCACAACTCTTTGTGAAAAAAGTTCTTTCTGAGATTCAGTCTAGACCTCTCTTTGAACAGTTTGCTGCTGTGACCTCTATGGTAGAATGATGACTGGCATGATGTAAAAAATTTGTCAGCAGAAACTTTTTCAAGCCCCTTTATGATCTTGAATGTCTCGATGAGATCTCCCCTGTCTTTCCTTTCTTCTAATTTCTGCAAATTGCAAAAAGCCAGTCTCTCATCGTACGGCAGGTGACCAATCCCTGTGATCGATCTTGTAGCTCTCCTCTGCACCTTTTCCAACTCTGCGATGTCTTTTTTGAGGTAAGGTCGCCATACTTGGATGCAATACTCCAGATGTGGTCGTACAATTGATTTGTAGAGTGGGACAATAACTTCCTTAGTTCTGGCTGTGACTGTTCGCATGATCTGCCCCACTGCTCTGTTATTAATAATAACAGTAATTTTTTTTTTAAAATTAAACACATTGTAATCAAATCACGTCTTTAAAAGTATTTAAAATACAATTAAACCAGAAGAAGATGAACAACAACAACAACAACAACAACAAACGACGACAAGATGAAGAAAAACAAGAAGAAAGAAATAAATAAATAAACAACAACAACAACAACAGCAACAGCAACAACAACAACAAAGGAACTCAAAATTTGATTTCGGTAAAAACTAAAAGCTTCATGCAAACAAAATAATTTAAAAAATAAATAAATAAAATACACTTGGACCCAGACAATGAACATTACGGCCCACAGCCACAGAGCCTGAATGAATAATAAGTTAGCTTATTCAGTTCTTCACTGCATGAACTTTCCCTCAAACTAGGTTACAGAGTTTGCAATACATTATACATTCCATCCCAGAATGCAAACCCATTAAATTACTCCTTGATCAATAGTTATCGTGATCAAAGAGATGAATAAACAAGGCGAAATTAGACAAAAAGAAGAGGAGAGGAGAGAAAAGAAGAGAATAAAAAAAAAGAAGAGAAAAGAGAAGAGAAGAGTGGAGAAGAGAAGAGAACAGAAAAGAGAAGAGAAGAGAAAAGAAAAGAGAAGATGGGGGAAGAAAGAAAAAGACGAGAGAAGATGAGAGGAGAAAAGAAAAGAGGAGAGCAGAACAGAGCAGAGCAGAAATAAAAGAAGGGAAGATGAAGGAAAGAAAAGGAAAGAAAAGAAAAGACTTATCAATTAAAAACAAACAAACAATCAAACAAAAAAAGGTGGGGTTTCCGAGAGAGAAGCGTTTGGGACTTCCCTTTTCTCTAGGACAGCTTATTGAGGGCGGTGTCTATCTCCCCTCCATCGCTGCTTTACCTTCTCAGGTTCTAAACAATGAATAGGTACCCATTAACAGCTGGGTGGACTAGGATGTGTCGTTCACTTGTTTTAATCCTTTGTGTGTGTGTGTGTGTGTGTGTGTGTGTGTGTGTGTGTGTGTGTGTGTGTGTGTGTGTGTTGTTTGGTGGTCAAATAAACAAACAAATTAATAAAGAAATCAAATAAATAATTAAATTAAACTAAAAGTGAGAGAGAGAGAGAGAGAGAGAGAGAGAGAGAGAGAGAGAGAGAGAGAGAGAGAGAGAGAGAGAGAGAGAGAGAAATATAAAACATTCAACGGATGCGTGAGTGAGTGAGAGTTAGTTAGCTATTCATTGCTTACAGGGTCCAGCGGACTGCAAAGAGCCGAATCAGGACCCCAAAATCAGGACCACAACTTGGTTCAAAGAGGACTCACCCCTGATCCATATAAAAGATCTGCCGAAACAACCCTGGTGGTAACATTGAAGGCATTTCACCAGCCGGTCACTTTATAATAAAGGCCTCCCATGCAGGGGACGCTGAGGCTATTTTCTAATTAATCGAACCCCCGTTTACAAAAACAAAATAGAACATAAACATCATTATAAAATATCAACAAAACACATACATATAACATGCCTACATTGCTAAATAATAATATCATAGGAAGCCCTAGTGGCCATTTGGCAGAAAGCGTCCAATATTCCAAGCTGACCTAACAGACCTCATACACAAAAGAGGAGATTTGGAAGAGTTTTCAAGAAAAAAAAAAGGTAGGTTAACTGGTCTAGCGAAAGAAGATAGTATAGTAGATTGATAGAACAGAGTAGGAATGAGAAAGAACAAACGGAGAAAGACAGCGACAGTGGGAACTTAAAGCACTAAATTTCCCGAAAGTGGGGATACTATTTATACAGAAGCCCCCGGAACCTCCCCGGGGAGGGGGGGGGGGTAAGGGGAGGGAGTGAGTGAGTGGCAAAATGTTGCCCAAATAAATGAACATTGAAGTTTAACGTCTACACCCACCATTGGCGATATGGCCGATGGGGATAACCATCCCATGGAGGAGAGGTACGGACCTAAATCAACACTGAACCACCAAGGTAATCATACTTTAAATATTACTTACTTACTTTACTTAATCCTTGAATTCCGCGTGGAACAAAGGGCCTCATACTTTAAATATAGACATTGACAATTGCCACTTTTATCTTGCGCCACTACCGGATTGGAACCTGTGATATCGGTGTGCCAGTCGAACGCTCTACGACTAAGCTACAGTACAGAGGTGTTGCCAAAACACATGCCTGGCAGTGAGTAACATCTATCATTTTGCCTGTGATGGCTTACATGGATGAAACATTCATCTAAATAGACAGTGGCGCTGGTGTCATTATTTTAGCACGAAGTCACAACAGATCCCCCGTACAGCGCGGATTTCGTTTTTCTAAATAATGCCAACATCAGCAACAACAACAACAACAGCAGCAGCACCAGTGTTTGTAATAGTAGTAGTAGTAGTAGTATTGGGAAGATACCAAATAACAACATAATAAATTGACTACAGCATCGCCGATTGCAGTACTGGGGTAAATTTCACACTGCTTGTAGTGTACATGTGTTGTACAGTACATTGACAAGGACCAGGAGGATTAGTTACAAGGACGCACCAAGATTTCTTCGATGTAAAAGTTGAAGCGAAATAAATAAATTGTCTTATTATAGTACTATGCGATAAGAATAGACTGTGTGTGTGTGTGTATTTCCCCTTGTGTGTGTGTGTGTGTGTGTGTGTGTTTCTGTGTGTGTGTGCGCGCGCGTGTTTCTATTAGTGTGTGCGTGCGAGTGCGCGCGCGCGTGTGTTTGTATTTGTATGTATGTATATGCTTGTGTGTGATGAAGATGACGATGATGATGTTAATGATGATGTTATTATTGTTGTGTGGTTGTTTTGTAACTCAATTTTCACTCCTGCTGACACGCTAAATACGCCTGTAGCCCTACGCTATTCCACCGACATCATCATCATCATCATCATCATCATCATCATCATCATCATCATCATCATCATCATCGTCATCATCATCATCAGCAGCAGCAGCAGCATCTACCTTCTCATTCTCCCCTCCTCCTCATCATCAGCAGCATCACCCATTGCACCAAGGTACCAGCGCACTCAAGATACACCTCTAATCTTCGCTGCGTAGCGTGAACAGGATATATCGTAATATCGCCAAGATAATAACTTGAGTCCGCTATGAGCGGACGAGGCTACCTGCGAAATCACGAAAAAAGCGCAATTTCACTGTAAATATATACAGAATGTTGCTCTACAACATTCCGCTCTTTCCGTCTCACAAACCCAATTGCCTTGTTGGATTCTTAAATTGCATGAAACCAAGTGAGGACACTATCCGGCGTCAACAAACGGTTCCAAAACATTCTCAAACGGTTCGTAAAAGACAGTTGACCTAGAAACTAATACAGTTTGACCTAATTCGTCCCCTAGTGGAGACGAAACTTACATTTTTCTACTTTCATGAGTTCACTGCAGTCAAAGTGCGCTTTTCCCGTGATTTCGCAAGTAGCCTCCTCCGCTCATAGCGGACTCAAGTTATTATCTTGGCGATATTACGATATATCCTGTTCACGCTACTCAGCGGTACTTTCAACTGTATCGTGAAAGCGCTGGTAGCCATGCGCATCACCTCGCAGCATTGTTCACCCCATCATCATCATCATCATCATCATCATCATCATCATCATCATCATCATCATCATCATCACCATCATCATCATCATCATTATCATCATCACTGTTGTCCATCTCCTCCTGTGTCTCCTCCTCCTCCTCCTCATCGTTATCCCACCTCCTCCTTCTTCTCCTCCTCCTTCTCTTCCTCCTCATCCTCTTCATCACCATCATCACCACCACCACCACAACCGTCATCACTATTATCATCATCATCATCATCATCACCATCATGACCACCGTTGTCCACCTCCTTCTTATCCTCCTCCTCTTTTTCACCTCCTCTTCCTCCTCATCATCACCACCATCATCCTCATCTTCATCATTATCAAACAGTTAGCGGAAATTCGGCTATTGCAGCGCAACTATTGTGTTTCCAAGACCCAAGAACCGAAGCCAAATTGTTTCTATTTGCGGGTAATTTCTATAATTACATGTACTTGGAGGCAAAGGGTTTAGAGCCATTTAGTAATCTGCTCTACTATTGATCACACGCAGATTCCGTTGTATGCTATCTGTCATGAACGGTAAACTATTCTTCCGTTCTTCCATTCGCAGCAACACTGATCATATCACAGATGAGTGAGAAAATGACCGCAGGCCTTCAGTTTTACAAGCGCACACACACACACTCACACACACAGGCACGCACGCACACACACACCCACACCCACACGCACGCACACACACACGCACACACACACTTCTTACGCTTTAGAATCGATTACTTTTTGTAGGTTTTGTACTTTCTTTGCTTTGCTTTGCTTATATAAATTAACGTCCCCGGACACAATGCGTATAGGGGACTACTACTTTGTCTTTTTCATCAACATTAATTTACAAACATTGTTTTAACAAATATTGCAAATAAAATTAAATTAAATCAAATTAAATTTTAAAAATAATTAAAAAATAAATAAATCTAAAGCAGAAAATCCATTGTAAAAAAAATCTTCCTCCATTTTGTTTTATTTTTTACTCTTACAGTTATAACTTATGTTATGTCATTCCTGAGGCAGAAGAGATCTTTTACTAGTTCTGTAGCTGCTGTCACAAACGATGGGCCTCGATAAGCACGGTCAGCATATAATTGTTTGCCCTGGCCCTGTCTCTTCAAACACACATGCAAACCCACACGCGGACGCACATACGGATGCACCCATCCTCACACACACACACACACACACACACACACACACACATGTGAGTAGAAACGACGTTCTGATGACTGTTGTGAAAAAAAAACACCAGAGATTATTTTGACACACTTTCCACTTCTTTGACATTATTTTGACATTTTCCATTTTTTGAAGCTAACCCTAACCCTAACCCAAACCCTAACCCTAGCTAACCCTTAACATAACCCTAATATTAATACAGCTCTAACTTGACGTCAAAATAGTACGGCCTTCCAAATAAGTCAGAAGAAACCATGTGGAGTTTCATGTGTGTGTCATCAGAACGTCGTTTCTACATGCCCACGTATACTACATTCGACTTCATTGATCTGGAATTGTGCAAACATCGAAGTAAAATATAGGATTATGTCTAAAACCAAATTCCATAATTTTGATCTATTTAAGGACAACGGTCTGTAGAACTGAATATTATGTATTAAGTTATTAGTTAATTAAAAAAAATGGTTTTATCATTATCTAAAATGGTCTAAAATTACATATGTGAATAGACGTTTAAATAAATAATTATTATTATCACAGTCTGGGGAATGGAATATGAGTTATTACGAACTGAATTGAATAAGCTATTAATTAATATGCCTTTTTCATCTTTGTAATTCTTTCTTTCAGTCGTTTGCATCCCAACCACAAACTGAACCTCCACCGCAATCTCCGTTATCTGATAAACTGTTTATTACTGATAAAAACCTGATAAAATTTGTGATTTTGATGTTGAAAGAAATGTTGATATTATTTTTTTTACTTAGACCTGGCTTAGATCTGTTGGAGATTAGCCCATCATCCATTCCCTCACCCATGATTGTAATTTCTTGTAAAAGATAATAAAGTTGTCTTATCTTATCTTATCTTATCTATCCTGGTTTTTCCCTCTGTTTCTTCCCCCGGCCCTCCAGGGACGGAGGTATTTGCATCTTCTACAGAAACTCTCTTCATGTCACTTTCTCACAACAGCTGCCTCTCGCCCACGACTCCTTCGAGTTCGCTGAGGCCACGCTCAACCTCTATAGCCAAATCATCAACTCCGCCTTTATATATCTTCCCCTTCCCAGCTAAAAAAACAAACAAAACAAGCTCAGACCTGCCATGTTTCACGAAGAATTTAAAGCCTTTCTGGACCTGTACACTTTTAAATCCGGCAAACCCATCATTATTGGTGACCTCAACATTCACTTTGACCACTGGGAAACAAAGCACATTTGTCAGACCTTGCATATCCATTAGCCCCTAACAATTTGTTACCCGCCCCACTTTCCTATCCAAACTTCTTGAGAAGGTTGTCCTGAAACATCATCTGTCTTCCAACAACTTGTTCTGCCCATTCCAGTCTGCCTATCGTCCTGACCACACTGAATCAGCTCTTCTTCACATCATGAACGACCTCCTCTCTGCTACTGACTCTGGTAAAATATCTTTGTTGACCCTGCTCGATCTCTCAGCCACTGTTGGCACTATCGATCACTCCATTCTCCTCCAGCGCATTGAGAACTCTCTTCGAATCAAAGACATTGCCATTAGCTGGTTACGCCCTTACCTAACTGATCGCTCCCAGACTGTCTGCATCAACATTGAAACGTCACCTCTTGTCTTTGGTGTTCCTCAAGGATCAATTCTAAGTCATGTTCTTTTTACCATTAATACATATCTCCTCTGTCTCAAATTATCCAAAACCACTCAACTTTCCACAAATTTCTACGTTGACGATACACATTTAAAAACAATGACACTCCTCAAAACCTTCCAACCATTCTGACCAAAAGTTCTGACTGCTTTGAAGACATTTTTCACTGGATGACAGTCAACAAGCTCCAACTCAATGTTAACAAAACTGAAGTTATGCTACAGGTACCAAACACAACCTCTCCTCTTCCTCTGTAGACACTGTCACTCTTAGCCAAACCACTCTTTCTATGTCATCTTCTGTCAGAAACCTTGGTTTCGCTCTTGACAACACCCTCTCCATTTCAGAATTAATTCGCAAAACCTGTCAAACATTCAACTTTTATCTCCATAGAATAGGCTTTGTCCGCAAGCATCTGACCACTGACGCTACAGCACTCATTTCCTCTCTTGTTCTGTCACGCTTAGACTACTTAACTCTTTCCTGGCTGGACTTCCTTAATCTTCTACTTATCTACTCTAACGTGTTCAGAACTATGCTGCTTGTCTGGTTCTGAAAAAGAAAAAAAAATCTGATCATCACACTACTCTTACATTCACTCACTGGCTTCCAGTGTCTAATAGAATTATCTACAAAATCTATATTTTCTGTTACAAGTGCGCCCATGGCTTAGCCCCTTCCTAACGCACACAGAAATTCAATTCTGCAAGCCCTCTAGAAATCTCCGGTCTTTATTTGACACTCTCATACTTCTCATACCTCACTACAAATTCTCCTCTGCTGACTGTCGATCTTTCTCAGTGCTTGGCCCTTCAACTTGGAACTCTCTTCCTCTCTCTCTTCGCAGTTCTCCAACCATAGATCTAGCTATTTTCAAATCCAACTTAAAAACTCGTATCTTCCTTAAATGCTTCTGATTTTGTTTCCCATCATCATCGTCGTCATTCCTCCTTTTCTGATTCAGACCATCGCCACTACTTATCCCATGACCCCTTCGTCGCTCTCTGTTACGACTGAGACGCGCACGATACTTCCGAACGTGTTCTGTTGCAACGCATGCAATTATAGCGTGTATTTACCTTTGATTTGATTCTGCGGTGTTGCTAGAGAAAGCTTTGTGTAATGTTGATAATTTTTGTCGATTAATATTGTTGTAGTAGCGTTGAGAATTTTCTGGAATTGCTTTTTTTTAATTGTCGATCGAATGTACCAGATCTATCTGGCGATAGCTTGTAGACTGAAGAATGTTCTATGACGTAAAACAGTGCGTAGTTCCGGTAACAGGTTTATTTTGATTGGGTGTTATTGCGTCATTCTGGAAAGTTTAAAGATTTTCTGGATTGCAGAGAGGCTATATAAGTAATTCACTGTCTGCTTGTAGAAACTCCCCCATGCGTTCTATGTGTCCGGGGATTATAATTTACGTGTTTACTTATAATATAATATTATATTATGATCTGTGTCCGGGGACATAAATCTACCTAGTAGAAAGGTGATTTTCGGAAAGCGATCGTGTATGCAGTTGTTGGGTGTTTGCTGACTAAAGTTGGAAACCTTTATACGACGACTCCTGCCTTGTTGCTGAGTGAACAGGCTGCATGGGTTAACGAATTCGATTTACACATAACAAGATTCAAGCATCGGGGGCTGAATGGACTATTGATAAATAACCGTGTAACAATCCCCCACTCCCTCCCTTCCTTCCCTCCCTCCCTCCCTCGTCTTTTATGTTTCACTTGTAAATATTTTATGTCCACTTAGTACATTATATCCTTGCGTAATTCGTTAGCATGCGCTTTGCCGGATTTCAGTTTGTATGTAGCCGGATGTTAACCTTTAGAATGAATGCGTGAATACTGCACTTTGAACTTATATAGTTCTTTAGGAAAAAGCGCTAAATAAATACCCTTATTATTATTATTATTATTATTATTATTATTATTATTATTATTATTATTATTATTAGTAGTAGTAGTAGTAGTAGTAGTAGTAGTAGTAGTAGTAGTAGTAGTAGTAGTAGTATTTTATATTATTATTATTATTATTATTATTATTATTATTATTATTATTATTATTATTATTATTATTATTATTATTATTACCATTATTTGTGCCTGTCGGATTTTGTAACTATGGCCAGCGCTGGCTCTGAAATAAAGCTTTTTACTGGAGGGAAGCGCACGATATAAGTCGGCCCATAGGAGAGCAATAACATGTTAGTCTACGTCTTTGTTTTATTCTGAGATTGTATATTAATACTAGAATAACGAGGAATATGACCTGTAAAATACTCGCAACAACACGATTTAGGACTCATAATTATATTAATCTTTTAGAAAAATGGTTTTAAATTAAGCTAATTTCTCTTTTCCTCCTCCCCCCTTTTACATCTAACCCCACTTCTCTCTCTCTCTCTTTCTCCTCTGTCTCTCTTCCCTCCTCCCTCTCTCCCTCATTCTTATCTATCTTTCCTCCTTTGGCTCTCCCACTTTCTCTCTTTCTCTCTCTCTCTCTCTCTCTCGCTCTCTCTCTCTCTCCCCCAATCTATTCCCATCTCTCTATCTCCCAACCTCTCTCTCTCTCGCTCGCCCTCCCTCCCCTCCTCTCTCTTCTATATTTCCGAGAGAGAAGAGTAGAAGGAAAGAAAAAGTGCAGTAACGAAAAAAAAAGGAAAAAGAAAATGAAAGAAAGCGGAAAAGGAATACGAAGTGCGCGTACAGCCTAGGGTTTTGCCTTTTGATGTGTAGTCGTTTTGAGCAGTCATTGATCCTGCTGTCGCTATTTATGGATGCTGCTGTTGTTGGAAGGGCGGCAGGAGTGGCCCTTGTATTAATAAACAACGGCACAACACAGTGAGTTCCAGACTTTTTTTTTTCTGGATAGAGGTTTCCCCAAATACGTTATGGGTGAATGACACCGTCCATAGAGAGTGTCATGGTAAAAGTGAGGTTGAGGGTGGGGGAGTGAGGGAGTGTGAAGGTGTTACTTGAACCCGCTTGGTTGTGCTCAGTGATTTCAATTGAAGTTAGGGTTAATGATGCACTTGGAATTCTTAATTAATTAATGTTATCGTTGACTGGGGTTGTTACTTTTAGGGTGAGTGTTAATTAGGTTAGACTTAGGCTTGGGGTTGTAATATAGTTTTAAAAACACTAATAACAATCCTAGCAAATTCCATCCATAAATGTTTGTTTGTTTCTATCTTTATTTGTTTGGGCAATTCGATTTTTTAATTTTATGATTGTGATTTATTTTATTTGTTATTTTATTTATTTATTTATATATTTATTTTGGGAGCGATGAAAGGGGGGAGGGGGAGGAGGCACGCTGTACGAGTTTACTTTTTGTTTTTTAAAATTACATCATCGACAGAAATTGTTTCTTTAACTTTTGGGGTGAGGTCTAGGGTTAAAGTTAGGCTAGCTTGAGATTTAAGTCTAAGGTTAACAACATGTGTAAGCAAAAAGCTCAAACAAAATGAATAATTCCCTTATCATAGACTCGAGATATGTTAGTTTTCGAAACCCTTAGTAAAGCAGATTTTATTATGTCGCTGGCTGACGCGAAAATCACCTAAAGCATGTGGCTTTGACTTTTAATAACTATTTAAATATAGTGATGAACAACAACAAGGACAAGAACAACAACAACAACAACAACAAGATAGAAGAAAAAAATATTGCTATTAGTTGGACAGTTATTAAAATTTACAAACAGTAGAAGAGAAATAAAACAAATTGCAGGTAAGAGAATTAACATTGCTCTACCAGTAAGTTAGGCAGAGTTGTTCATCTTCAGACCAGAAGTTCAGCCATTTTCACCATGTACCACAAGGCAATTTTTTTGTATCTGAAAATTTGAGGCCTAAGCTTACTGCAAACACATAAGCTTACAAGCAACGTACTTTCATATAGAGAAAGTGCCGTTTAAAAAAAATTGCCTAGTATTATTTCCTCGGACTCATAGGAAAACTTGACATGGTTCATCAATGCGGAATGGTTTACATGAGGCCGATGAAATGTGCAGAATTCTATTACGTTAGGCATTGGCTTGAATTTGTCGTTTGAATATGGAACGATCACAAACAGTCCGGGTTGACAGTGAATGAACATAGAAGTGCACACCCACCATTTGCGATATGGCAGACGAGGAAAACTATCCCAGGGAAGAAGGGATAGGGACCTAAAATCTACATGGAACCACCAGAGCAATCATAAGGGTTGACATTCCGGAATAGTTCTAGTGTTCTAATCCCTGTGGTATTGGAAGTCATCAAGATACACACGTCGAATAAATAAAGATCAGTAGAAGGACTATAGACTGAGTCTTCCCTTATCTGTAACTTCAGATTGAGTAGTCTACCTCAAAGTTGCCAGATCAGGAATGTTTTCAATAAAATACGCGAAGGTCAGGATATTATGAATTACAAAAAATAGGAGACCATAGGCGGCCAGTGAATTAGCCTACGAAATAGACCGAAATTATGTAGGCCTACAATCATTACTAATAAAAATGTACATTTATGTACAGATTTGCAAAATACACGTTTAACAATATTATTGTTACACTCAGTTGTAGCTCCATGCGAAATTTATCACAGGCGCTAACACAGTTACTGGTTAATACAAGTCTAGGGCTTGACTCCTAATTCCGATGCGTCAAAACCATATCCGATCCCTCCTCTCTCTCTCTCTCTCTCTCTCTCTCTCTCTCTCTCTCTCTCTCTAACTCTCTCTCTCTGTCTCTGTCCACCCTTCCTGCCCACTCCCACCTTCAACCCCACGCAAACTTATTTGATATGTATCGAACAAAACGAAAGTCATTGTTGCAACGAATCAAAATATATTTAAAATACTTTTTCAAGACCTGCGTGGGAGCGTCACGATTATGGATGCGTTCGCCCCCGCCATCCAACTATTCCAGCCCGCTGGCAGACCGATCGGTTGTTTTTTGCCTCTGTCGTGCCTGGAGCTGTACTGACAGCTGCTGCAGTGGCTGCACCTATTAAAAGACACAAAGCACAAACACAGAAATGTATCTTCACTTAAAAGGCCTCAATTCGAAGGCTGTTTCATTTTTGTCGGAAACGGGTTTGCCCAAAAATTAACATGGTTAAACAATGTAATTAATTAATAATTGTTAATAATTAATAATATAATTAATTGTTATAATTAAACAATTTGTTACGTTGAAACGCGAATGGTAGTACGTCGGAAGCGCGCACGATAGATCTAATCGTTTCGTTTTGTAAAGTATTCAATAATGGAGTTTATTTACCTTTGATTTGAGTTTGCATTGTTGTTAGGAGAGGCTTTGTATAACGTTGATAATTTTGGTTAGTCGATATTGTTGTAGAATTTTCTGGATCTGTTTGTTTACTATCGATCGAAGTTTCTTGATGGTCGTAGATAATGGAGAACATTCTTTTGGCAGGAAGAGAGAAGTATGACGTAAGTCAGTGATGACGATCTTTAATTCTGATTGGTTGGTTGTAATGCGTCATTTTCTAGAACGAGCTGTCGTCATTGTGACAAGGCGTACAATCTAGCCTGAGTCAGAGAGCACCCACTCATCCCTCCCAACCATCCAGTTAACCCCTCTACACTTCCAGTCGACCCTTGGACGCGCGCTGGCTCATTCACTTAAGCCCCGCCCCTCGGGCATCAAGTTAAAGCCTGACACAACCCCAGACTAGGTGTCAGTCGCAAACCCTCCAGTCTTCAAGCCACAACAACTTGTCCGAAGACACGTCTCCATCGACTGGCGACCTCTGAGCTTCGGCAGTACTCGTGTGCTTCACCCCGTCTTAGTCAAGGTAAGAGAGGAAACTTACTCTTTGTCATGTAGCAGACCCATCACCCGTCGTTCGCCCCCTCGATCGTATGTCCTGTCGGTATGTACGTTCGTGTTTATAGTTTCGTCTTGATGTGTTGCTGACATGTATTATTGCCTTGTATATATTATCCGCCTTGTTTATATGACTCATGCCATGTTTGAATTTATACTTGTATGCTCCATGTTAGCCCCATGTGTAAATATCCCATGACATGCTGTCCCTCCATATAGATTAAAGTCCCCCAGTACAGCCCTTGCCTACAACCCCTTTGTCCTGTACCCACTCCATTTGCTTCCCCCTTGCTCCCAATGTATAAAGATTTGCCCCTGTTGCCACTACCCCCATCTCAATGCGCCGAAGGTATCATATATTAGCGGCTGCCAGTAAGCACTACAATGGCCCCATAAACCTAGTTGCATTGTTTGACTGTTGGTATGCGCCGGATCCACCTTGACCGGTCAGCCAATTTGAAATCTGAATGGGCAAACTCGCGCAACAGGCACTGAACCCAGGATACACCTATCCCCCGCTGATACAGAGTCTGTATTGCGTTACAGACGGCTCCTGTGCAGGGCTCATACCCCAGCCTTGTATCATCTCTCAGTCGCTGACCCGCTGCAGGCCCCTGACAACCCAGGGAGTCAACGAGAAGCGTTCCCCCGAATTCCATCATCCATAGACAGCTAGCAACGTAAGCTGAAATCTACGCCTGTACCTCAACCAAGACTGGCATCCCCGGTCATTGCGCAAGAAGCGTGACCGACTGACCTGCATTCCAAGTGACGCCACGCTAAAACCTGGTCATCAGTCCAACCAGACTATCTTGGAACAACCACCGCCCTCCATAGCCAGCTAAGTGATTGACCCACGAGCATCACCACTCGAAGATCATCTGGCCAGAAACCAGCCAGATACACTCTTGCCCTATGACGATATCAGTCCACAGTAGCACTAGTACCCCAGAAGTCAACCACCCAGAATATCTCCGAGCTACTCCCTACTGATATAGACGCTACCCCCGTGACTCACTATTAGCATTACCTAATATAGACGACCCAATTCGATTTAATAAAACTTCACAGTTAGAAATTGCACTTACCCAGACTGGCCTTTGTATTCGAATTTCTCAACTAGTGTTGTATACCATCTTTCTCGTCTACCCTTTGACTGTCTCTCATTTAGTTAGTAGCCCTAGCCTTAATTCTCTTGAATGTCATCGCATCATTAGCCTAACAAAGGCGGTAATACAGCGCTAGAGATTAAGAGCTTACCCTCCATTCCCCCAACCCCTTTCTTTGTGACATTAACTTTGGCGACCCCGACGAGACTAAAGACTTAGGTTCCCATCCCAACTCGACTAGACAAAGGACTTAGCTTAATTTCCACTCCAGCCCAGTAGAGATAGGACCCAGCCCCTAAGCCTAGGTAGTAGATAACATAGCCCCATAGGTCCCTTCCTGGCTTTTCCGAATGGTGGTGTCTCGAAAAGGGTTTTTTTTTGCATTCATTTTCGAATTTTGATTGATTGCATTTTGTCTTTGTGGTTGTGTTGTGTTGTATTCGCCCCTGTGCAGTTTCATCGTAGCTCATTCTGCCCACCCCCTTGTTTTCCGTCAGTGTACCCCCTTGTGTGCGCCCCTCATTCCGGTTAGGACTTTTCAGGGTAGGTCACCTCCCTTACCATGGCCGACCGGGGAGAGCTTGCGCTCAAGTACAAGAGTATTGGCGAGAGCATAGGGCTCGCCGGCACCGAACTCAAGGACTACGTCCTGGCCAACGTAGATGCAGACGTGGCCGAGGAAAAGTTGAAGAGGGAAGAGAGGGCTAAAGAGCGAGAGGCGAAGAGGGAGGAGGAAGAGAGAGCAGCGGCACGGAGGAAAGAGGAGGAGAAAGAGCGCCTCGCCGCGGAAGAACGGGCCGCCGCCCGGAAGAAAGAGGAAGAGAAGGAGCGCATCGCCGCGGAAGAACGGGCCGCCGCCCGGAAGAAAGAGGAAGAGAAGGAGCGCATCGCCGCGGAAGAACGGGCCGCCGCCCGGAAGAAGGAGGAGGAGACAGAGCGCATCGCAGCGGAGGAAAGAGCCGCCGCCCGGAAAATAGCAGAGGAGGAGAGAGCCGCCGAGCGGAGAAGAGAAGAGGCGAAGGAGAGGATAGCAGAGGAGGAGAGGGCCGCCGCACGGAGGAAGGAGGAGGACGAGAGGGTCGCGGCACTTGAGGAGAAGAGGAGGGACAAGGAACTGGAACGGCGCCAAGCACTCCTCCAGCTTGAGCGCGATCGCCGCGATCTAGGCATCGCATCGCCCGCGAGCGAAGACTTCTCGCTCATCGCCCCCAGCTTCGCCGCCAGCGCAGGAATATCCGCAATCCCCCCGCCGATTCCGGGGATGAACTTCCCCCTGGACCCATTCGTCGAACGAGACGAATCGATCGAAGTTTATCTCGCCCGATTCGAGAGAGTCGCGGGAGAAAACAGCCTTGACCCCCAGTACTGGTATCGCAAGCTTAGTCATGGCCTTAAGGGGAAGGCCTATGAAATCCTGGCCAAGACGCCAACTTCCGAGGAGGGCGACTACCCCGCCCTCAAGAAAGCTCTACTGCACGGATTTGAGCTCTCAGGTGAGCACTACCGCAAGAATTTCCGGAACTCCCGGAGAGAGAGAGGGGAGAAGTTTACGCAATTCGCTGACCGGCTAGCCACTCTACGGGACAAATGGATAGAGCAAACGGACGAACCAAAAACGTACGACGGACTGCTCGAATTGATGCTAGCCGAGCAACTCCGAGGGACAATGCCAGCGGAACTTCGGACTTTCGCCGCCGAACAGGGAGCCGCCCGACTAGAAGACCTCATCATAGTCGCGGACCGCTACCTCACCGCGCACCCCGACGACAGACAGCCTCGCCGGGATCCGCCCGCACCCTCGTCACCAGATACCCGCCACCAGCCTCGCCGGCCCGTCCCGCCAGCGAATCACCGTCCACCCCCGCCTAAAGGACGCCCAAACCCCGGAGCAGAGCCTGGGAAGCGGAGCACCGAGCTCTACTGCGGCTACTGCCAGCGCCGAGGACACACCCGCGAGAAGTGTTTTCGCCGCATCAGCGACCAGCGTCGCAAACAAGGCACAGTATTGGCCCTACGCCAAGTTACCCCCGACGGGAACCCGGTAACCCCCGTCGCCACTCCCACCGATCGACCGGCCGTCACTGAGCAAGTGACCGTCAACGATCGCCCAGCCCACTGCCTATACGACACTGGACTCACCTTTGACGCCGTCGTCCGCCGCTCGCTCATCAGGGAACAGGACCTGACCGGCGAGACTATCACTCTGAAGTTGGCCGACGCGTCTCAGCCCAGCACCACGCTCCCTATAGCCCGGATCCAAGTCACCAGCCGATACGTTACGGGGACCATTCAAGCGGCCGTGATGGACCAGCCCCTGTATGACTTGATCCTAGGATGCCGCTACGTATTCTTGGGTATGCCGCCCCAGCCTGTGGAGTCGATGGCCGCCGTCCAGACGCGCGCCCAGGCGAAAACAGCCGCGACACCACCCCCGATACCCAACCAGATGCCGGAACAGATCCGGAAGGCCCAAGAAGACGACGTCACCCTCCGCAAGTGCTACGGAAAACTTCCCGCCGCACGCACTCCACCCAAGTCCGGGGACTTTTTCGTCGAGGACGGACTCCTCTTCCGTCAGAAGGACGACCATTCGCAACTCGTCGTACCTGCGACCCTCCGCCCCCAAGTCCTGGAACTTGGCCATAGCATGCCCCTAAGTGGACATATGGGCATAGGAGCCACCACTCTACGCATCAGCGCTCAGTACCACTGGCCCGGGATGACAGAAGACGTGAAGCGCTACGTCAAGTCCTGTCGCCAGTGCCAACGATACTCGCCCCGCCATCACACCGTACCGGTCACTATCAGCCCCACCGTAGTCGTCGGGACACCCTTCCAACGAGTGGCAGTCGACATAGTAGGACCCCTTCCGCGGACCAAGAAGCGGAACCAGTATCTGCTTACCCTTGTCGACGCTTGCTCTATGTGGTGTGAAGCCGTACCACTACCGAAGATTGACGCCGCCCGAGTCGCCGACGCGCTCGTCACCATATTCACCCGAGTCGGATTCCCGGACAACATCTTGACCGACAACGGGTCCCAGTTCCCCGGAAAACTCATGCAGGAAGTTTTCCAACTACTTCGCATTCGCCATATCCGAACTCCACCCTACCACCCCGCAAGCAACGGACAGGTCGAGCGCCTGAACGGGACGCTCATCTCAATCATCCGCAAGATCGCCGACGAACAGCCCGAAGCGTGGGACACCTACGTCCCGTCAGCACTCTTCGCGTATCGAGAGACCCCGCACACCTCCACCGGATACACGCCTTCCACGCTGCTTTTTGGGAGACCCCTTTCTGGACCTCTAGCCGCCCTACGACGTAGCTGGACCGACGCCAAACTGGACGAGGCACCGGTCGACGCCACGAAATACGTCACCAAGCTCCAGGAAACTCTCAAGGCCACATGGAAAGCCGCCTCCGCCAACCTGAAGAAGGCGAGAGAGAGACAAGCCCGCTATCATAATCGCCGCGCCCGGGACCGAGAACTGCAGGTAGGAGACCAGGTCCTACTACTTCTCCCCAGCGGCACGAACAAGCTAGACATAGCTTGGCAAGGACCCTACCCGGTGCTGGAGAAACTCTCACGTACCACTTATCGCATCGAGGTAGGCGGAAAGCCCAGGACCCACCACATCAACTTGCTCAAGCGGTACCTGGAGCAACCCGCTCCCGCCCCAGACACCCACGCGCTACTCACGGTCGCGCTGGCCGTCGAAGTGGACGGTACAGAGACCGGCGTCGCCGAATTTCCACTAAAAGGGAAGGAATCCTTCCGGGACGTATCTCTGGACCCCTCACTCCCCGCCGGCCAGCAACACCAACTACGCGCCATCGTAGCAGAATACAGGGAAGTCCTCACCGACATTCCTGGGAGGACGGACCTAGAAGAAGTCCAACTAACCCTGACGGACCCCACTCCCGTCCGCCAGAAACCGTACCCCGTCCCGCTATCCCAGCAGCGGGTAGTAAGGACAGAAGTAGAGGCTCTGCTACAAGCCGGAGTCATCGCTCCCTCCCGTTCCCCCTACAGCGCAGGTATAGTGCTATCACGGAAGCCCAGCGGAGAACATCGCCTCTGTATCGACTTCCGGCAGTTGAATCTCGTAACACAGTTCGTACCCGGACCCCTGTCCGACCCGACGGACTTGTTTGCGAAGCTACAGTCCGCCAGATATTTCTCCAGAGTGGATCTGAGCAAGGGCTTTTACCAGATCCCCGTGCACCCTTCATCCCGCCAGTACCTGGCCTTCAGCACGATGGACGGCCACTATGAGTTTAACGTTCTGCCGTTTGGTCTACACAATGCCCCAAGTATATTCAGCACGATGATGCGGAAGCTGTTGGACCCCCTCCACTGTCCGTCCCTACACTCTTTTATGGACGACATACTCGTCGCCACGGAGACATGGGAGGAGCACCTACGAGTGGTGCGCCAACTCTTACGCCGCCTCAAAGAAGCTGGCCTCACTGCCCGGCCGACCAAATGCCAGTTCGGATACCAAGAGCTGGAATTCCTTGGCCACACCATCAGCCATGGACAGCTCCGGCCTCTGGAAAAGACTGTCCAGCGCCTTCGAGACGCGCCCCGCCCCAAGACCAAGAAAGATGTCCAGTCCTTCCTGGGACTGAGTGGCTTCTATCAAAAGTTTGTACCCGGCTACAACGGGATTGCCGCGCCACTATCCAGCCTAACCCGGAAGACCGCACCAGATCGAGTCGTCTGGACCCCGCAATGTGAAGCTGCCTTCCAGGAGCTCAAGGAGAAACTGACGTCACAGCCAGTCCTGCGACTCCCCAACCACGGACAGCCCTTCGTCCTGCGCACAGACGCCAGCGACGTAGGCCTCGGAGCCGTTCTACTCCAACGGGACTCCTCGGACGCCCCGACGCTCTTCCCCGTCGCGTACGCCAGCCGGAAGCTAAAGCCGGCTGAACTGAACTACGCCACGTCGGAGAAGGAGTGTCTCGCCCTCGTCTGGGCAGTCCAGAAGTTCCAGTTGTATCTCTACGGCTCACACTTTACCGTCCAAGTGGATCACCAGCCGCTTTCTTTCCTGGCGACATCTAAATCGCTCAACGCCCGGCTGATGAGGTGGGCTCTGCTGCTCCAAGCATACTCTTTCCAGCTGGAGCACATCCCAGGAAAAGACAACCACGGCGCAGACTTCCTCAGCCGCCACCCCGCAACAGACTCCATCGAGTCCCCACTGAGGGCCGACGCCCCAGCCTTCATACCCGCCGCCGCCCACTAACCGTAGCCGAGACCCGGCAGCTCCGCGGACCCCAGCCTTGGGCATCCGCCATCGACTACCAGGAACCCCGCATCGCCCCGCATCTCCCGGATCATCGCAACCATCCTCGCATCCCGCATCTGACCTCAGAGCTGATTGGCCGCGTCTCAGTCGAGGCCTAGGACCTCGCCTTTTCCTTGGGGGGGCCTCTGTGACAAGGCGTACAATCTAGCCTGAGTCAGAGAGCACCCACTCATCCCTCCCAACCATCCAGTTAACCCCTCTACACTTCCAGTCGACCCTTGGACGCGCGCTGGCTCATTCACTTAAGCCCCGCCCCTCGGGCATCAAGTTAAAGCCTGACACAACCCCAGACTAGGTGTCAGTCGCAAACCCTCCAGTCTTCAAGCCACAACAACTTGTCCGAAGACACGTCTCCATCGACTGGCGACCTCTGAGCTTCGGCAGTACTCGTGTGCTTCACCCCGTCTTAGTCAAGGTAAGAGAGGAAACTTACTCTTTGTCATGTAGCAGACCCATCACCCGTCGTTCGCCCCCTCGTTCGTATGTCCTGTCGGTATGTACGTTCGTGTTTATAGTTTCGTCTTGATGTGTTGCTGACATGTATTATTGCCTTGTATATATTATCCGCCTTGTTTATATGACTCATGCCATGTTTGAATTTATACTTGTATGCTCCATGTTAGCCCCATGTGTAAATATCCCATGACATGCTGTCCCTCCATATAGATTAAAGTCCCCCAGTACAGCCCTTGCCTACAACCCCTTTGTCTTGTACCCACTCCATTTGCTTCCCCCTTGCTCCCAATGTATAAAGATTTGCCCCTGTTGCCACTACCCCCATCTCAATGCGCCGAAGGTATCATATATTAGCGGCTGCCAGTAAGCACTACAATGGCCCCATAAACCTAGTTGCATTGTTTGACTGTTGGTATGCGCCGGATCCACCTTGACCGGTCAGCCAATTTGAAATCTGAATGGGCAAACTCGCGCAACAGGCGCTGAACCCAGGATACACCTATCCCCCGCTGATACAGAGTCTGTATTGCGTTACAGATGGCTCCTGTGCAGGGCTCATACCCCAGCCTTGTATCATCTCTCAGTCGCTGACCCGCTGCAGGCCCCTGACAACCCAGGGAGTCAACGAGAAGCGTTCCCCCGAATTCCATCATCCATAGACAGCTAGCAACGTAAGCTGAAATCTACGCCTGTACCTCAACCAAGACTGGCATCCCCGGTCATTGCGCAAGAAGCGTGACCGACTGACCTGCATTCCAAGTGACGCCACGCTAAAACCTGGTCATCAGTCCAACCAGACTATCTTGGAACAACCACCGCCCTCCATAGCCAGCTAAGTGATTGACCCACGAGCATCACCACTCGAAGATCATCTGGCCAGAAACCAGCCAGATACACTCTTGCCCTATGACGATATCAGTCCACAGTAGCACTAGTACCCCAGAAGTCAACCACCCAGAATATCTCCGAGCTACTCCCTACTGATATAGACGCTACCCCCGTGACTCACTATTAGCATTACCTAATATAGACGACCCAATTCGATTTAATAAAACTTCACAGTTAGAAATTGCACTTACCCAGACTGGCCTTTGTATTCGAATTTCTCAACTAGTGTTGTATACCATCTTTCTCGTCTACCCTTTGACTGTCTCTCATTTAGTTAGTAGCCCTAGCCTTAATTCTCTTGAATGTCATCGCATCATTAGCCTAACAAAGGAGGTAATACAGCGCTAGAGATTAAGAGCTTACCCTCCATTCCCCCAACCCCTTTCTTTGTGACAGTCATCTCGAAGGAGGAAAAAAAATTATATATTCGATGCTCCGTGTGTTTTGTGAAGTTGTTGTTGATAGTGACTTGGAAAGTGAATTTGAGAGTGGAAAGGCGATTGAGCGATTGTATGCAGTTGTTGATGTATGCTGAATAAAAGTGGAAAACTTCATACGTCGACTTTGTGACTTGTATGCTGTTTGAGCGGGCTGCGTGGATAAACGAATCTGAGTTACACACCTTATCAGGACTTCAGCATCGGGGCTGAATCAGATACTGATAAAGAAAACACCATCATCAAACCGAGTGTAACACAATTATTTGCTCAAACCAACCACTAAAGACTGAATGTTCCATTTCGGTTCTGACAGGGACTGATTTCTCCTGTTTTAACGGTACATCAATACCATAAGCGTTTGACCTTTGACCCTATTTTTGAGCGAACCACGCGGCTTGAAGAGGGCGTTTTTGGTGTCTGGGGTATGGTAGGGTCTATGTTATCAACCAGAAACGAAAATCCTTACGAGCAATTTTTTAAATGGGTTCTGTCTCTTAACCGGTTTTGGTAGATGCTGTTTTTACCTGAAGAATGTTGGCTATTCGTTGCCATTAATAGGCACAAAAGCTAGGGAATTTATTCATTGAAAAACAGCTATACTTTCGAAAGAGCTCTTTTTTGTGGTAAGCTTTTTTTTCAAAGGGGCAACACTCACTGTGAATGTTAAAGGGATCCGTCTCGGGGACGTGTTCAAAGTGGATCCCTGTAAGATCGAAGCGGCACTAAAAGAACAAAACATGATGTTACAGTGGCCGGACACCATAGCAAGCACTATCCTAGATTTAATGATAATGTCATTCATCTTCACTTAGGGTGGCGGCGCGGTTGTTTAAGCAACCAAAAAAAAAAAAAAGAAACCAAAGAAAGAAAAATCTCATTCATCTTCGCTTAAGGGAGGCGCGGCACTTATATAACAAGACATTAAGAATTACAATATTAGAAGATGATTGTAGTGTCCTGAAACAAGGCTGTGGCCAATGTGTGTTGACATAGAAGAAATCGTTCGAGACGTCGTTACTCACCCCCCCCCCCCTCCCCTCCCCCCACGTGTGCCGGGGGTTTCAGTATAAATAGTATCCCCACTTTCTGGAAATTTAGTGCTTTAAATTCCCACTGTCACTGTCTTTCTCCTTTGTTCTTTTTCATTCCTTCTCTGTTCTATCAATCTACTATACTATCTTCTACTTCGCCAGACCAGTCACCTACCTTTTTTCTTGAAAACTCTTCGGGAACAAGACCCCTCATTTGTGTGTGAGGTCTGTTGGATCAGTTTGGGAATACTGGACGCTTTCTGCCAGGTGGTCACTGGTGCTTCCTATGATGTTATTATTTGGCAATATTGGCATTTTATATGTATGTGTTTTGTTGATATTTTATAATGATGTTTGTATTCTATTTTGTTTTTGTAAACGGGGGTTCGATAAATTAGAGTATAGCCTCATCGTCTCCTGCGTGGGATGTCTTTATTGTAAGGTGGCCGCTTGGTGGAGTGCGTTTCAGTGTTACCACTAGGGTTGTTTCGGCAGATCTTTTATGTGGATCAGGGGTGAGTTCTCTTTCAGCGAAGTAGTTGTGGTCTTGATTTTTGGTCCTGATTTGGCTCGGAAGAGTCCGCTGGACCTAAAGCAATAACCATGTAATGTAATGTAAAGACGTCGATTGGATAACTAAACAAGCTTAGAGATTATATTTTGCAACAATTAGGTAGGTTTAAAAACAAACTACAGTTGTTATATTAACAACAAGCTTACATTTATATTTAAAACAGCAAAGTAGATTCCATTTCTTGAGACAAATAAAACAATTAATTTATATGATTGGGGGTACATCGTTCAAATGAGGGTATAAACCGGGCTGTAGTGTGTGAACGCATGCATTACATAGCACGGATGTTAAAGATTGTGACGTCGCCGATCATGTCCTAGACGTGTGAGTGCCGGTTACACAAAATACACCTAGTGCGCAATGGCTCCCCTTTCCCCCCTACCGGTCGCCTGGGATTGTGCTCAGTTGTCTGGGCGTAAGACTATGCGCCCAAAGGCTGTAATTGGGCGCCTCGGGCGACCTGGGTTATATTCTGTATCGGCCAGCGCCGAAGAATAGAGTTTGTGATTTTAGCAGTCTAAGGGGACTCGGATTCGCGCTGTGTCTCTGTTATGAGACAAACTTTTAAACAAATAAGAATAACAGGAAGTTGTGAGAGAAGAAGTGATACACTGGATTACTTGGGATACTATT
>CM072513.1:66240746-66385746 GCA_036898135.1 Oncomelania hupensis | reverse complement strand
CAATGGGTCCCGACAGGAAATCCTTTCCAGGATCGCACAAACAACTGCTGCCCTGACAAGGTTGAAGCCCATTTGGAAAGACAGGACCATCAGTCTACATTCCAAAGTAAGACTGCTGCGCTCCCTTGTCATCTCCATCTTCTTATATGCTTGCGAAGCATGGACCCTCACAGCAGATCTCCAACGAAGAATACAAAGCATGGAGATGAGGTGCTACAGAAGACTTCTGGGCATTTCCTATACCCAACACATCACCAACAACGAAGTCCGACAGACCATCACACAAGCCATTGGACAACACGATGACCTGCTCACAGTGGTGAAGAAACGGAAACTCCGATGGTATGGCCACGTCACCAGATCATCAGGCCTTGCAAAGACTATTCTGCAAGGCACAGTTCAAGGAGGTAGAAGAAGAGGGCGACCGAAAAAGAGGTGGGAGGACAACATTCGAGAATGGACTGGTTTGACACTGAGCGAAGCCATCAGGGCTGCTGAGGACAGAGAAAGATGGAGTATGCTGGTTAAACGATCATCTGTGGTGCCCCTACGACCTTCGGGTTACGGGACAGGATAGGATAGGATAGGATCGTGCCCAGAAGAATACCATGCGGGATTTCTAATAGACCTACCTTTCAAAAACCCACGCCAAACAAATCGGCATCGATTTCACTAAACCCACTGAGCATACAGAGTGTCTAAGCCTGCTGTGGCAATCCCGGCGAGTTCGTCTCAGCAGGCTTGACTATCCTGCGTGCCTACTGGGATGAGTCTTCATGAAATTCAAATGCCAGAAGACCCAAGCAGAAAGCACTCAGAGAACAGACATCGCACATTCTATTATCACCGTCTCTTTAGCAGTCTGAGGTCTTCGACCTAAAATGTAAATGTAACTCGACCTTATAGCCCACATTGCTAACACGCCTACACATAAAGGCTACTCCTACACTCCTCATCCTCCTGCTCGCTCTCTCTCCATCTCTCTCTCTCTCACACACACACACACGGAAATAAATACACACATGACATAAACACGCACTGTGTGTGTGCGTGTGTGTGTGTGTGGGTGTGTGTGTGCGCGCGCGCGCATTTTATTTATTTAATAAATCTGAAACATAGCTAGCCCTTTTCCAGTTCAAGGACTACTCAAGGCGCTGAATGATTCAAGCTCTAACTCAAGCCGCCCAAGGCGACCACTTGCTACCTTTGGGCGCATTGTCTGACACCCAGACAACTGAGCACAATCCTTGTTTTGTGTGTGTGTGTGTGTGTGTGTGTGAGAGAGAGAGAGAGAGACCGACCGACAGATGCACACAGAGATACATAGACACACATACATACATAGCCTACATACACACACACACACACACGCGCGCGCGCGCGCAAACACACACACACACACTTACACACACTCGCGTATACACATTCGCGTACACAATAAATAAAACGTAATATGTTACCAACTTGTAGCAAGTCTGATCCCCACTGAAGTCGGCAATAAGGTAGAAAATGTTATCAGCAAACATGTGACCAATCCACGTGGAGCATGTCCATTGACAAAAGTATTTATTTATTCTGTAGGACCATACATTACTGGATGTCAAGAAGACACTGGCCGAATTTTTTTTTTTTTCTTTCGATTTCCTAGTATGAAAATGGGGTTAAAAGGGAACTTAAGTAAGGAACAAAATGTATGCCAATACTTTGCATGTTTCAAAGTTCTCTCTTCAGTCCTAATTTCTCTTTATCATTTATATTGTATCATAAATCACGCCTAATCTTCCAATCCACCTCCCACGTTGTCTTCCAATCCACCTCCCACGTTGTCAGCAATGCAATTCCAGCACGTTTCACTTTGTAATACATATATAAAGACAGTAGTGGCTAAATACGGGTGTCATACGTTCTTAGTTAATTCCAAACTTGCAAACGCATGCACGCCACAGCTTTGAAGAACAATTTTCATCAAAATGGCGTTTTCGGTTATGCTTTTCCTGATCGTGGCTTTATCTGTATTGTCATCTTTTGTGACGTGTACCGATGACGTCAATCTGCAAGAACTGGTTACGCTGGTACAGCAGCAGGCGTCTACCATTCAGAGTCTGCAGGCACGTATGTCAGCCCTGGAAGCTAGTAACCATCAACTTACTAATACTGTCTCCCGCCTTGACACTAGAGGTAGGTGGACATGACGCTGTTATTGAAAACATGAATTATGTTGGCATCATCATCATCATCACCATCATCATCATCATCATCATCATCATCATCATCATCATCATCATCACTGTGATGATACTGTGGGAAAGATACGTTTTATCTTACTAGGGGGTAAGACTTATTGATAGATGGGCGTTAGGCTACCACTATCGATCGTTCTTTTACCAGAATTCCAAAGCGATGTGAGAGACTGATCACGGTGCTTGGTCACATAAAATTTATATTTGTTCTCGGGCTTTAGCATCATTTGGCTCAATTTGAGAAATGCTTATTACTAATCAAAAGACTAGGTTACTTGGTCTCAAGAGAAGAAAACTAGTAGATACACAACAATACAAATAGAATGACACCAGTCGTATGTATGTGACTTCAACTTTAATATAGGCAACACAAACTTTAACATTTCTTCATTAACAGGTAAATTAATAATTAATATAGTTCGATGTGCTGAGTAGGTCTGTCAGCAGGTCTTCTTCCTCATTTGCTAAGCTATTTTCCTATTCTTGTTTTCGTAGTCTAATAACTGTTCGAGTGGTTGACTATGTTTCTCGAGGGTTAGAACTCAGTTGCATTTGTGGGCCACTTAGCTGTAATGCCTCGGCATACGCTTGAGTCCGTCTGAGGGGTCTTGCCTCTCAGGTTAATCTGGTGAGTCGGGTGAGTCTTGTAGCTACGAGGTTCGGATGTGGAGAGGTAGAATCTAGGTTGTTCTCCTTCTGTACCACGGGAGCAAGCGTCATGCGTTTGTCTCCACAAACCTTCCCAGAGCTGAACTGTAAAAGTCAGAACTCCGGCTACAATATTCTCTTCAGATCTGAGTGTGCGGTCCCCTCTGCAGAGAGTCCATAGCATCAAATACCTGCAGGGTTTCCCATATGCACAATTCGATCCGAATCTTAAGGCTAAGATACATCAATCCACATGCACAATGTCTCAGAAACAATAATCGGTTTCTGTAACTATATATCATGAACATATTATTAATACATAGCAATCAATGTAATATAAACATAAACGTATCAAAACTACTAGTGTTAACTTACTTCTAGTCTCTGGGATTCGTGAAACCGTCTCTAGTCTATCTTGATGATAAGGCTGAGGATAAGCGTTCACTGCAGTTTGTTCCTTTGGTTTGACCCTCGCAGCTTCGTAGTTAGTATTCGACTGAAGAGCTAACGTCCAGACCAAGGATAATATGCAGGTGTTCTACGTTCTTCTGACCA
Source organism: Oncomelania hupensis (assembly GCA_036898135.1). Taxonomy (NCBI): domain Eukaryota; kingdom Metazoa; phylum Mollusca; class Gastropoda; order Littorinimorpha; family Pomatiopsidae; genus Oncomelania; species Oncomelania hupensis. Next base: position 66,382,303 of record CM072513.1, on the reverse strand, counting down.
ATCGTTTAATTCTTTGTTACATTGAAACGCGAATGGTAGTACGTCGGAAGCGCGCACGATAGATCTAATCGTTTCGTTTTGCAAAGTATTCAATAATGGAGTTTATTTACCTTTGATTTGAGTTTGCATTGTTGTTAGGAGAGGCTTTATATAACGTTGATAATTTGCGTTAGTCGATATTACTGGAGAAGTTTCTGGATCTGTTTGTTTACTATCGATCGAAGTTTCTTGATGGTCGTAGATAATGGAGAACATTCTTTTGGCAGGAAGAGAGAAGTATGACGTAAGTCAGTGATGACGATCTTTAATTCTGATTGGTTGATTGTAATGCGTCATTTTCTAGAACAACCTGTCGTCATCCCGAAGGAGAAAAAAAATTATATATTCGATGCTCCGTGTGTTTTGTGAAGTTGTTGCTGAGTTGAGTTGAGAATTGTATGCAGTTGTTGATGTATGCTGAATAAAAGTGGAAAACTTCATACGTCGACTTTGTGACTTGTATGCTGATTGAGCGGGCTGCGTGAATAAACAAATCTGAGTTACACAACTATCAGGAATTCAAGCATCGGGGCTGAATCAGATACTGATAGAAAACTCCATCATCAAACGGAGTGTAACATTTTGGGGGTCAAGCCGCGATTCACGCCATAGCCAAGGGTTCAACTGCTACAACAAGCGAGTCAACGTTACGAGAGGCAGTCATCGAGGGTAGCCGCCAACGAGTTGCGTCGAGAGGGGCCAACATACTGGGACTACATCCGATAGATTCGGGTTGACTGCAAGGGCGTGTAGTCGCTGAAGAGTTGCTTCGTGAGCGAACAACAGATCGGGACTACGTGGCTGCCGCAGGACTACGTCGAGGGACAGTCTCGGAGCTACATCGCCAGTGTTACAGAGAGCGGCGAGCGGACGTCGCGTCTACTTCAGCACAAGAGCGTATACATCAACACCAGCGTGGTGCAGCGTCGCATACGACGAGGACAGCGGTGCCTGCGTCAGCGAAGGCGACTAGTGGCAAGCATCAGCGCTACTGCAGAAAGCGTGCTGTTCTAGAACAGTCTAGAAAGGTACAGCACAGTCAAGAACTTTCCAGAAAAAAAGAACTCTACAGTCAAGAACTTTTTAGAAAAAGAACTTTCCAGAAAAGAACCTTCTAGAAAAGAACTTTTCAGAAGCATCAAGATGGCTGACTTCTGGCAGAAAGGGGTTGAACTAAATCTAAAAGGCAAACAGCTGACGGAGTAGGTCAAATGCCAGGAGAGAATATTGCGTGAAGAAAGAGAAGAGCAGCGTCGCCGTGAAGAACGAGAATTAGAAGAGAAGCGTCTAGAAAAAGAAGAGCAGCGTCGCCGTGAAGAAAGAGAATTAGAATTGAAGCGTCTGGAAATTGAACAGCAGCGGCAAGAAAGAGAAGAGCAGCGTAAAGAAAGAGAAGATGAGCGCAGGCGTGAGGAAAGAGAAGCTGATCGGCAGTTCCAACTAGAGTTGGCGCGCATCCAGCAACAGCAGCATACGCCACAAGTTATCAGTGACAACACGGCTCCAAAATTGCCAGCTTTCGTCGACGGGAAGGACCAGATTGACAGTTATCTGGCGAGATTCGAAAGGTTCGCTGAAAGCTCTAACTGGCAACCTCAAGACTGGGCAATTCGACTGAGTGCACTTCTGACGGGGCAAGCTCTCGAAGTTTACACCAGACTGTCGAACGATGACGCCAAAAACTACGACGTCTTGAAAGAGGCCCTGTTGCAGTGTTACAACTTTACAGAGAAGGGCTACCGTAAACGCTTCCGTGAATGCCGGCCTAAGTCAGACGAGACGCCAAAGCAGTTTGTGGAGCGCCTGTCGTCATATCTACACAAGTGGGTGGAGTTATCAGGCGAAAGGAAGTCTTACGACAGTCTCCATGACCTGATCGTGAAGGAACAATTTCTCAATGCCTGTCACAAGGACCTAGCGACCCACTTAGAAGAACAAAAGCTGCAGACGCTTAAAGATGTGACTGAGGCTGCTGAAAGATATCTCATCGCTCATGGGAAGACCCTGGGGCCACCCAGCGCGACGAAACATTTTCAGAAGACTGGAAACCATGTGAACCAGATCCAGGGAAGTCAGATGAGCCAGAGACAGACGGATTCCACGCCACCTCCCAGGGAAGGGCATTCAAGAGGCTGTTTCACCTGCAACGCTACAGACCACAGAGCGGCTAACTGTCCTCAAAACAAAAGTAGCGGACAGCGGAGCAGTACGGACAACGCAGCGGCGGGCAACCGGCAGAGGCGGTTCTCCAATCAACGGCAAACCAGTAGATCTGACCATCAAGTGTGCGGCGGGAGCGTCATTCTTCCGAGTGAGACCGAGCGCACAGCTACCCCTGCGGACGTGCAAGAGTGCATGACCGATGGCCAACTTCTTCTTGCCAACGGAAAATCCATCCCCGTCGTCGCCAGCGCAGCTGTGACCGTCCAGAACATGCCTGTTTCAAAGGGACGCGTCGGAAATCATGAAGTGACTGTCTTAAGAGACTCTGGCTGCAGTGGGGTCATCGTCAGAGAAGACCTAATCGCTAAAGAACAGTTCACTGGCGATTCAAAATGGACACTTATGGCCGACAGCAAATGTGTGAGAGCGCCAGTTGCGAAGATTCATGTCAACACCCCTTTCTACATAGGCGAAGTCGAAGCGGTTTGCCTGAAGAAGCCGCTGTACGATTTGATGATCGGGAATATCGACGGCGCGAGACGACCCGACGACCCCGATCCAGAGTGGAGTCCTGCCTCAACTCAACACGTCGAAGTTGTGGAGGAGGATCCATTGCCATTTCCCGATGGAGACCTTACAGAGCTGCTACGGGACAATGTGGTTACTCCGGCTCAGCCCGGCCGACCAGAGATCGTCGGTGCTGTCACCACCAGGGCCCAGGCCAAGAGAGACAAGACGTCTACGCCACTGAAGGTCGCCGACAACTCTAAAGCTGCCATCGTGGACAGAGATAAGCTTATCCAGCTCCAGGAAGCTGATAGTACTTTAAACAAGTACAGGAACCGCCAAGACCACGTGACCAAAGGCAGTGGTACGGTCTATTTTGAGGTGAAGGCCAAGATCCTGTACAGAATCTTCCAGCACCCGAGGGTCAACGGAGGTAAACCACTACGTCAAGTACTGGTACCATTACCCTTAAGGCACCAGGTGATGGAAGTAGCGCATGACTCAATCATGGGAGGTCACCTGGGTATCAAGAAGACGTCGGATAGAATCCAGGCGGTATTCTACTGGCCAGGACTTCATGCGGACGTCAGCCGTTTCTGCCGATCGTGTGACATTTGCCAGAAGACCATACCTCGAGGAAGGGTCCCGAAAGTGCCTATGCAGAGGATGCCTCTGATCGACCGACCTTTGAAGAGGGTGGCCTTAGACTTAATCGGCGAAATAAGACCTCCGAGTGAAGAAGGTCATCGGTGGGTACTGACTTTAGTAGGCTATGCGACTCGGTACCCAGAAGCAGTGCCTCTGAAGAAGATTGACACTGAAACTGTGGCAGAGGCACTAGTGGACATGTTCAGTAGACTTGGAGTGCCTGAAGAGATCCTGACAGACCTCGGGACGCAGTTCGTCTCTGACTGCATGAAGGAGGTCAACAGACTGCTGAGCATCCGGCATTTGACTACGACACCCTACCATCCGATGTGCAACGGGCTTGTCTAGAAGTTCAATGCTACGCTGAAGTCCACCCTGAAGAAACTGTGCAGCGAGCAGCCCAGACAATGGCATCGCTATATCAACGCCTTACTTTTCGCCTACAGAGAAGTACCGCAGGAGTCCACCGGCTTTTCTCCGTTCGAGCTGCTGTACGGAAGAACCATCCGAGGGCCGATGCACATCCTAAAAGAACTGTGGACGAAAGAAGTAGACACCCCAGAGGTGAAGAACAGCTACCAGTACGTGTTTGAGCTACGGGAGAAGCTGGAGCAGACTCTCGAGATAGCCAGAGAAAACCTGAAGAAGTCCCAAGACTGTGGAAAGCACTACTACGATCGTAGGGCTGTGAATAGGAAGTTCAAACCTGGCAACAAAGTGCTGGTGCTGCTACCTACCGATCATAATAAGTTGCTGATGCAGTGGAAAGGCCCGTACGAAGTGGAGACCGTGGTGGGGATCAACGACTACAAGGTGAAGGTCGGTCAGCATTCCAAGATATACCACGCCAACCTCCTTAAGCTGTACGTGGAAAGGCCATCAGAGACCGTGCATGCAGCAACAGCAGCTGAGATCGACAACAGCTTTGACAGCGAGGAACTGTTGGAACTGGGAGACTTCCACAGCAAAGAAGGCATCGATGATGTTAAGCTAGGACCAAGCTTGACGGAAGGTCAAAAGATGGAGCTCAAGGACCTTATGGGCGAATTTTCCCATAGCTTCAATGATGTCCCAGGCTCTACGACTTTGGTCGAACATGAAGTCCACACCCAGACCTGGAAGGAGCATCTGCAGACCTTGAGGGAGCTGTTCCACCGTCTCGCAGAAGCCAACCTGACCGTGAGACCCAGCAAATGCATTCTGGGAGCTGACAACGTCGACTTCATCGGATGTTCGATGGAAGAGGGAGACAACGGAGGATGCACTGACTCCAGGAAAGCCCACGAGATCACCGTCTTTGACCCTGGGCCGATGACAACTGCAACGGACGAGGGCGTCGTTTCCTTGCGGTTGGAAGAATATTGACTGTGTGGATGAACTAAGAATATTGGTAATGACAGACTTGAAAATGAAAAACGTTGACTGGGTAAATGATCTGTGAACATTGACAGTATCCAGAAAGAATTGCAGATGAGAAACATTGACTCTGTGTGAATGAACTGTGAACATTAACAGTATCCAGACAGTCTGAAATAAGTCTTAATTCTGTACTTTGTTTGTGCATTACGTTTCAACGTTGTTGAAAGAAATTAGGTAAATTTCTTCTTGAGTGGGGGGTTATGTTACGTTGAAACGCGAATGGTAGTACGTCGGAAGCGCGCACGATAGATCTAATCGTTTCGTTTTGCAAAGTATTCAATAATGGAGTTTATTTACCTTTGATTTGAGTTTGCATTGTTGTTAGGAGAGGCTTTGTATAACGTTGATAATTTGCGTTAGTCGATATTACTGGAGAAGTTTCTGGATCTGTTTGTTTACTATCGATCGAAGTTTCTTGATGGTCGTAGATAATGGAGAACATTCTTTTGGCAGGAAGAGAGAAGTATGACGTAAGTCAGTGATGACGATCTTTAATTCTGATTGGTTGATTGTAATGCGTCATTTTCTAGAACAACCTGTCATCATCCCGAAGGAGAAAAAAAATTATATATTCGATGCTCCGTGTGTTTTGTGAAGTTGTTGTTGAGTTGAGTTGAGAATTGTATGCAGTTGTTGATGTATGCTGAATAAAAGTGGAAAACTTCATACGTCGACTTTGTGACTTGTATGCTGATTGAGCGGGCTGCGTGAATAAACGAATCTGAGTTACACAACTATCAGGAATTCAAGCATCGGGGCTGAATCAGATACTGATAGAAAACTCCATCATCAAACGGAGTGTAACATTCTTGTTTTAGTTAATATCGCATATTCGGGATTCTGCGGTTTTATTTGAATATTTCCCTCACCTGTCCTATTTATGAGACACGTACAGTTATGTCTTGAATTGGAATGTCAGAAACAGGATGTAGGGTAGATTCAATAGCGATAAGAGGCACATGGCTAGTTAACGGGGACGACGTCCTGGTCAGTTTGGCGAGTAAGCTAACTACAGTCATGGGTCGATAAGTCTGTTCGATATTATCTGGGGGGGGGGGGGGGAGGGGGGGGGGGGACAGGTGGAGTGGCTGTCTGAAGGAAGTTAATTTAACATGACTGTGTGGACTTCTCTTTAGATAACTCGTGAAATAACGTCAAGTTTTATTCGATGCTATCTATTTCGCGCTAAGCTAATTTACTACATTTTGTCGTCAATATTTCTGCTGTTACAATCATCATCATCATCATCATCATCATCATCACCATCATCATCATCATCATCATGATCATCATGATCATCATCAATCCTCCTCCTCCTCCTCCTCCTCCTCCTCATCATCATCATCATCATCATCATCATCATCATCATCATCATCATCATCATCATTTTTGCCACAGTCGTCGTCAGCGTTGACATTTTCATTAGCCCTCGTTACCGATTTAGTATATAATCATCATCACATCCTTACGCTGTCTTAAAACGGTCGTTAAGAGCACCCTACTATACCTATGTGTGACAAAGGGCATAATATGTCTTAGCTTGGTTTTGGTCTATTGACAGGACCTATAATTTTTTTTTAATTTTTCTTTTGCGACTTACACAAGACGATTTATGGTATGGACGGACCTATGTGTTTATTCAAGATAAAGATTTACGTTACTGACCACACGATAATCATGTAGAAAAAAAAAGAAATATAACTCAGTGTTTCCAATAACGAATTCCCATAAAATGTTGACAACATCATACTGACTTGTACTTCGATATTGATGTGATCGTCTTTCTCAAATTACTTTCCTCTTTATTGATTGATTACTTGATTGATTGAATGATTTTCTCTGGTTCCTTTTTACACATGTATTTAACCTTGTTCTCTAGTGTCCGAAACAACTGCTTGTAGCGTTATTTTTTTTTTAATATTTCCAGACTTATTTCGAAATCTTTTGAAATATTCGGGAATCAGAACGAGTCAAATGTCGGTCTGTCGTGCTGTCGGGTCATTGGACGCCATATCTCAAGAACCACTGAACGGATTTTGACCAAACTTCATAAGAACAATACCTAGGCTAGTGACCTCCTCATATATAATATTATATATGCTCTACCAAGTCAAAAGTCAAAAGCGCTTTATTCCATAAAACCCCCTGGGGCACATGGATACAACAAAAAGAATAAAAATAAACATAGAATAATATGGAAATCATAAAATACAACATAAAATACATATGTACATTTATTACAAAAACAAAAGTTAATCTTTCACACTCGCGTTCTATAAGACATCATAAACATTTGCAAGATCCACATTCATTATTATCACACAACACAAGCATACTACATACAAATTATGTCCACACAATCTGATCACAAATCGCACGCACTCTCTCGCAAGATTAAGTGTTAAAGAAGGGGTGGGGGGGGGTACAAACTGGTATTGAATATTTAAATTGTCATTATTGATTAAAATTAAGCACTATTATTACTATCATTAATACTACAAATCATACCGCAAAGGTCAAGTCATTTTGTTGCTGAACACGTTTTCCACAATATGTCAAAAACGGCTACAGTAATTTTGTTGTTGTTGTTCAAATCCCTTTTTGCCTTATCTCCAGAATAACCGGTTTAAGTTAACAAGTTTTACTTTGCGCATACTTTAACTATTGCTAAGCATGTTAGGTCATTCATATTTGTACTTTCTCATATTCCCCCGTGGGGATGCCGGGGGTTTCAGTATAAATAGTATCCCCACTTTTTGGAAATTTTAGTGCTTTAAATTCCCACTGTCGCTGCCTTTCTCCTTTGTTTTTTCTCATTCCTACTCTGTTCTATCAATCTACTATACTATCTTCTTCTTCGCTAGACTAGTCAACTACCTTTTTTTAAAAACTCTTCTGGGACAAAACTCCTCATTTGTGTGTGAGGTCTATTGGATCAGCTTGGGAATATTGGACGCTTTCTGCCAGGTGGTCACTGGGGCTTCCTATGATGTTATTATTTGGCAATGTAGGCAATTTATATGTATGTATTTTGTGGATATTTTATAATGATGTTTGTATTCTATTTTGTTTTTGTAAACGGGGGTTCGATAAATTAGAGTATAGCCTCAGCGTCCCCTGTGTGAGATGTCTTTATTGCACAGTGAATGGCTGGTGGAGTGCCTTCTGTTACCACTAGGGTTGTTTCGGCAGATCTTTTATGCGGATCAGGGGTGAGTCCTCTTTCAGCCTAGTTGTGATCTTGATTTTGGTGGTCCTGATTCGGCTCTTTGCAGTCCGCTGGACCACGCAAGCAATAACTAACTAACTAACTAACCGAGCCAAATTTAATCATTTTTACATTGCGGATACTTTAACTATTGCTAAACATGTTAGGTCATTTGTATTTGTACTTTCTCATAGGTGAGGGTCATCACCATTTTCTAAACAGGTTTTGCGCTGTATATAAAAATCGGCTAAGCCAATATTAACTTTTTTTTTCTTTCTTTTCATGCAGATAGTTCAGATAGTGGTTTATTATTCTATGTTTTCCTTTTGCTTTGTTATTATAAAGCCGAGTCACAACACTTCCAAGAAAATTAACATTTGAAAATGTCTACATTTGGATATATGTGTGATTGTCTGAAAATACATTTTATTGGCATGCCATCTTGTTATGTTCTTTGCTTTCAGTGTTCTTCACAGCATTGGTGTCAGCCAATCCCGTTGATTTGGGAAGGGACAACCATCCCATCCAATTCGATGCCATCATCACCAACATCGGGAACGCTTACAACCCTCACACCGGCATCTTCACAGCCCCCGTGTCTGGGGTTTATGTTTTCTACGCCCAGCTGATTAAACATGGCAACTCTCATGACTACATCCATTATGCCATCGACAACTCTGGCACTGCTCTTTGCTACAATAGTTTGGACGACAACGCCTATGATAAAGCTTCCTGTCTGGCCACTGCTCATGTACAAAAAGGTCAGGCCGTATATGTCCGTAGAAGAGATGGTACGGGAACACAGCTGGAAGGCAACTTGTTTTGCGCTTTCTCTGGATATCTTGTGTCAGTCGACGCCTAGGCTAGTTCTAGAACGCCGTCTTTCGTCTCGGACCTTGATCAACAAGTGATTACCGATTAAGATGATGTAATTAAATAAACATTACTTTCTGATAAATATGTTCTCTTGTGCGTATACTTAAAATTGTAGGTTATATTATTTTTGCGTTTAATTTTTTTAAAAAGATGAGTAAATATTACAGTCCTGCAACGTCAAATTTTGTTTCTGTCGTTGATTTGTCTTCTTATTTTTGCCAAACAATTTCATCTCTTATCATATTTCCAAAGTGTTCTAATTTTCAGCTGCTTAGTCTCTCTGTATCAGATCTTTGACCACCCCAACCCCCTCAACCCACCCACCATGACGACAGCAGCTACCACAAACTTCTTTCCGGTTCAGCAACAAACATGACCTTAATAGTGTGTATTTTGCTTAATTATATTAGGATCTTTTCTAGTAATTATAAATCCGTCTACAACCAGCTCTCACTCCCACTCCCACACACACTCTCCCATCAACCCTGATCTATTCATAATTTAATTCCCATTGCATTCAACTAAAAGTCCTACCAGACTGTAAAACGGCTAACAAGTGTTAAACAGCCCAAAATCTCCACGATCCAAAGCAAGTCTGGCATATGCCTTACAGAAGAACAAGAAGTCTTGGATAGGTTGACAGAGCTAGTACTCCTCTCAGTCTGGCCTTTTGTAACCACACACCAAACGGAGACCCATCAGTTCTAGCATGTCCCTGTCACGTGGGGTTTATGGGCTCTGCACAATGGAATTATGGACCCTCACGTTTATTCGGTGGGAACTGCTAGTAGGTCACCCTATGAATTACTTTAATAAATTTATTTGTTTAGCTCGTTCTGTGTTAAGGTTGGGGTACAGAAATAGATAGAAAACTGGTAAAAGATTACTGTCACACTAGCTTTCACACGGCTATGAATCATATGTAGTCCAGCCACTTGATAACAGTTAAAATCACACATTTATTTCTTCTACTCTATACAAGATTCTCTAAGTACTAATCTAACTTAAAAAGTCTCAGTCACTGCTAATAGTTCGATCGCTGATAGTCTAGGCAGCTGTTATTTCTTCCTCGGGCACTTTGCTATAAGTTTATGTAGATTTGGACTACTGTGGTCCGTTTTACAGTTTCTGAAGAGTTGGACTACTGTGGTCCTGTTATGATCAGTTTAAGTGCACTTTCGGAGAATACACTTAACTTTCTGATGGTGCGGTCGAAGTCCTTCTGTGAGGTAGCTTCTGGTACACCTTTGTAGTTGTGTAGTTGGGTTCCCTTGCCACGCTGTGGGGTCTGACAGGGTGTTTTGCAAGGTATCTCTTTCCGACTTGTGCGGTAGAGTCTCCTCAACCATCTAGTCGTTTCTGTGGAGTGGGACACACAGGATAGCTCGGGATAGCTCGGGATAGCTCGCCTGCTCGTCTGTAATATAAGAGACGAAATTCTGCACAACCCTGAATAATCGGTTTGTGCAGAGCGTCTCACTGAAAGCCAAGTAGCCCTCAGTGATAGCTCCACATCTCTATACATAAGCGACGAACATTCTGCTACTTCCGGGTTCCACTGGAATCTCAACTCTAAATTCCTATACATACATAAATATCAATCGTGTCTAACTATACACATACCGAATTAATAATAATATAAACATTCAGTGGTACAGCCACTGGTCTGCAAACATACATATAAGTTAAACAACAGTGGTTCCGTACGGGATACAACATGGCGGCGCAACCGGTCGTGTTTCGCCTCGTGCTCGGCTCTTCCACGTGGTACGGCAAATTCGGATTAATAATTCACATTTATGCATAGCAAATTCCACAAACATAATTTCAACAATAATATAAATATATCACGATGAACCAGAAGGGTGTTCATTTACCTGTTTGACAAGTTCAGGCCCGTGATGACTTGAGAGAATTCTAAGATTTCAAAGTCCTGCTTCCTGGTCTATGAGTGTAGAGATTTCTCTAGCTGTGGAGATGTTGACTCTACCTCGTCTCACACACGACTGATTCAAACTGTGTTAGGCTCTGACACATTCAAAACTGCTCTACCCACTGAGCCTGCTCTGATTGGTTAAAACGGTCCGATTCAAAGCTCAAGTGCTGACTCACTGCGCTAGCGTGGGTCGGGCTCGCGGTGTGTGGTCTGCTGTGTAAATTAATTGCTGCTGTGTAATAGTCTAACTTCTAAAGTTACAAAGACTACACATGGCTAAATAGTCAACAAGCAGAGTTAAAGCTAGCCAGTTCGTGACAGTCCCCAGAACAAACAAGAAGAAGAAATCCTCCCAATTCTCCGAGAAGAAGTGGAGGCAGCCGTGCAATCGCTGAAAAAGGGGAAGTCAGCGGGAATGGACAACATACTTGCAGAATTGCTTCAAGCAGGAAGAGAAGCGATAATTGACGCCCTCACCATTATCTTTAACAAGATCAGGCAGAGTGGGGAGTCGCTTGTCATCACTCTTCCCTAAAAAGGTAACCTTCAGGAGTGTGAAAACTACCCTACCATCTCAGCAAAAAATCTCCTGAAAATAATACTCAACAGGTTGAAACGCCAAGGTGCACAAATCATAGTTGAAGAACAAGCAGGATTCATGGCAGGGCGAAGTACCACTAAACAGATTTTGAACCTCAAAATAATGTGCGAAAAATACCTACAGCACCAACAACATCTCTATCAGGTGTTTGTAGACTTCAAGAAAGCCTTTGACCGAGTCTAGCATGCAGCTCCGTGGGCAATCATGAGAGTGTACAACATCAGCACTAACATTATTGAAGTCATCAAAAGCCTGTTTGACAAGGCTACCAGTGCAGTCCTCCACAACAGCGCCATCGGGAACTGGTTCAGAACCACAATTGGCTTGCCGCAAGGATGCCTACTCTTTCCAACATTCTTCAACATCTTCCTAGAACGCATCATGTCAGGTGCCCTTGCAGATCTCGAAGGCACGGTCAGCATAGAGGGTAGAGCAATTTCCAATCTCCGTTTTGCAGATGACATTGATAAACTGGCTAGAGAGGAACAAGAACTTGAACAGCTGGTACGGAGGTTTGACACCACCTCCAGAGATTTTGGAATGGAAATAATGCAGAGAAGACCAAAATAATGACCAACAATACCAATGGCATCAACACGGACGTCAAAGTCCAAGGCCAATCCCTCAACACAGTGCATAGCTTCAAATATTTAGGAGCCTCCCTTCCCTACTCCTCTCTTACTGGTTTTAGAATGTAACGCTTCTCTTATTTATCTCTTACATCTATCCTTCCGTTTATTGCCCGATTCCTAATATGTGCGTCTTGTTAGTTGGTTGGTTGGTTTGCTGGTTTTTGTGTTGTTAGTTTTTCTTTCTTAGTTATTTATATAGCCATTTTTAATGATTTATCCTACTATATTGTGAAATTTATGTAGAAGAATAAATGTTTGTACCAATGACTTCAAATGTCAGTACTTCTGATTTCCATTCTTGTAATTAGCTGACTTGGATTTATGTATGCCCTGTGGCAGTACTGCATATTACTTTTTGTGATTGAAATGTTGCTAATCTTTGTCATGTAACGCGCCTGGGGCTTCTTTGTGGGGCATGGATTCTGCAATAGTTTGTACTTTCGTGTTGTGAGGGACAAGAGTGCTTTTTAAAAAAATCAAATCAATGAAATTCTTTTCTGTTCTTAAAATTTTTATTAAATAAATTAAAGACTGCAAATGCGAGCGATTTTCTTAATATATTTTTAATTCGAGTTGTGAGTACTGTAGCCTACTCGTAGGCTAATGTTTCCCTCTTTCTCATTTATCCTTTCGCACTCTCTTTCTTCCTCTTTCTCTCTACTGCTTCCTTTTCCTCTTTTTCTTCCTTTCTCTCTCTATCCTCCTTCTCTTTGTCAGTCTTTATGTCAGAGTCTTTCTGTCTCTTCTCCCCTCTCGATCTCTCGTTCTCTGTATCTCTCCCCTCTATCTATTAGTCTCCCCTTTCTGTATTTATGTCTCTGTCGCTCTGCATGGGAAATCTTCTGCGTTAAAAAATGCAATAATGCTTTGGTCTTTTTTTTTAATTAAAAAAAAAACGACAATAATTATGGTTTGGCAAAATGCAGACGTAGATTTCATGTCTTTCGATTGCTAATGTTCAACAACTGTTTGATTGTATTTGCGTCTCTTTGTGATTATTTATTTGTCACGATTCTCAACAAAACAAAAGATAGGCCTACTTAGATCTTTAACTGCACCGCCCCTATTGCCAGTCATACAACCACCACTGCCAGCAACTACATAATTTTGACAGGTATAGTCAACAAATCACAGCTGCCTTCCATGCAGTGATTATTTCCCTTTACCCCCAGAAGCTAAAATGAGACATTAGAACCACAGGCAACGCAATTCAGTCACTCTTAGTTAGATATAAAAATATATATATATATAATTATTAAATTGTGCAGTCGCAATGCACTAGTTCAATTTTTTGTTTATCACACTGATCCACCAACGTTCACTATCCAGTTTCCCCGTAAGCAATATTAATACCGACTTGACAGGCAACGAACTGTCAAGTTTCACAGTAAATTGTTTTTTTTTAAATAAATATGGCTTACCTTTGTTACTGTGCCCTCCGCAGCGCACAGCGGGAAATAAGTAGGTCTGAAGCGTAGATCAAACTGATCAAACGCTTCGTGCCGGCAGTTTAGACCCATGCAGATCTATATGTCCCAATGATCATCGTCGTCTCTCTTCTTGAGTCAACGCTGCTGAACATCAGCAGGCAAACAGATGTTGATTTTCTTTAATATTGTTTTCCTTGTTATGTGGGTTCTGCTTCATCCTCAGTTCAGAGAGACTTCTATATTATTCGTTCTCTCGAGGGCCTAACATTGGTTCTGCTGATGGTATCATGACAGCAATATTGGCGACCGGAAAATATTTTAAGGAAATTTATTTGAGAATTAAGCTGGATTTTGCGGTAGCGAAACTGACAATTGTTTTTATTTCAACAAAATACATTCGAAAAACAAAGAAACAGATACAAAGATAGAAGAAGAGTTTACTCTCGCTTTAGCATGCTTTACCTATAGACTATAAGCGTACACACATAATTATTAAAACAACATCATTCAGTCACCACCGACAAAATCAAAACAATTTACCACGTTCATTACTTTAAATTTTCAAACGTATGTTTTTGCTGCTTCCCGTTGCTATTGTGGAGGGTGATACTACACTAACGTCACACTGATATTTCACGACTCTGCATGCCTCTCCCTCTCCCCCGCCCACCCTCACCTTCTCCTTCTATTTCTGAAAACGTTACCGGTACCCTATTGCAACAGAAGTTTCGCTGCGGAGGGAGAGGGGAAGCGTTCAGCGTTTATATTGCTTTGAATAACGCTATTTCTTAATTCTACGAAGGAGCAGAAATAAGAATGGAAGGATGTTAGAGTGAGGATAGGAGACAGCCTTTTAAAATCAAATCTGTAGAGTTAGGATTGGAGACAACCTTTTAAAATCAAAACTTTAAAACAGTCGAATATATTTGAAATACAATAATTTTTTTTTAAAATATGGCCAATCAAAGGAAGATATTTTGCATCATCCAAACATTGTTAATTTAGTGAATATTATTTAAAAACCACCAATTGGTAGATTGCTATAAATTTATTTATTTATGTTGTTTGGTTTAGTTTAGTTTAGTTTTAATTTGTTGTCTAATATCACCAAGAGTGAAAAGACCAACCATTGAAATGGCGAATTGAACTTAACAGTCAAACAAGAGCATAACCTTCTTAGAAACTAAACTGACCGGCACTTTTAACATCGACGTCAGCAGTTAACAACGCTACGCTATCTTAAAAGAGCCAAGATATTGGCGATGACTACTGGATTCGACCTTTTCCTACTACAGAGCCTAGTTTAACACTGCACTATCCTAGGGTCCTATTTACAAACTAGTTAAGTTGCTCTACCTGAGCTGCAATGCTGTGCCAGGTAGCTATGGACACTAGTGACAGGGTATTACTGGGCGGGGACGAATTCTGGTGCTGTGGCCCTTAGTTGTGTTGGGTGGGCGACAGCTGCTGTGTCCTCCACGAGATGGCGACTGAGGTAGTCGGCTCCGTGGTTCTCTTTGCCGGGGATGTACTCGATCTGGAATGAGTACGCCTGAAGGGTGAGTGCCCATCGCATCAGGCGAGAGTTCAAGGACTTGGAGGCTGCCAGGAACGATAGTGGTTGGTGGTCCACCTGAACTGTGAAGTGGGTCCCATACAGGTAGAGTTGGAATTTCTGTATGGCCCAGACTAGTCCAAGGCATTCTTTCTCCGACGTGGCGTAGTGGGTCTCGGCGGGTCTCAATTTTCTGCTGGCGTAGGCGACAGGGAATAGCGTCTCTGCATTCTTGGGGTCGCGCTGTAGCAGTACTGCTCCGAGGCCTAAGTCGCTTGCGTCGGTGCGAAGAACGAATGGCTGAGTCAAATCGGGTAGGTGGAGTACTGGCGCCGATGTCATTCTGTCCTTGAGTGTTTGGAATGCTGTCTCACATTCCGCTGTCCATACGACTTTGTCCGGGGCGATTTTCTGGGTTCCATTTGTCAGTGGTACGGCGATGCTGTTGTAGTTGGGGATGAACTTCTGGTAGAAGCCGCAGAGTCCTAGAAACGACTGCACTTCCTTCTTGGTCTTGGGCCTAGGAGCGTCGAGTAGGCGTTTCACTGTCTTTTCTACCGGTCGCAGGCTTCCTTGACTGATGGTGTGTCCCAGAAATTCTAGTTCTGTGAATCCAATCTGACATTTGGTGGGTCTTGCCGTCAATCCCGTGTCTCTGAGGCGGGCGAGTAGTTGCTGTAGGAGCGTGACATGTTCCTCCCACGTAGGTGTTGCGATGAGGATGTCGTCCATAAACGAATGTAGGTGCTCGCTGCTCAGGGGTGCCAGGAGTTTTCGCATCATGGCGCTGAAGATGCTGGGTGCGTTGTGGAGTCCGAATGGAAGTACATTGAACTCGAAGTGTCCTTCCAGAGTGCTAAACGCTAGGTACTTTCGGACTTGTGGTTGTACTGGTATCTGGTAGTATCCTTTGCTGAGGTCGATGCGTGAGAAGTACTTCGCTCGCTGTAGCTTGGCAAATAGGTCGGTCTGGTCCGGGAGTGGCTCTGGCTGGAACTGCGTTACCGCATTCAGGAGTCTGAAGTCGATGCACAGTCGATGCTCTCCGTTGGGTTTTCGCAACAATACCGTGCCTGCGCTGTAGGGTGAAGTAGACTCTGAGATGATTCCGGCTGCCAGTAAAGTGTCTATCTCTTCCTTGATGGCTCGCTGCTGAGACAGTGGCATCGGGTAGAGCTTCTGGCGGACGGGTGTTGGGTCGGTCACCGTTAAGGTTACTTCGACGAGGTCTGTCCTCCCTGGTCGGTCTGTGAGCACAGTCTGATGTTGTCGAATGACCTGTCGTACTTGCTGTTGCTGTTTAGCGGCTAGGTCTCCGTTGAGTATCACGTCTTTGTAGGTTTCTTTGGAGTGCAGGGGATACTCTACTGCATTGGTCTCCATGCTTTCTCCTTCTTCCGCGATGGCGATGGCTAACAAGTTGTGGGTGCTGGGAGTCGCTGGTCGGTCCGTGTACTTCTTGAGGAGATTAATGTGGTGGTATCGGGCTCTCCCGTTCACCTCTACTTGGTAGACTGTCTTGGATTTCTTGGCAGTCACCCGGTACGGTCCTCTCCAAGCGATGTCCAGCTTGTTGGTTCCACTTGGAAGTAAGAGTAGCACTTGATCGCCGACTTGCAGTTCTCTGTCCTTCGCGTGGCGGTTGTAGTACTTCGCCTGACGGGCTCTTGCCTTCTTCAGTGCTTCACCAGCTTTCTTCCACGTTGCTTTGAGGGTTTCCTGCAGGTCTGCGACGTACTTGGTGGCACCTCTTGGTGTGTCGTCTATCTTGGCTTCCGTCCAACTTCTGCGTAGGGCTTCTAGCGGTCCTGCTAGAGGTCTGCCGAATAGCAATGTTGACGGGGTGTAGCCTGTGGCTGCATGGGGCGTTTCTCTGTATGCGAACAGTGCCGCATTCACGTAGGTGTCCCACGCTTCTGGGTTGTCGTCGGCGACTTTCCTGAGGATGGTGAGAAGGGTTCCATTCAGTCTTTCTACTTGTCCGTTGCTGGCGGGGTGATATGGTGGTGTGCGAATGTGATGGACTTGTATCAACTCGAACACGTCTTGCATCAGGCGGCCGGTGAACTGAGATCCGTTGTCCGTTCTAATGCTGTCCGGGAATCCGACTCTGGTAAAGATGGCGATGAGTGCATCTGCGATCTTCTTGGTGTCGATCGCTGGCAACGGGACTGCTTCGCACCACATCGTACATGCGTCGACGAGTGTGAGTAGAAATCTGTTCCTCTTCTTGGTCATGGGCAGTGGTCCTACTATGTCTACTGAGACTTGCTGGAATGGCACGCCGACTACTACTGATGGTCCTAAGGTAACTGGTACGGTGTGATGTCGCGGGGAATATCGTTGACATTGGTGGCAAGATTTCACGTAGCGCTTGACATCCTCTGTGATTCCTGGCCAATAGTAGTGTGCGCTGATTCTCTGCACTGTGGCTCCAATTCCCATGTGTCCGCTGAGTGGCATGCTGTGGCCTAGTTCTAGTACTTGGGCTCGAAGGGTGGCTGGTAGTACTAGTTGGGTGTGATCTCCATCTCCTTGTCGATGTAGAACTCCCTGTTCCATGTAGAAGTCTCCCTTGTGCGGGGGTGTGTGCGCCTTGGGTAGCTTCTGGAAGCACTTCGCTATCGAGGTGTCTTCTTTCTGTGCTGTTTTGATCTCTTCGAGTCCTGGATTCGGAGCGAACTCGGGCTGGGGTGGTTGGGTTTTAGCTTGGGCCCTGGTTTGCACTGCAGCTATCTCTACAGTTTTAGGGGGCGTGCCTAAGAACACATACCTACAACCTAGCACTAGATCATACAGGGGTTTCTGTAAAACAGCTGCTTGGATTCGTCCTGTGACGTACCTACTCTCTTCTTCGATCCATGCTATTGGGCAAATAGTCGTCGGTTTCGTCAAGTCTGCTCCTTGTAAGTCGACTGTCTTGTCTGTCAAGTCCGCGCGCGATACAAGAGATTCGCTAACTATCGCGTCGTATGATAGACCTGTGTCATACAGACAGTTCGCTTCTTTACCGTTGACCTTGACCGTGTCTGTCACCGATGGGTGATCTCCGATTGTGTGTGGCTTGTTACCGCTACTTTGAGTTAGAACTCTGTGCGCTGGCCGGCTTTCGCGCTCTTCCATACGTTGTGCGGCCAACTTGAAACATTCTGCGGTGGAGTGATTGTTTCTATTGCAGAACGAACAATACCGTCTCTGTTCTGCGGGACCTCTTTTCCCGAATTCCGTGTTGGGTCCTTTATTCTGCCCAGGTCTGGGGTTATTCGGCTTATTCGCGGTGCGCTCTTCCCGGTTAGGGCTTCGTTTCTGTGCCTCTTTCCCGTTAGGCTTTAGGTCTCGCCTGAAGCTCTTGGCTTCTCCGTGGGCGGCCACGTACCTATCTGCGACCTTGACCAGATCTTCTAGTCTTTCCGCGCCCTGCTCTACTGAGAATGTCCTCAGCTCGGGGGTCATGGTTTCCCGTAGCTGTTCCCATACTAACAGTTCTGTCAGTCCATCATACGTCTTAGCCGTGGCTGACTGGCTAATCCACTTATCCAGCGTTGTGGACAACCGATCCGCGAACTGCGCATAGCTCTCTCCTTTCACTCTCCGATTGGTGCGGAACTTTTGCCGGTAGCATTCTCCTGTTAGTTCGAATCCCGTTAGGAGTGCCTCTTTTACTTTGTGATAGTCAGTCACTCTGTCAGTCGGTAGCTTACTGTAGATGTCATAAGCCTTTCCTCTAAGCCCTTGACTAAGCTTAAAAGACCAATGAGTGGGATCTAGTTTGTACTCTGTTGCTAGACGCTCAAACCTAGTCAGATAGAGATCTAGACCTTCTTCTCTCTCATTGAATGTTCCCAGTGGAAATGACATTCCTTGTACAGGGTTGGATGCTACCTCTAGCTGATCTGAGTGGGGAGGGGTTGAGGAAGAACTTGAAGCTCCTGATCCCAATCTTCTTAGCTCTAACTCATGCTGTCTGTCTTTTTCCTTTTCTGCCCTCTCATACTCCCATTTCCTAACTTCTGCTTCTCTCTCTGCTGCTAATGCTGCCTTCTTCTGTTCTCCTTCTAATTCTAATTTCTTCTGTTCTCTTGCTGCTTCTAACTCTGCTTTTTTCTGTTCTCTTGCTGCTTCTAACTCTGCTTTCTTTTGCTCTGCTTCTAATGCTAGTTTCTTCTGCTCTGCTTCTAATGCTAGTTTCTTTTGCTCTGCTTCTAGTTCTGCTTTTCTCTGTTCTGCTTCGAGTTTCTTCTGTTCTCTCTCGGCTGCTCTCTCTGCCTTAGCCTCCTGTTTCTCTACCTCTGCATTGATATACGCAATTAGGTCTCCCCCTGCTAAGTGTAAAGCTTCTCCTAGTTCCTTGAAACGCAATCTCAAGGCCACTGGGTCCGACATTGCCAAACGTGTCTATGAACAACCTCTGAATCACGTGGAATACCAAAACACTAGCAATATTGCAAGTCAATAAAAACAATGCAAAGACCATAAAATTCGCAATCAATAATAGAATAAAACAAAAGTCAAATGGCATACAACAGATATTTAAGCAAAACCTGCAAAAGAACAATGCAACATACAGGCACAAAAATAATTGAAGCAAAAAAGTTTTTAACTAAAGAATAGTGCACCACAACTGATCAGTCCTTGTTACCACTATTCTAAGTTATTCTACTACTCCTACTGTTATCTAATTTTATTGTACCTAGGTCCGGTTATACCCAATTCCTATTATACACAGATCCTAGCCAGGCTCGCCAATTAAAGTGTCACGTGGGGTTTATGGGCTCTGCACAATGGAATTATGGACCCTCACGTTTATTCGGTGGGAACTGCTAGTAGGTCACCCTATGAATTACTTTAATAAATTTATTTGTTTAGCTCGTTCTGTGTTAAGGTTGGGGTACAGAAATAGATAGAAAACTGGTAAAAGATTACTGTCACACTAGCTTTCACACGGCTATGAATCATATGTAGTCCAGCCACTTGATAACAGTTAAAATCACACATTTATTTCTTCTACTCTATACAAGATTCTCTAAGTACTAATCTAACTTAAAAAGTCTCAGTCACTGCTAATAGTTCGATCGCTGATAGTCTAGGCAGCTGTTATTTCTTCCTCGGGCACTTTGCTATAAGTTTATGTAGATTTGGACTACTGTGGTCCGTTTTACAGTTTCTGAAGAGTTGGACTACTGTGGTCCTGTTATGATCAGTTTAAGTGCACTTTCGGAGAATACACTTAACTTTCTGATGGTGCGGTCGAAGTCCTTCTGTGAGGTAGCTTCTGGTACACCTTTGTAGTTGTGTAGTTGGGTTCCCTTGCCACGCTGTGGGGTCTGACAGGGTGTTTTGCAAGGTATCTCTTTCCGACTTGTACGGTAGAGTCTCCTCAACCATCTAGTCGTTTCTGTGGAGTGGGACACACAGGATAGCTCGGGATAGCTCGGGATAGCTCGCCTGCTCGTCTGTAATATAAGAGACGAAATTCTGCACAACCCTGAATAATCGGTTTGTGCAGAGCGTCTCACTGAAAGCCAAGTAGCCCTCAGTGATAGCTCCACATCTCTATACATAAGCGACGAACATTCTGCTACTTCCGGGTTCCACTGGAATCTCAACTCTAAATTCCTATACATACATAAATATCAATCGTGTCTAACTATACACATACCGAATTAATAATAATATAAACATTCAGTGGTACAGCCACTGGTCTGCAAACATACATATAAGTTAAACAACAGTGGTTCCGTACGGGATACAACATGGCGGCGCAACCGGTCGTGTTTCGCCTCGTGCTCGGCTCTTCCACGTGGTACGGCAAATTCGGATTAATAATTCACATTTATGCATAGCAAATTCCACAAACATAATTTCAACAATAATATAAATATATCACGATGAACCAGAAGGGTGTTCATTTACCTGTTTGACAAGTTCAGGCCCGTGATGACTTGAGAGAATTCTAAGATTTCAAAGTCCTGCTTCCTGGTCTATGAGTGTAGAGATTTCTCTAGCTGTGGAGATGTTGACTCTACCTCGTCTCACACACGACTGATTCAAACTGTGTTAGGCTCTGACACATTCAAAACTGCTCTACCCACTGAGCCTGCTCTGATTGGTTAAAACGGTCCGATTCAAAGCTCAAGTGCTGACTCACTGCGCTAGCGTGGGTCGGGCTCGCGGTGTGTGGTCTGCTGTGTAAATTAATTGCTGCTGTGTAATAGTCTAACTTCTAAAGTTACAAAGACTACACATGGCTAAATAGTCAACAAGCAGAGTTAAAGCTAGCCAGTTCGTGACAGTCCCCAGAACAAACAAGAAGAAGAAATCCTCCCAATTCTCCGAGAAGAAGTGGAGGCAGCCGTGCAATCGCTGAAAAAGGGGAAGTCAGCGGGAATGGACAACATACTTGCAGAATTGCTTCAAGCAGGAAGAGAAGCGATAATTGACGCCCTCACCATTATCTTTAACAAGATCAGGCAGAGTGGGGAGTCGCTTGTCATCACTCTTCCCTAAAAAGGTAACCTTCAGGAGTGTGAAAACTACCCTACCATCTCAGCAAAAAATCTCCTGAAAATAATACTCAACAGGTTGAAACGCCAAGGTGCACAAATCATAGTTGAAGAACAAGCAGGATTCATGGCAGGGCGAAGTACCACTGAACAGATTTTGAACCTCAAAATAATGTGCGAAAAATACCTACAGCACCAACAACATCTCTATCAGGTGTTTGTAGACTTCAAGAAAGCCTTTGACCGAGTCTAGCATGCAGCTCCGTGGGCAATCATGAGAGTGTACAACATCAGCACTAACATTATTGAAGTCATCAAAAGCCTGTTTGACAAGGCTACCAGTGCAGTCCTCCACAACAGCGCCATCGGGAACTGGTTCAGAACCACAATTGGCTTGCCGCAAGGATGCCTACTCTTTCCAACATTCTTCAACATCTTCCTAGAACGCATCATGTCAGGTGCCCTTGCAGATCTCGAAGGCACGGTCAGCATAGAGGGTAGAGCAATTTCCAATCTCCGTTTTGCAGATGACATTGATAAACTGGCTAGAGAGGAACAAGAACTTGAACAGCTGGTACGGAGGTTTGACACCACCTCCAGAGATTTTGGAATGGAAATAATGCAGAGAAGACCAAAATAATGACCAACAATACCAATGGCATCAACACGGACGTCAAAGTCCAAGGCCAATCCCTCAACACAGTGCATAGCTTCAAATATTTAGGAGCCTCCCTTCCCTACTCCTCTCTTACTGGTTTTAGAATGTAACGCTTCTCTTATTTATCTCTTACATCTATCCTTCCGTTTATTGCCCGATTCCTAATATGTGCGTCTTGTTAGTTGGTTGGTTGGTTTGCTGGTTTTTGTGTTGTTAGTTTTTCTTTCTTAGTTATTTATATAGCCATTTTTAATGATTTATCCTACTATATTGTGAAATTTATGTAGAAGAATAAATGTTTGTACCAATGACTTCAAATGTCAGTAATTCTGATTTCCATTCTTGTAATTAGCTGACTTGGATTTATGTATGCCCTGTGGCAGTACTGCATATTACTTTTTGTGATTGAAATGTTGCTAATCTTTGTCATGTAACGCGCCTGGGGCTTCTTTGTGGGGCATGGATTCTGCAATAGTTTGTACTTTCGTGTTGTGAGGGACAAGAGTGCTTTTTAAAAAAAATCAAATCAATGAAATTCTTTTCTGTTCTTAAAATTTTTATTAAATAAATTAAAGACTGCAAATGCGAGCGATTTTCTTAATATATTTTTAATTCGAGTTGTGAGTACTGTAGCCTACTCGTAGGCTAATGTTTCCCTCTTTCTCATTTATCCTTTCGCACTCTCTTTCTTCCTCTTTCTCTCTACTGCTTCCTTTTCCTCTTTTTCTTCCTTTCTCTCTCTATCCTCCTTCTCTTTGTCAGTCTTTATGTCAGAGTCTTTCTGTCTCTTCTCCCCTCTCGATCTCTCGTTCTCTGTATCTCTCCCCTCTATCTATTAGTCTCCCCTTTCTGTATTTATGTCTCTGTCGCTCTGCATGGGAAATCTTCTGCGTTAAAAAATGCAATAATGCTTTGGTCTTTTTTTTTTAATTAAAAAAAAAAACGACAATAATTATGGTTTGGCAAAATGCAGACGTAGATTTCATGTCTTTCGATTGCTAATGTTCAACAACTGTTTGATTGTATTTGCGTCTCTTTGTAATTATTTATTTATCACGTTTCTCAACAAAACAAAAGATAGGCCTACTTAGATCTTTAACTGCACCGCCCCTATTGCCAGTCATACAACCACCACTGCCAGCAACTACATAATTTTGACAGGTATAGTCAACAAATCACAGCTGCCTTCCATGCAGTGATTATTTCCCTTTACCCCCAGAAGCTAAAATGAGACATTAGAACCACAGGCAACGCAATTCAGTCACTCTTAGTTAGATATAAAAATATATATATATATAATTATTAAATTGTGCAGTCGCAATGCACTAGTTCAATTTTTTGTTTATCACACTGATCCACCAACGTTCACTATCCAGTTTCCCCGTAAGCAATATTAATACCGACTTGACAGGCAACGAACTGTCAAGTTTCACAGTAAATTGTTTTTTTTTAAATAAATATGGCTTACCTTTGTTACTGTGCCCTCCGCAGCGCACAGCGGGAAATAAGTAGGTCTGAAGCGTAGATCAAACTGATCAAACGCTTCGTGCCGGCAGTTTAGACCCATGCAGATCTATATGTCCCAATGATCATCGTCGTCTCTCTTCTTGAGTCAACGCTGCTGAACATCAGCAGGCAAACAGATGTTGATTTTCTTTAATATTGTTTTCCTTGTTATGTGGGTTCTGCTTCATCCTCAGTTCAGAGAGACTTCTATATTATTCGTTCTCTCGAGGGCCTAACATTGGTTCTGCTGATGGTATCATGACAGCAATATTGGCGACCGGAAAATATTTTAAGGAAATTTATTTGAGAATTAAGCTGGATTTTGCGGTAGCGAAACTGACAATTGTTTTTATTTCAACAAAATACATTCGAAAAACAAAGAAACAGATACAAAGATAGAAGAAGAGTTTACTCTCGCTTTAGCATGCTTTACCTATAGACTATAAGCGTACACACATAATTATTAAAACAACATCATTCAGTCACCACCGACAAAATCAAAACAATTTACCACGTTCATTACTTTAAATTTTCAAACGTATGTTTTTGCTGCTTCCCGTTGCTATTGTGGAGGGTGATACTACACTAACGTCACACTGATATTTCACGACTCTGCATGCCTCTCCCTCTCCCCCGCCCACCCTCACCTTCTCCTTCTATTTCTGAAAACGTTACCGGTACCCTATTGCAACAGAAGTTTCGCTGCGGAGGGAGAGGGGAAGCGTTCAGCGTTTATATTGCTTTGAATAACGCTATTTCTTAATTCTACGAAGGAGCAGAAATAAGAATGGAAGGATGTTAGAGTGAGGATAGGAGACAGCCTTTTAAAATCAAATCTGTAGAGTTAGGATTGGAGACAACCTTTTAAAATCAAAACTTTAAAACAGTCGAATATATTTGAAATACAATAATTTTTTTTTTAATATGGCCAATCAAAGGAAGATATTTTGCATCATCCAAACATTGTTAATTTAGTGAATATTATTTAAAAACCACCAATTGGTAGATTGCTATAAATTTATTTATTTATGTTGTTTGGTTTAGTTTAGTTTAGTTTTAATTTGTTGTCTAATATCACCAAGAGTGAAAAGACCAACCATTGAAATGGCGAATTGAACTTAACAGTCAAACAAGAGCATAACCTTCTTAGAAACTAAACTGACCGGCACTTTTAACATCGACGTCAGCAGTTAACAACGCTACGCTATCTTAAAAGAGCCAAGATATTGGGGATCAGAATTTTTAACTGGGAAGATCAGCAGGCTGATCAATACAAGTATTAATAGCTCTCGCTGTTGCCAGCACAATGGGTATGATTCGTTGAAAACGAGACAAAAGATCAGATAAGAGGCAGGCTTGCTAAAAACGTTCTTAAATTATTGACACTCTTTGCCGATTATAATTGTTATAGCTAGCAGTCGTGGTTGCCTGCACGCACAATAGACATAACATTTCATTGGGGAAACGGGGAGAGAGAGGGAAAAGGAGGGCGGAGTATGGAAAGCGTAGAGACCGGCTTAAGAGGAGCGGGAGGTGGGGGTGGGGAGAGAAGCGTGTTGCTTTGAGATTGTTAACTCCGATCAATAACATTATAACAACGGCTGTTTTTGCGGGCAAAATGGACAGATTAAGTAATATCCATTTTAAAGAAAACGTCTTTGTGAATGAAATGGAGAAGGGGGGGGGAGAGAGAGAGAGAGAGAGAGAGAGAGAGAGAGAGCCCGCCCTAAAAATTGCCGGCTTTCAAAATCAAGTAAAAACAAGGCGGACATCACGGATTCAAGCGGCAAATCTTGCAGTTGCTGCAATAATACAAGTTGCGAGATTCGTGATGGTGTCGTCGTTGTCGGTGTGAGCGCCGTGCGTTGCGTGGTCTAGGAGCGGCATCACAATGGCGATGGACACGATGATGAAGTGACGCGCTATGTCTCGGTCGGCGGCCGCTAGTGTAGGACTGCAGTTGTTTGTCAGTGGTGTAGCCACTTCAGTATCTATCGTAAAGTAACATTAAAGGTGGCATGTGGTGGTTAAGATTACTACTGGCTGCAGCGCTATCTGTGTCCTGTTTGCTGGCTCAAGTAAGATTCATCGTTTAAAACTTTAATATTACATTTGTATCGCCGGGTATAGTTTGTTGCCGATACTTAACGATAATTAGGCCTATCTCATCAAGGGTTGTAGTTTTCTTCCATGTCACAATAGTTTTGTTTGCTACATTTCGCAAATGTAAAAAAGAAAACACAATTTTATTTCCTTCAGTTCTTGTTTTGGTTTCTGCTTTTCAATAACATTATTTCATTCATGTCATATTTTCTGTTGTAGATCTATATTTCATAATTTTGATTCCTATATGTCTAGGTTCTATATTTTGTTTGTGCCTACTTTTTGTTAAACTGTTATGGTTGTGTTTGTTATTCACTATAACTTACCTTAGTATCAAACGTAAACGCTCAATCTTTAAAATCTATAGAATCTTCACTATGTTGAAGGCAGCAGTCAGCGGTAGAAGATGATGAAGAAGAAGAAAAAATAAGATTTTTACTTCCCAAGTTGTACGATTTGTTTCGGACATGTTCCATGCTGTGTATATCTATATATGCGTGCGATGGAGATAGTGGTCAAACATCACATGTAACGTGAATAGTCGTTATATGAACGACTATGAAACTGATTCTGAGTGTTTTAAAGTAGATAAATGTAAGCATGTAAGAACTATATTAATTAAAGATGCTCTGTGTATTATCTATACTGTAGTTTAACTCTGGCCTACTTTCTCTTCCTATATCCAGAAACACGTTGATGAAATGTCTTGGTCCGTTGTGATCTGGTCGCTGCAATGTGATTGAAATTTAGTTATAGTAATGAAAATCACATTTTACAAATTCAGTAGCGTAAAGGTCAACCCGCGGGTGCTCGCAGGTAAAGACAGCGGTTAACAAAATATCATCCTAATATCCAGAAGCGTAAAGGTCAACCCGCGGGTGCTCGCAGGTAAAGACAGCGGTTAACAAAATATCATCCTAATATCCAGAAGGTGTGTGCACAGGCTCCCATACTGGAATATGAGCGGAATCTATAATACTTATTCTAGTAAGTATATATAGTCTCCGCTCATATTCTAATAAGGGCACCTGTGAGTTTATGGGTTATGATAGGGGCATTGAGTAGACCTACATTGACTTAAATATGAGTTCATTACTTGTTAAAACACATTGTGATGCATGAAGGGGACCGAGGGATTGAAGAAAAATTAAAAAATGACTTTCTAATGGTGTAATGCCCACACACTAAATTTGATACGCAACCTGTAGCCTCGAGTCATAGTAATAATATTAATACGAGAACAACGCTTTTTTTACCTGACACGCGGGCACCCCAAACCTCTCCTCCGCGCTGTCTTCATCCCCTTTCCTCTCCCCTCCCTTCCCAGCGTAATAATAGCAACTCGCTAAGTAATTAATAATGTTGACAAAGGTGCAAGTTCTTGGTGTCAGCCTTCTTGTTCTACATTGCTACGCCCTGTTTTTCATTCCGCTGGTCTAGTCTAAAAACTCTATAAATGTAAGCTTATATAATTATAGTGCAAAATTATAAGTATAAGCTTATAATAATTGCTATTAAAAAGCTCAGCAAGGAAAAGAGAAAACTAAGTAGGCTAACAGTCTTAGAGAAATAATGAAATGTTAAAAGGACACTTTTTAAACACAGCGGCATTGTCGCCAGATAATCGTCACCATAATGGACCACGTTGTCTTGGTGATCGTCGCTGCTTTCATCATCATCATCATCATCATCATCATCATCATCATCATCATCATCATCATCATCATCACCACCATCATCATCATCATCGTCGTCGTCACCGCCGCCGTCATCCCCATGGTGTTGTTGTTGTTGTTGCTGTTTTTTTTCTTCTTCTGCTTCTTCTTCTTCTGATCTTCAATAAATAAATATGGTTTTTTTAAATTGCAGGACATAGGATGTGGTTCGCTGACCTCTCAATATGCGATGACCAATCTGGCCAACTTGTCCGCAGACATGGCAAACATTCAGGAGTTCCGTAACCTTGCCCTGCAGCCTCTGCTCTCCCAAACCAGAGTTCCAGGGACACCTGGGAACGCGCAGGCACGAGCGGTATGTATTTCATTGTAATACAGAGTGTCTGCACCTGCACGAATCTTTCCTTTCCGCGTGTAGCTGATTCTGTCAGGTTTTTCAGTACTGAAGAAAGGAAGAAGTACGTAGGCTTAGCTTAAAGGAAATGCTGAGTTAAGTTGTATGTTTTTGTTGTTGGTGTTGTTGCTTTGTTTCGGAGGTTTGAGAAATCACTTGAACTCCATTCGTAATAGTCTTTTGTCTGCGCCATTTCCGTAATTATGATAATAATGGATGCTCCTTGTTAATTGATGCTATGTAAGCTTAAATGTATTACGTGTGTGTTGTGTATAAGAGAGTATGTTGAAACATGTAAGCGTGTTTGTTAGTACATATCGCCGCACTTTGAGCCTGACTTGTTAACATGGACAGAAGGCGGGTATATAGCATCATTTGTTGTTGTTGTTATTATTATTATTTAAAAGTGGACACCTTTCTTTCTTTCGTCATTTTACAGCTGCATTTCGTAATTTTGTATAGTAGTAGTAGTAGTAGTAGTAGTAGTAGTAGTAGTAGTAGTAGTAGTAGTAGTAGTAGTAGTAGTAGTAGTAGTATTGTTGTTATTGTTTTGTTATTGTTGTTGTTTTGGTTATTGTTGTTATTGTTGTTGTTGTTGTTGTTGTTGTTCTTCTTCTTCTTCTTTTTCGATCTTCTCCTTCATCTTCTTCTTCTTCTTCTTCAAGTTTAACAGTGAACTCCCGTTCTTTCTTTCGACATCTTATTGCTGCATTTCGTAATTGTGTAGGCCTATGCGTTTTCTTTTCTTCGTCTTCTTTATTGCACGGCTCCCTGTGGACCCTTTAAACAATGATTAACTAAATAACTAACTTCTTTATCGCTCCCTCTCCCCCTCCTCCCATTCCACCAACCCTTCATTTTCTCTGTCTGCTTTTCTTTCTTTCTTTCTTTCTTTCTTTCTTTCTTTCTTTCTTTCTTTCTTTCTTTCTTTCTTTCTTTCTTTCTTTCTTTCTTTCTTTCTTTCTTTAATTCTCTCTTTCTTTCTTTCTGTATTTTTTTCTTTCTTCATTTTCTGTTCTTTCCTTTATTTCTTTGTTGGAATAAGAGTGTTGTTTTTTCCCTTTAGTTTAACAGGACATTAGTTGATCTCCAAAGCCTGTTGGTCGCCGGTACTATAGGGTGTGTCGTGTAGCGTTATCTTGGTCACCTTCATTTTAAGGTTGCTAGCGCTGCATTTATATTACAAGGTCATGTCGCACTCTTGATTATCGTCATTGACCGACGTAGGCATAGAAGAAGATGAAGAAGAAGAAGAAGAAGAAGAAGAAGAAAAAGAAGAAGAAGAAGAAGAAGAAGAAGAAGAAGAAGAAGAAGAAGAAGAAGAAGAAGAAGAAGAAGAAGAAGGGATTGAGGAGAAGAACGAGGAAAAGAGGAATGCTCCCGTTTGGTTAATTCACACAACGCCTTGTAGCATGTTCATCACGCACCCAGTCACGAAATTCTGTTAGGCCCATAGGCCTGTATTCTGAAAGGGAAACACTCCATTTCTGCTATAGCAAACGACCTTTTGAACTCTCGGAAACGAAATATTAGACAAACACACACGCACCAAAAAACAAAAAACAAAAAACACAAAAAACAACAACACACACACACAATGTGTGAATAGGTATGCACAATAACAGCTCTTAAAGTGAAGTAGGCACTTTATAAGCTCTTGCGCACTATCCTATCCTATCCTATCCTATACCTCGAAAGTCGCTGGGGCACCGCAGATGATAGTTTAACCAGCGTGCTCTATCTGTTTCTTGCGCCCAGCTTGTGTAATGAATGCTCCTGTTAATTTCCACTTATTTATTTTATTGTATTTTGTTTTAACGTTCTTATATAACACTTTTCCAGCTCAAGAGCAGCTCAAGGCGCTGGACGATACAGGATCTAACTCAAGGCGCCCGAAGCGCGCACTTGCTGCCTAGGGTGCATCGTCTAACGCCTCAACAACAAAAAACACTGAGCGCAGTCCTGAGTTTGCGTCTTGCGTTTCCACATATTGTGCGCCATGAGCATGTTCTCAAAAGACATGAAGATAACAAATTAATAAGGTTTTATTGGCATGTTACAAGCGAACATCATCATCATCATCGTCGTCGTCATCATCCTCATCATCATCCTCATCATCGTCATCGTCGTCGCCGATGATCATCTTCCTCCTCCTCATCATCAGCAGCAGTATTTCTTGATTTGACTTCCTCCTCCTCCTCCTCATCATCATCATTATCATCATTATCTTCTCCTCCCCCTCCTTCTCATCATCATCATCATGCTATCTGATAGTCTTTGAAAGCAGAGTTTACTGACCTTGCCTTTATAGTAGATCTTGGACATGTTAGTGTGCTTTAAAAAAAACCACACACACAAAACCCCAATTAAACCTACTGTTCCTTTAATTTACGTTGGAAACAACCAATGCTAAGGACCCCAACATAAGGACCCCTGTGCAGAAAAAAAAGATGATAATTATAGGGAAAGGCTGTCTAAAGTTTTAGACTTGGAAGAAGACAGTACAGAGGACCGGGGGTCCTGACTGAGAGCACAGGTTAGAAAAGGCAGATTAATACCATTTGTCCACGCAAAGGTCAATGTTTCTCATAGGAAAACCTCTAAAAGCTGTTCAGTGACAGCGAAATCCCCTCGCCTCCCACTGACTTTGCACGGTTATATCGAGCGTCAGACATCTAGCTCATCTACGCTTGAGTGTGCAGGGTGACAGGGTGTAGTCCAATAGTCTTAGTAGCCCGTTGATGGCCTGTCCTAATTGGAAGTTCGTGGAAGGTTTGTGGAGGTTCAAACACTTTTTTTGTTCGAGGTTCTCAGATCCCGAACCTAGGTTCCTGAACATTTTTTGGCCTCCTCCCCCTCCCCTCCCCCCCCCCCCCCCAAAAAAAAGTGTTTGAACCTCCACGAACCTTCTAATTAAGACAGGCCATAAAAGAACTACGGTTATTTTGTTATTGTTATTGTTATTATTATTATTATTATTATTATTATTATTATTATTATTATTATTATTATTATTATTATTATTATTATTATTATTATTATTATTTTTATTATTATTATTATTATTATTATTATTATTATTATTATTATTTTTAATGCGCCTAATCTATAATTTTATTATAAAATTCTCTCTCTGTCTCTCTCTCTGTCTCTGTCTGTCTGTCTGTCTCTCTCTCTCTCTCTCTCTCTCTCTCTCTCTCTCTCTCTCTCTCTTTTATATATATAACCGTAGGCCTAATAAAGCAGTGTCAAAAGGCAAAGAGTCTCTCTCTCTCTCTCTCTCTCTCTCTCTCTCTCTCTCT
Organism: Oncomelania hupensis; assembly: GCA_036898135.1. NCBI lineage: Eukaryota > Metazoa > Mollusca > Gastropoda > Littorinimorpha > Pomatiopsidae > Oncomelania > Oncomelania hupensis. The sequence goes on along the minus strand of CM072513.1, from coordinate 66,351,147 downwards.
CTCTCTCTCACTCATTCACTCACGCGCGTACGCACGCGCGTACTGTAACTTTGCAGATTTGTTTCATTCATTTCAATCGCCGGAAGGAAAATAATGAGTTTTAAAAGAGGATTTAAATGACTGAGTAAGAGATACATTTCTAAGGTAAAAAGATATTGTCAAAGTGGAGTTTACTGGATGCGGAAGTCTTGTTTTTAATGGAGAAAAACACCCTATTTCTATTCCTATTCTATCCCGTAACTCGAAGGTCGTTGGGGCACCACAGATGATCGTTTAACCAGCGCGCTTACAACATCTTTCTTTGTCCTCAGCAACCCTCATGGGCTTCGCTCAGTGTCAAGCCAGTCCATTCTCGAATGTTGCCATCCCACCTCTTTTTCTGTCTCCCTCTTCTTCTGCCTCTTTGCACCGTGCCTTTGCAGGATGGTCTTTGCAAGATACCATCGGAGTTTCCGTTTCCTCACCACTGTGATCACGTCATCGTGTTGTCTAATGGCTTGTGTGATGGTCTGTCGGACTTCGTTGTTGGTGATGTGCTCGGTATATGAAATGCTCACAAGTCTTCTGTAGCACCTCATATCCATGCTTTGTTTTTATCGTTGTATATCTGCTGTGAGGACATCCGAATTTTATACTGTGTGGGGGGAAAAAACCTACACACACACCCCGCTCTGTCTCACAGCAGCACTACCATCACCAACAATAACAGCAACACATGCAGCTGCAACAGCCATAACTGCGTGCCTCTGACATTGGCCACCTTAATGCATTCAGAGAAAAAAAAGATGGCAAGTCATTTAAATTATTTCCAGACACTCCCACACTTCGCCGAAAAATCAGCAATTTCCAAAGTGTTAATCTTCTTAGCGGTGTTATGACTCGGCTTTATCATAGCATTATCATTGAGGTCACCGAGGGTTTTCTCCGGGCACTCCGGTTTCCTCCCTCCCTTCAATAATGGTATAGGATGCAGTCAATATAAAAATTTCAAAAATTAAAATTCGATTTTCTTCCGTCTTCTAATAGCGATCTCCCTGCCTTTACACCACCTGTTTGAGTGATGTTTGTGTATTTGGTGTGTGCGAGGGTAAATGAGACAGGTGAGCGTGTATGTTGGTATAGATCGCCGCGCTTTGAGCCTTGGGGAAAGGCGCGTACATAGCATCCTGTATTATTATTATTATTATTATTATTATTATTATTATTATTATTATTATTATTATTATAGCAAAATGAACACTTGGAATGATGAGCCACTTTCGGAACTATCTGCAACATGCCAACAAAACTTATCAAAATCGGATGAACCAATTTTTTACATACAGTGCAAAACGTGTTTAGAAAACTGTGAAGCACAATAACCTTGAGAGAATCCAAATAATGAATGAATCATCTACTATGATTAGCAGTAGCTTAAGTATTTCCAGAATTTAAAAAAAATGTCCGCAAAGCAAAAATAACGATTTCGGTTCAGTTATTGTCTAGATAATGCACACACACACAAAATTGAAATTCGGATCGACTGACCAACAACCGGATTGCTATTGAAGAATGGCTCATGATTGTAGTACTTGTATACCAAAGCTCAACAAAATCACTTTAGCTGTTTTGAGATATTGAGGAAAACGTGTTTAGCAACAAATATTTGTTGCTAAACACGTGCCTTCAATAATCACTACTTTTAACAGGCTCTGCCCATAGCGTATGTATTTTTTATCACGCGAGGTAAGCTCGCGTTGTCTTTACTGATGACAAAAGAAGATGACTATAGTAAAACGTCTGGAATAAGAACATCTTAATGCCTGTTTGATGCGGTTTTTGCTGTAATATATTTGTTGTAGTTTGTGCTCGGCAGCATATCAAGACATGGATGCAATCGGTAGGGTGGACAGTGACGGAAGACAGCTTCACGGACAACACGCCGTACGGACCTATCCATTTTACCAACGTCGTGGCCACTCTCAATCCCGCCAAGACCAACCGCGTCGTCTTCGCCTGCCACTACGACTCCAAGCTTATCAACAACGTCAGGTTCGTTCAGCGTGACTCTGTGCGTGTCAAGAGATGTAACTATTCTTCTTTTACACCCCTTACGCTGTCCCGCACAAACACCACCCCAGCATTGTTACTTTGGAACTTGTTCAACCACACTGTCCCTTCCCTCGCTCCCTCTCCTTTCTCTGCTCACTTTCTTATGGGTGCTTTTTCTTATAACTGTTAAAGACAGCTCCACCCCACGCCCTCAACCATCTCCTTATCTTACCCTAGCTCATCCTCTACAAACACTCGCATTGATTTTGATTTGATTTGATTTGATTTGATTTGATTTTTGACACTTTTATTGTATATGTGTAATCGGGAAATTCTGGGCACTGTGGAAGGCGTAGTGCAGTGGCAGCCTGTACATGTGGCGCGACCAAACCCAACCTATCTAATTAGGCGTGTTTTTGAAATTTTGCTGAGAGAAAACCGGAGTACCCAGCGGAAACCCCCGAGACGTTGCCTGAGTCGAAAGTAAATAATATTCAGAGAAACATAACGCCCAGATGCTGGATCGATTCCACACCTGTCAGGCACCATTTAAACTTTTAATAACTCTAGCATACGCCAACATGCGTAACATTTTGTGAAGAAGAAGAAGAAGAAGAAGAAGAAGAAGAAGAAGAAGAAGAAGAAGAAGAAGAAGAAGAAGAAGAAGAAGAAGAAGAAGAAGAAGAAGAAAGGTCACCAGAAAAGCTGCAACATAAATCTCAATTATGCGCGATTTGGGATTCGCAGGTTTGTCGGGGCCACAGATTCTGCTGTCCCGTGTGCCGTCATGATGGACGTAGCGCTCAGACTAAAAAACTTCTTCATGTCCAAACAGGCATCCACAGCAGTGAGTATACAGTTGTTAAAGTGATTGTCTTTGCTTTTCATGTTCACAATACACAAATCTTGTGGTTATGAAGCATTATCCGAAAGCGTCAATGGGTCAAAACATGGCACACGGTGATGATGATGATGATGACGATGATGATGATATGATGATGATGATAATGATGATGACGACGAAGACGATGATGATGATGAACTTGCTGCGGCGAAGCATGATGTGTTTGTTGCTATCCATGATGATGATGATGATGATGATGTTGTTGTTGTTGTTGTTAATGATGATGCCGAGAACGAAGATGGCGACGACGACGATTTTTCTGACAGCAGCATTAACAACGATGTTACAAGCGCCTGTGGAACATTAGGCTACCTATTACAAGCTAACCCTACTTTGGGTTTTCTACTTCCGAGAAGACTTTCGCCCACGGGTTAATAGGTTAAAGCCAATCTCCTAGGAATGAGCAATTATTACTTTGTTTCCCCAGGATCTGACTGTTCAGTTCATTTTCTTTGATGGCGAGGAGGCGTTTTATTACTGGACCGACCAGGATTCTCTGTACGGTGCACGACATCTTGCCAATAAATGGGCCGCCCAGTACGACAGCAGGGGACAGAATTACCTCCAAGGCATCGTGAGTAACCGGACTTGTCTTTGAGAACATTTCATTTTATTTTTATTATTTTTATATGAGATATAGACAGATTTTATATTTATAATTAATAAATTAATTATTTTATTTATATAGCGCGCAAACCAGACTCTCCGTCTGCTCTCGGCGAACATGCACTCGCACACACACACACACGCACATCCACACACACACACACACACACAATTATGTACAGGTTCCTGGGGGAAGCAAGGGGAAATAATTAATAAAGATGTTTCCGAGCGACACTCCCTTGGGAAGGATGGAAATTTGAACATATTTCATTCGTAGTACTATTTGACAGATTTGGGCAGAATATCTTGGTGAGGGTTATGCCGGCTGCGCCCTTTCCACATGTAGTCTCAGTTTGACGCTACAAAATAACGTCATTTTGTTCCACTACCACCCAGCCACCAGCACCACCTCCTCCCCACAATACTACCACCTACCCCCACCCCTACTCAAAAATTCTGCATGTATCACATTATCACAGAGGCGCATTGGTCTGTAGCGATTGCATGCGTGTTATTACAGCAAATTGGCTTTTTTAACAGCTGGAGTTTGATCCTGATTTCGGAAAAAAGCCTTTATGGGTTGGTTGCTCTTTGACTTTGTGGACGGTTTCATGCTAACGTAGCATATTTACATACATACGAGTCTTTATGCTAAGACTATATACTGTATACTATGTGTATAGGTGTGCGTGTTTACAGTGTGTGCATTTGTGTGTGTGTGTGTGTGTGTGTGTGTTTATATATAAATATGTGAGTGTATGTGAGTGTGTGTATGTTTGTGTATTTGCGTGTTTTAGTAAACGTTATAAAGTCTATTTGTAGCTCGTTATCAGAATCAGAACAGATACCAATATAGTAAGTCCTCTGATCAGAATCTGCGCTATGAGCATGTTTGTTGAGGTGGGGGATCGCTCGTACAAGGCAAGAACATCAACATTAATCTTAAGAACAGAAATCTATATTGTCCCCATAAACATGTAGAAGGAGATTTGTGTGCGAAAATAAAGAGAAACGAATGCTTGTGTCTGTATCTCCAGATACAAATAGTCATAGGCTATTATATCGATTTGTACGTGCACAGTGGGGAGATTCCATCAAAGCAAGGTTAAATGCTATGGTTATTATACCCGCACAGCTTCACAGTGGCGGGAAACTTAACAGCATGTGCTGATATGAACGCACTATTTTATTACCCTATTTTCGACGGTTTATTGTTTATGGATTCTTTGTTTGTTAACTAACTGGCGTGGATTTGCGCGTAGCTTAGAAATCAGTCGTAGCTTGAAACGTTGAGGTGGGGGATCGCTCGTACAAGGCAAGAACATCAACATTAATCTTAAGAACAGAAATCTATATTGTCCCCATAAACATGTAGAAGGAGATTTGTGTGCGAAAATAAAGAGAAACGAATGCTTGTGTCTGTATCTCCAGATACAAATAGTCATAGGCTATTATATCGATTTGTACGTGCACAGTGGGGAGATTCCATCAAAGCAAGGTTAAATGCTATGGTTATTATACCCGCACAGCTTCACAGTGGCGGGAAACTTAACAGCATGTGCTGATATGAACGCACTATTTTATTACCCTATTTTCGACGGTTTATTGTTTATGGATTCTTTGTTTGTTAACTAACTGGCGTGGATTTGCGCGTAGCTTAGAAATCAGTCGTAGCTTGAAACGTTGTATACAAGCGTGTATGTACATGTACAGTGTAGTTTGTAAGAGTAATGAAACGGAGAGAGAGAGAGAGAGAGAGAGAGAGAGAGAGAGAGAGAGAGAGAGAGAGAGAGAGAGAGAGAGAGAGAGAGAGAGAGAGAGAGAGAGAGAGAGAGAGAAAGCGAGAGACAGGGGAGGGAGTGGGGAGAGAGATGGGGGGATAAAGGGAGAGATAGAGCAAAATGAAGACGTTGACGTTTGGACATCGTCCGTGTATTCACCAAAAAAAACCAGAGAAACAATAAAACAAACACAAATTCTTCGGGCCACCAGCCCCTAGAAAATATGGTTGGTCACGCGGTTGACAAAATTGTTGTACCTGATCTCTCAAGAATTACAATGGCGTTTACTTTCGTTAAGTTATTACATCAGCTCAAGTGTATCTGCTCATAAAATTTAGTTCGTATTTTTAGTGCATGAAAAATAAATAGTCCTAATCTCCATACCTGAAACTTTAATTCGCTCTGTAGTATATGTATATACGAATGTACAGGAAAAGTTAAATATTTTTCTCTAAGGACACTATACAGAATACATTCGGTTACAAGATGATTTTCATTTTCCTATTACGTTGCAACATGGACACAATCCATTTCCTTCAATTTCATTGAAGGTTATCCTAAAGGATGAAGCTTTCAGAGAGCAAAAGGAAGAGAGAAAGAGAGAGTTAGTTAGTTAGTTAGTTAGTTAGTTAGTTCATTACTTAGTTACCCATTGCTTACAGAGTCCAGCAAACTGCAAAGAGCCGACTCAGGACCACACCTTGGTTGAAAGAGGACTCACCCCAGATCCGTATAAAAGAGCTGCTGAAACAAGCCTAGTGGTAACACCAGTCGGTCACTTTTAGTTTACAATAAAGGCATCCCTCGCAGGGGACGCTGAGGCTATACGCTAATTTGTCGAACTCCCGTTTACAAAACAAAATAGAATATAAACATCAATATAAAATATCAACAAAACACATACATTAAAAAGCCTACTTGGCTAAATAATAATATCATAGGAAGCCCCAGTGACCATTTGGCAGAAAGCGTCCAATATTCCTAAGCTGACCCAACAGACCTCATACACAAATGAGGAGTTTTGGAAGAGTTTTCAAGGGGGAAAAAAAAGGTAGGTGACTGGTCTAGCGAAGAAGATAATACATTGATAGAACAGAGTAGGAATAAGAAAGAACAAAGGAGAAAGACAGCGACAGTTGGAACTTCAAATACTAAATTTCCAGAAAGTGGGGATGTTATTTATACAGAAACCCCCTGCACCCCCACAGGGGGTAGAGAGATAGAGAGAAAGAATGAGGGAAAGAATGGGGAGAGAAAAGAAAGAGCAAGGGAGAGAGAAGAGGGTGAATGTGTGTGTGTGTATGTGTGCGTGCGTGTTAGAGAGAGAGACAGACAGGCAGACACAGAAAGACAGACAGACAAAAAGACAGACCGACACAACAAAATATGCTTAAAACTCTCTATATGTAGGCTACGCGCTATGCTGTGGTCGGGGAAAAAAATCTTTATAAGGGCATGCTATATCGAAATCACAATTTAACGTGTGAGCTGAGAATATGAATATAAATTACTTAGTAATATTAACTATCGACGCAGCAGATGTGACTTGGATAACTACAAACACAAAAGGGAAATCGATTTGTATATTGAATATTATTTAGCAATAATAAAAGGCTTTTCGATAGATCTAGTGATGTAGATTTAGATGTGTGTGTATGTGTGTGTGTGTGTGTGTGCGAGTACTGGCGCGCGCGCACGTGTGTGTGTGTGTGTGCTGGTGTGTGTGTGTGTGTGTGCTGGTGGCCATGGGTGTGTGGGTGTGTGTGTGTATGTGTGGGTGTGTGTGTTCGTATTATGGATACGAGAACGTCTCTCGATCTAGATTGCGACCCCTTCTCCATCTTTCTGCTTCAGACGAGACACCATGGATTTACTATTTGTGTTCTGCACAAACTTTGTGTCTATCCTATCCTATCCTATCCCGTAACTCGAAGTCGTTGGGGCACCACAGATGATTGTTTAACCAGCATACTCCATCTTTCTCTATCCTCAGCAACCCTCAAAGCGCTCAGTGTCAAGTCAGTCCATTCTCGAATGTTGTTTTCCCACCTCTTTTTCTGTCTCCCACTTCTTCTGCCTCCATTCACCGTGCCATGCCGGATGGTCTTAGCAAGGCCTGATGCTCTGGTGACGTGGCCATCGAAGTTTCCGTTTCTTCACCACTGTGAGCATGTCATCGTGTTGTCCAATGGCTTGTGTGGTGGTCTGTCGGACTTCGTTGTTGGTGATGTGCTGATAAGATTTCTGTAGCACCTCATCTCCATGCTTTGAATTCTTCGTTGTAGATCTGCTATGAGGGTCCATGTTTCGAGATGGAGATGACATGGGCGCGCAGCAGCCTTATCATGGAGTGTAGACTGACGGTCCTGTCTTTCTAAATGGGCTTCAACCTTGTCAGGGCAGCAGTTGTTTGTGCGATCCTAGAAAGGACATCATGTCGGGCCCAATTGTCTGATACCTATCCTATCTTATCCTATCCCGTAACTCAAAAGTCGTTGGGGAACCACAGATGATCGTTTAACCAGCGTACTCCATATTTTTTTGCCCTCAGCAACCCTAATGGCTTTGCTCAGTGTCAAGCCAGTCCATTCGCGAACGTTGTCCTTCCACATCTTTTTCTGTCTCCCTCTTCTCCTACCTCCTTGCTCCGTGCCTTGCAGGATGGTCTTTGCAAGACCTGATACTCTGGTGACGCGGCCATACCATCGGAGTTTCCGTTTGTTCACCACTTTGGGCATGTCATCGTGTTGTCCAATGGCTTGTGTGATGGTCTGTCGGACATCGTCGTTGGTGATTTGCTTAGTATAGGAAATGCCCAAAAGTCTTCTGTAGCACCTCATCTCCATGCTTTGAATTCTTCGTTGTAGGTCTGCGGTAAGGTCCGGTGAAAAAGTGAGTTTGAAGCCATTTCCTTTTCTTCTTCCAAACTTTTGCACTAGGTAGTATGATCATAGAAGAGTTTATTAATCTACTTAATATGATTGGGGTGAAAGCTCTCCGATGGATGTATAATCAGCTTAACAAGTTATTGGGGACCATGATAATGTCACAGAGCTTCGCTACCAGAATATCTGGAATTTTTTTTTATATAAAAAGTTGTGTCTTGTAGCCCCAAAATTACGATATTTGATTATTTTATGGAGGAGATGAGGGAGGAGAGGGGTAGAGTGTGGGGTGGGAGGTGGTTAGGGGGTGGGGATAGTGGGTGGAGACCTTGCAGCGTTAATGTTTCGACGCTCGTCTTGTTGATATTCACTGATTATTGTTATGGAGTGTTAAGCTCTGTGTGTGTAGTACTATGTGTGTGTGTGTGTTTGTATGCGTGCGTGCGCGGCCTGTGTGAGTATGTGTGCGTTTAATTAGACAATATTAATGTTGGTGTTATTAATATTGAAGCCTAATATTATATCTGACAATAATATTGTTCTGTATTGAGCTGTAACTGTTGCAGGAGACATTCGTGCTGCTGGATCTAATAGGCACAGCAGACACACACTTCAAAATGCGCTTCCAGGAGACACACTCTGTTTATAACAAGATGCGGAGTATAGGTAAATCTGTCTATCCAGGCAGTTAATTAATTAACTAGTTTAGGTATTTTAATTTTAATTTAGTTATTCATCTATTTAAGTTATTTATTATTTTGTAATTTATTTTACTTAATTCACCCTATTTTTCCTTGTCATATGTGGAGCTACGATGCGGTTGCCTTATTAAGTTATTAGTTTCGTTGGAAAAGCGACCTGAATTTCACAATTTTATTAAGTGAAATACCATCGTATTTGTAGGGCATATTTAATTAAGCTTACTATTGTTGTTGTTTCGTGACAAAGAATTGACCTGAGAATTAACATTGTTAAATTCTATTTCATTTAATCAATACTTTCCTCAAATCGACGACTGAACTCCGCTGTTTGGTTTGCTGTCCATATATTACATAATTACATTCTGGAACAATCAAACGGCACGTGAGGAGAGTGGCGCTGTGCTTACCCAAACTGATGTCTTCAACACACTATATCATTACTATTTTAGAAACATGTGTTTATTCGGCCAGCCCATGAATGTACACCCAATTATTGTATAAAAACAACAACATCAACAACTGTTATTGTTGGTGCTTTTTTTTTTTTTTTTTTTAAAGAAATTTAATTTTGCGTTTTAGATTCTTTTTTTTTTTTAAGTGGGCCGACTCGCTGTTTGAATGTTAAAAAGATATATGATTTTGAATTCGTTCAATTGTTTTTTTTCTTATCATTCATTACTACTATTTTTGTTTTAGAATCGTGTCTCAGACAGCACGGGTTGCTTCTAACAAACCAGTACCAGATCCCGTTGTTTACAGCCTATAACGACTTCACTATGATTGATGATGATCATGTTCCATTCTATCAAAAAGGTAGAACAAGTTCTTAGCTTCAAAGTCTTTGTTCCATGCTTGCAGCGTCATTGTCGCCATAATCATGGTTCTCTCAACTCATAGCCTACATATCATCATCATCATCATCATCATCATCATCATCATCATCATCATCATCATCATCATCATCATCATCATCATCGCCGTTAATGTGTTGTCGTCATAACTATCTAAACTTTTATTTTATTTTTATTTTATTTTACTACTACTACTACTACATTTTTTTGTAAGGAGAACAAATGATGTTTAAAAGTCACCCGAAAGATCCCAACTTTTAATAAGGATTAGGACGAAGCAACTGTAGTGTAAAGATGAAGTCATTCTGCATCCACCCATCTGTGTCAGTTCGAAATGGTCACTGCAGGCACATAACGACCGCTGCATTTGTGCTGCTCTGGGGAGTGCGTTGGGTGAAGGAGCTTGTAGACATTCTGTGTCTGTTCTTGTAAATAATAGTAGTATGTCATCAAAATAGTGCGTTCTCTGGATGTGTGCTTAGTAATAATACTTTTAGAACATGTTGCTTATGCAGCATGTATTTTACCTACGAAGGTCTACTTTTTAACTGATAAACACATCTCTTTTATCGATTCTTTCAGGCATACCCATCGTGCATCTGATTACCTCCCCATTCCCTCAGGTCTGGCACAGCGGAAGTGACGACATCAACGCTCTGGACTTCAGTCGCATCGACAACCTGAGCCGCATTCTGAGACTGTTCCTGGCCGACCTCCCCCTCTAAAGACTCGCTATCCATGGACTGTCCCCTAAGGCTTAGATACATTAAAGATAAATCTTGTCTTATTTTTAGGCCATCGCACGGTCCTTGCAATGGCTGACAAAAACCATCCGTCGAATAGACTATATTATACGATACTGAAATAGTGTTTTGAGCTGACTACTTTACTTTCATTTTAGTCTTAGATCCTTACATTCATGATTGTTCGTTCAATTTACATTGCCTGAACTCGTCAAACAAAACGAAAATGTCACATTGTAGTAGCGAAGATCGGCTGTAACGTATAATGCCACTGCTAGTTGGTAGAGCATGACCGATACAGCCACAGATCCTAGTATTGTGAAAGCGTTATAAAATAGAGTGTGCTCTATTTTGAATGAGCTGATACGAATGGCTTGTAAATACCGCTGTTCACATTGGAATGATAATTTTATTGTCTAAGTTTAATAATGAAGATTTATGGACAGGGCTATTCCACATACAATGAGCTCATAGAAGGCCTCATATAAGGCAGGCGTTTCTAGAACGAATTCTTACAAAATAGCTTTCTCAGTGCATCTCAGTTTGAAGTGCTTGTGGGTCACTTCGTAATCTGGCTTCATATGAAAAAAAGAGGAGAAAAAAACAACAACCTAATATTTTTCTCCTCTTCCTACACATGTTACTCATTTTATTGTAGAACAGATGTATACTAAGCCTATTTGCTGGTTTGTGACGAAGAACAGTTTATCATGTATTGATAATGATGCACAACCAATAAATTGCTAAACCATACTTGTTGACTGATATTATTTCTTTTTCTCATCGCCATTTTCATTAAGTAGGCCTACGTCATAGGTTCTGCTTGCAATCCTTATGTGATTCTGTGTTGGTAGGGTATGCTTGCTCGATGTCCAGACTGTAGTTAAGTTTTTTTTTTAATTTAATCGTTCTTATACAGTGCTTTTCCAGCTCAAGAGCTGCTCAAGGTGCTGGGCGATACAGGATCTAACTCAGACTGCCTGAGGCGCCCACTTGCAACCTTTGGGCGCCAAGTCTGACGCCCATACAACTGAGCACAATCCTGGGCGACCATACTTGGGGTAAAATGGACCTAGCTAGCGCTTGCTGGGTATACTTGTGAAACCGGCACTCATCCGTTTAGGACATGAACGCCAGGATCTGTAAAGCCCATTCGATGGAATGCGTGCATGCTGCATGCACACACTAGACCTCAGTTTATACTCTCATCTGAAAGAGTAAAACAGACTTGGGCGTGATCACTATACTGGCGCGGGTTATCTCCACTTATATCGTTCAATACTGGCTGATTTGTACGAGTTACTAATAAAAATTTTAAAAAATCGAAAAGAAAAGAAAAAAAATGAAAGCAATGCAGTAGAGACTTGAAAGTTCAGGTTCATTAAAAAAAATTAAAATTTACTAACCAATAGCCAAGTTTGATAGAATTATCTTTGCTATTGACCGAGTTATTACAACCGTCCACCCCCACCTCCACGGCCCCCTTTTCCTGCAGCTTCGCCAAACATACACACAAATTGCACGTCGAATTCCCACAGAATAAGCAACAAGCAGTGTAAGGGAGGCAACAATTCATTAATAGACCTTTCTCTGATTGTTGTGGAAACAGTGTTATCTCCCTCTAATTGTAGCGCGTATTAAGCCCTTAACTGCTCATCCACCTCCATCACTTTCTTCTTCACCACTGTGTCCTGTCGTATTACTTTCAGCTTCCTCTTCCATGCTAGAAGCTCGCTCTTTCAAACATCAGCAGTAATGCCCGACGAATGTTGGCAGCGTACTCTAAAATGAAAATATAAGAAGCTTTCGAAAGTAGAGACACGCGTCTGCCTAAAATTAACTCTTAATTCATCATCACCGTAATTTATTGCTTACGCTGTAAACATGTTTTAATTTTAGCTCAAACAGCTCTTCGATTATTTATTTAATTAAAATCACACCTCTGTTCAAACATTGCTAGCAGACTTATTAGTTATAGTAGGCTTACTATTAATCCCATTTTGATTTACTGACGATTAAAATTAATACCATTATAGTAAGCTTATAACACCTCGTGCCAACTAAATTATTAGCATCAATGTAATTATCATTATTTTTCGATAGATGAGATCAATTTCATTGTGTAAACTATGACCTTTGGAAATATATTAATTTCATTAGTGTACATGTACAATAATCATTATTTTTCGATAGACGAGATCAATTTCATTGTGTAAACTATGACCTTTGGAAATATATTAATTTCATTAGTGTACATGTACAATAATTGTACGATTACAGCTTAATCTATTTTTAATTAATATATTTAGCCTATTATTTTCCTGAGGTCAGTTTAATAACAAAACACATCATTGCCACGTCGTGTAAGTTCTTTGTTTCATGTTCGTTAAAGTTGAAAGTAATATTTATTATCATTATACCAGAATGTATACTACTCAAAATAATACAAGGGCCACTTGGACATATGGGTCTCTCTTTAAATCAGAAACACGAATTCAATTTATTAGTTCATCATATTTTATTGCAATCATTTCTGCATCAATTCACAACTTTCCGGCACCTCTCATAAAAACTCATGGTGTCACGCTATGCAGTTTGCAGTCGTGCGCCTATGTATATAGTTTAATCATCAGCCTGTACATAGAGGTTAAAAGTTACGGTAGTCAAGGGGAGAGAATCAGAATAAATTAATTAAGTTTATAATTAATAAAAGTAGCGAATGATTTGCGCCCGTGCGGAACGCACTATGTTAGAAAACAGCATAGTTGGCTATTTTGTTATTGAGAAGATTAATTGCTGCCATGCGATATTCTATGTGTGAAATGCGTGCTCTAATCGCGAACGGTGTAGGGAATGAATTATAATTGGAACGAGTATGTTCTAGAAGATTCTTAGCTAATCGTATAAAACCCCATGCACTGTATATTTTGATAGGAGCAGTAACATTTTCATATCGCTTTTGTAGCCAGAACCAACAGATCCGAGTTGGGTCAAGGTGCCAGTTAGTGACTTTGTCTGTGGGTCGTACTGATCAGACTGTCAACGAAAAAGAGCCTAATTATCGGAAGAGGAGGACTGTTTTGGGAACACTTTGGAAGTGTTTGATTAACTGGAACTGTTCTAAGCTGTTTAGAATACCAGCTGTGTATTCTCGGTGAAATCTGAGTTATCTACGTATAACGTCGGGTGACCTGTGACTCCGTCTAGGACTTCTTCTGCCTGTGTATCACCTTGCCTAACCGTCTGTGCCTGTGTGTCTGTCCAGTCATTTTGTGTGTCTTTGTCAACAGGCCGGAGGATCCACTGGTAGCCGTAAGTTGTTTACCTCAATTTCTCAGTTGGCCATAGCGTTCGGGGGTTTGGGTTATGCATGCAGTGTGAATGGATAGTTAATTATGTTTTCTTAATTCTATTTTATGTTTCATTATTGGTTGCTGCATAAATACCTAGCAAGAGAGAGAGAGAGAATTTTCCAAAATGTATTATAAATTAAATAATTATAAATTGATATAAAAGAATTCGCTGTTATGTAGCGAAGAGATGACAGAAAGGAGGTGATTGTGAATGTATATGCGCGATGACAGAAGTAGTGACAGGGAGGATGAGTAAGGATGTTGAAAGGGAGACAACCATTCCGATAGCGGGATGCTTGTGCAGTATATTGTAATATAATTATTAATGGTTGCGTATTTTTGTATGTATTGTTGTAGATGTACCAAAACCAAAACCAAAACATTAGAGCAGATCATTGATGGTGTGCTGAAACCTTGCTGGTGTGAAGCTGGTGTGCCTCGGCCTATTACGCCGGTGTTTCCGTGGGTCAACCTCGGTTGCGAAGGTTGTGGTATTCGACCAGGGAACCTTATTTCGTTTATAAAGCACACACACGCACACTCCACCATTCACAACAAATAACTATAATCATCGATAAACAGTTGTGAGGAACAATAATTGTTTTACATGTGATAAATTATAAATTACAGCACACTGAAATATATTTAATCTGAATTGATTGATAAACGTTGTTGAGTAATACTACCTACTAGATTAAGTAGCCCTGTGATTGTATAGTTTTGTCCGGGGGAATTATTTCGCCAGATATTAATTAATTAATAATTTAGATTAATTTCTTACAAATTCTATTTTGCATAAAGGATAAATTTCTTATTCATTTTATATAATATAAAAGACTTGTTGTATCTGTTTGAAGTTTAAGTGGAACAAAGTTTGAATTTTTATAAAGATTTAAAGCAGTTGCTTACTGTATATTTACCTTGTTGTCAGTAAGCTGTTCCAGACATCATTATTATAAATCTTTTGTACATTTTGTAGTTAGACATTTTTTCATTTTGATTTAATTATCATTATTATTTTGAGCGAATTGTTTATGTATTAGTTTGGGGTTATACTAGTGGGATTGAGGGTTGGTTGGTTGGGAAGTGGGATAAAGGGAGTTAATTTTTAGTGCGAATGAGTGAGTGAAATAAAGAAATTGTATTGTTTCTTCTGGTTTTGTCTTTTAGAGTTTATTTAGGTGTTGGGTTATTTTCTTGTGTGGAAGTTGCACATGTCGAACCTCTGTTGAGGCAGTTGGGACGTGACATTTGGTGGCAGCGGTGGGATAGATCTAGGAAGGGATATGGGGCAGTAGTTAGGGTAGATTTATTTTTGATTGTTTAGATACCAGAAGTCAGTGTTTGTTTCTTTGTCGTCTTGTGTGTCGGATGAGTGACCAGTGGGTGGTTGGTCGGGAGTGAGGTTGAGCTGCGCAAAAGGGTTCACACCCCGAGCGTGTGTGCACAAACGGGGGGTTGAGGTGGGCAACTTTGTCGTCGAGGCCTAGACGATAAGGGACTTCTCCGGCTCCTGTTGCCGTTTACTTGTCATTTGTTCGACTGTTTGTATATGTGTTAATCGTTATTTGTTTCATTTGTTATTCACCCATTTTTTCCCATTTTCATTCTTAGTCCGCGACTGTATGCTGACGAGGGCTGCGACTCGGAGAGCAGCTGAGCAGGCGCGAGCGATGGACCAGTACACGGAGGCCGACGCAGCCGCTTCGCGTCAGGCACCGATGGACGAGGAAACCACAGTGAGTACGCCTTTCGCTCATAGTACTCGCATGGCAGCTGATCTTACTCCTACTTCAGTTAAGGCCGGTGCAGGAACAAGTAGCGTTGGCATGGAAGTATATCTTAGATACAAAGAGCTGGGCGCTAGCATGGGACTGAAGGGAGCAGGCCTAGCCAGTTTTGTAGTAGACGGGGCGAAGAGGGAGCAGGAGGCTGCTAGATTAGCGGAGGAGTCTGCCAGACTAGCGAGAGAGATGGAATTAGAGCGGAGAGATAGAGCGAAAGAAACAGCTAGGCTCGAGAGGAGGATGGAACGCGAAGAGAAGAAAAGAGCAGAAGAGCGTAAAGAAAGAGCAGAAGAGTTGGCCCTAGCAGAGAAGAGAAGAGCAGAAGAGTTAGCTTTGGCAGAGAAGAAGATGGAACGAGAGCGTAAGGAAAGAGCAGAGGAGTTAGCCCTGATGGAAAGGAGGCTAGAGCAAGAGCGCAAAGATAAAGCTAGAGAACTGAAGCTCTTAGAGAAGAAGATAGAATCTGAACGGGGTAATGTCGAGTTGCGACTGCAAGAAGAGCGCGCAGCTAGAGAGCAGGCCCGGGAAGACGATAGAGAAAGGCTTAGGGTGCAGTTAGAGCAAGAGAAAGAACTAGAAGCCCAACGTAGGAGGGATAGAATTCAGTCTGATAGCTACAAGATCAAGGTCCAACCATTTGATGGTAAAGAGGATATTGAAAGCTATCTTCAGCACTTTGAACAAATAGCTAGAACGCAGAAATGGAAGGAAGAGACGTGGTCGGCTAGGTTGTCACCGTTGTTGTCAGGGGAGGCAAGAGAGACTTATCTGAAGTTAACTCCAGAGCAGATAGTCGATTTCGAAGTGGTCAGGGGGGCTCTTCTGAAACGATTTAGGAGAGATGCTGACTACTACCGCAAGCAGTTCAGGGGTAGTAGGAAAGAAGGCACAGAGACTTTTCCGCAGTACTTGAGTTGAGTACAAGTCTTAGTGAAGAGATGGTTTTCTTTGGCTAAGAAAGATATAGATGATGCGGGCGTAGTGCTTGATGTCTTTCTGACTGAACAGTTGTTGTCAGTAATGAACCCTGAGTTAGAGCTGCTTGTGAGGGAGAGGCAGCCTGAGAACGGCGAGCAAGCAGCTGAGATTGCCCAGTTACATGTAGATGCGAAACGGACAGTGAGTAACAGGCCAGTGTTCGGTAGCGTGCCATACAAGGGGGGTAATCGTGCTGTCAATCAACCTGCAGGGGCAGCGAGGAGTGGTCCTAGTGGCAACAAGGGTGAAGAGGATAAGAGGAGGGAACCTAGTGGGGAGAAACGTCCTGTGAAGTGTTTCAGGTGCGGGAAGCTAGGTCACGTAGCGAAGGAGTGCCGTAGTCCGAAACAGTTGCTACGTATCACTGTCAGTCCGGATTCAGGACCGATTCACTCGGAAATGACTAAGACTAGTTTTAGTACCATTCAGCCGTACAACCCGTGGAGCATGGGAACAGTCAGGGGTCAGCCTGTGAAGATTCTGAGAGATACTGGTGCCGAGGTGGGGGCAGTAGCAGCCAAGTGGGTGCGTCCTGAGGATATGACCGGTAGAGAGATCGAGGTCATGTTCGCTGATCAGGTCAAGTCAGGGAAGTATCCTACGGCGTACGTAGAAGTAGACTCAGCTTTCGTGAAGGGTACTGTCGAATTAATCGTCATCGAGCAAGTTGTACCTGATGTCATTCTAGGCAACTGGGTTACTTTCAAGGGAGGCTATCGTAGTCCAGTGGCAGTAGACGGGTTAGAGTGTGCGATAGCCGCCGTTCAGACCAGGGCACAGGCCAAGGCAGAAGGGAAGCAGGAGAAAGCACTGCCGATTCCGAA
Source organism: Oncomelania hupensis (assembly GCA_036898135.1). Lineage (NCBI taxonomy): Eukaryota > Metazoa > Mollusca > Gastropoda > Littorinimorpha > Pomatiopsidae > Oncomelania > Oncomelania hupensis. Next base: position 66,333,703 of record CM072513.1, on the reverse strand, counting down.
GCCATTCCAACTCGATGTGACGCCCGATCAGTTGGCCAAGTTGCAGGAAGAAGATCCCACTTTAGCTAGAGCTAGAGAGTGCGAGAAGCAAGGGACGAAACTCAAGTCAGGCAAAGCGATGGTTAGCTTCTGCAAAAAGAAGGGCATTTTGTACAGAGTACACCATCAGGGAGAAGAGGAGCTAACGCAGCTAGTCGTGCCTAGCAAGCTAAGAGGAGAGGTGATGCGCCTGGCGCACGACCCTCCTATGGCCGGACACTTAGGTGGAAAGAGGACACGTGAGAGGATATGGGGGGTGTTCTATTGGCCAGGAATGTGCGGGGATGTTAGGCGATTCTGCGAATCATGCCCCGAATGCCAGAAAACAGTTCCTAGGGGTAGGGTAGCAAAAGTTCCGCTGCAGAAACTACCTCTAGTCGACGAACCATTTCAGAGGGTTGCAGTTGATGTTGTGGGGCCTATAAAACCTTTGCCTCATTCGAAGGTGGAAACTATCAGGGCAGAGATTGGGATGATGTTGATCATGGGAGCGATCGAGCGGGCAGTTCCACCAGTCAGTTCGCCGATTGTGTCAGTAAGGAAGAAAGACGAAGCAGTCAGATTTCGATTTGGTGGTAGGAAGCGTTCCAGGCGCAAGCTTGAGTATTTGGGACACATAGTGGGAGAAGGCAAAGTGCAACCAGAACAAGGCAAGATGGACAAGATCCAGAATGCACCACGTCCCACTACCAAGAAACAGGTCAGGTCATTCCTTGGATTAGCAGGGTACTATCGGAAGTTTGTGCCGAATTTTGCTGCAATAGCGGTGCCGCTGACCGACTTAACCAAGGGAGGCAAATCAGGTCCCGTACAGTGGTCCGACGCTTGCGAAGTAGCGTTCCAGACGCTCAAAGACCGCATATGTTCCAAACCTGTATGCTGTATGCCAGACATGGAAAAACCATTAGTGCTACAGACTGACGCATCAGAGATTGGAATAGGGGCGATTCTGTGCCAAGACCAGGGTTTGGGTTTACAGCCAATCACATGTGCCAGCAAGAAGCTAAACCAGGCAGAAAGGAACTATTCCACCATAGAGAAGGAATGCTTAGCATTGGTATGGGGGGTACAAAAGTTCAAGCAGTGCCTGTATGATCGGACAGTCATTGTGCAGACCGACCACAGACCTTTGCAATACCTGCAGCAAGCAAAGACTACGAATTGTAGACTCATGAGGTTGGCACTTCAACTCCAACCTTTCGATCTGATAGTGGAGAGTATTCCAGGGAAGGAAAATGTACCAGCTGATTTCTTGAGCAGAACTGAGTAGCGTGGTTGTTAAGAACTAAAACTGTTAGTTTTCGTCTTGGTGGGGTGCTGTGTCACGCTACGCAGTTTGCAGTCGTGCGCCTATGTATATAGTTTAATCATCAGCCTGTACATAGAGGTTAAAAGTTACGGTAGTCAAGGGGAGAGAATCAGAATAAATTAATTAAGTTTATAATTAATAAAAGTAGCGAATGATTTGCGCCCGTGCGGAACGCACTATGTTAGAAAACAGCATAGTTGGCTATTTTGTTATTGAGAAGATTAATTGCTGCCATGCGATATTCTATGTGTGAAATGCGTGCTCTAATCGCGAACGGTGTAGGGAATGAATTATAATTGGAACGAGTATGTTCTAGAAGATTCTTAGCTAATCGTATAAAACCCCATGCACTGTATATTTTGATAGGAGCAGTAACATTTTCATATCGCTTTTGTAGCCAGAACCAACAGATCCGAGTTGGGTCAAGGTGCCAGTTAGTGACTTTGTCTGTGGGTCGTACTGATCAGACTGTCAACGAAAAAGAGCCTAATTATCGGAAGAGGAGGACTGTTTTGGGAACACTTTGGAAGTGTTTGATTAACTGGAACTGTTCTAAGCTGTTTAGAATACCAGCTGTGTATTCTCGGTGAAATCTGAGTTATCTACGTATAACGTCGGGTGACCTGTGACTCCGTCTAGGACTTCTTCTGCCTGTGTATCACCTTGCCTAACCGTCTGTGCCTGTGTGTCTGTCCAGTCATTTTGTGTGTCTTTGTCAACAGGCCGGAGGATCCACTGGTAGCCGTAAGTTGTTTACCTCAATTTCTCAGTTGGCCATAGCGTTCGGGGGTTTGGGTTATGCATGCAGTGTGAATGGATAGTTAATTATGTTTTCTTAATTCTATTTTATGTTTCATTATTGGTTGCTGCATAAATACCTAGCAAGAGAGAGAGAGAGAGAATTTTCCAAAATGTATTATAAATTAAATAATTATAAATTGATATAAAAGAATTCGCTGTTATGTAGCGAAGAGATGACAGAAAGGAGGTGATTGTGAATGTATATGCGCGATGACAGAAGTAGTGACAGGGAGGATGAGTAAGGATGTTGAAAGGGAGACAACCATTCCGATAGCGGGATGCTTGTGCAGAATATTGTAATATAATTATTAATGGTTGCGTATTTTTGTATGTATTGTTGTAGATGTACCAAAACCAAAACCAAAACATTAGAGCAGATCATTGATGGTGTGCTGAAACCTTGCTGGTGTGAAGCTGGTGTGCCTCGGCCTATTACGCCGGTGTTTCCGTGGGTCAACCTCGGTTGCGAAGGTTGTGGTATTCGACCAGGGAACCTTATTTCGTTTATAAAGCACACACACGCACACTCCACCATTCACAACAAATAACTATAATCATCGATAAACAGTTGTGAGGAACAATAATTGTTTTACATGTGATAAATTATAAATTACAGCACACTGAAATATATTTAATCTGAATTGATTGATAAACGTTGTTGAGTATTCGAAGTCCCCTATACGCACTGTGTCCGGGGACGGAAATCTATCAAATCAATCAATCAACTACCTACTAGATTAAGTAGCCCTGTGATTGTATAGTTTTGTCTGGGGGAATTATTTCGCCAGATATTAATTAATTAATAATTTAGATTAATTTCTTACAAATTCTATTTTGCATAAAGGATAAATTTCTTATTCATTTTATATAATATAAAAGACTTGTTGTATCTGTTTGAAGTTTAAGTGGAACAAAGTTTGAATTTTTATAAAGATTTAAAGCAGTTGCTTACTTATTTACCTTGTTGTCAGTAAGCTGTTCCAGACATCATTATTATAAATCTTTTGTACATTTTGTAGTTAGACATTTTTTCATTTTGATTTAATTATCATTATTATTTTGAGCGAATTGTTTATGTATTAGTTTGGGGTTATACTAGTGGGATTGAGGGTTGGTTGGTTGGGAAGTGGGATAAAGGGAGTTAATTTTTAGTGCGAATGAGTGAGTGAAATAAAGAAATTGTCTTGTTACTTCTGGTTTTGTCTTTTAGAGTTTATTTAGGTGTTGGGTTATTTTCTCGTGTGGAAGTTGCACATGTCGAACCTCTGTTGAGGCAGTTGGGACGTGACACATGGGTATCGCCATTATAAATCAAAACGAGGTTAGAGTGAAACCAAGTTCCGGTCTGGCTTGTTTTGCTTTTCTCAAAGCTTGATGCATGACTTTTAAATATGGCAAATTGCCGAAAACGACGATCGTTAGAGCCAGAAAACGAGTGGGATAAGTATAAAAACGGTGGAGGAAGTACAAGCTCAGTGAAAGGATGCAAAAACAATCATAGAGGCCTGTATTTGTGGCGACTTCGGAGGTGCGTTGATCACTACCCAATGGTTCATGGAGAGTGCGTGTGTCAGGAGCCCTACAAACTGCACACCCCTTCAAATACTGACCAGATAAGAGAATGGCTGTCAAAACTACATTTAAAACGTCCACCGAAGACAATTTTTGTCTGTTCCTTTCATTTTACTGACCGAGAGCCCACCATTCAAAATCCATCTCACCAGCTGTTTCTTGGTTACGACAGCAAAGTGAAGATCGGCAGAAAGCCACCACGAAAACTCCAGTCGTCAGATGGAAGAGCTAGCGATACAACGATAAAAGAACGATCATCAACAGAAATTGAAACAGGACTTGAAGACTCTTGTAGTTTTCCATGTAAACTTGACTGTCACAACTGGGACTTCAAATCCACCAGGCAGTCTCTGCAACACTTTCTCTTTTATGCTCCCACCAACGCTTTCTCATGTGATTCGATATATTCTTGAATATTTGGAAATAACTCACTCAAAACACTCGGATAAACAATACGCGGAGAAAGAAACCGGAAGTATTTTTCACGGTAACGGAAAGCGTTACCCCTCTTACATGGGGGATTCCCGTTGGTGCATAGAATAGCAGAAAAGTGTTAGTTAGTTAATGCCCTTCACCCCTGCCAGGGTATGGGCCGCCAACAACAGCTCTCCAGAGTCCTCTGTCCTGAGCCATTCTTTCTAACTGACTCCAGGTGTAGCCCATCTTGGTGGTGTCGGTCTCGAGGTCGCGTCGCCAGGTGTTCCTTGGACGGCCTCTCTTTCGCTTTCCCTGGGGGTTCCACTTCAGCGTCTGCCGGGTGACGTTCGTCGCTGGTTTGCGTAGGGTATGCCCTATCCAGCGCCATCTCCTTTTCCTGATTTCATCTTCAGCAGGGAGTTGGCGGGTCCTTTCCCAAAGGTTGGCGTTGCTGATGGTGTCGGGCCAGCGGATCTGGAGAATCCTTCTGAGGCAACTGTTGATGAAGGACTGGACTTTTTTGATGGTGGTCTTGGTTGTCCTCCATGTCTCTGCTCCATACATTAAGACTGACTTCACATTGGAATTAAATACCCGTATCTTGGTGGCCAAAGACAGTTCTCTGGAGGTCCAGATGTTCTTGAGCTGAATGAAGACAGCTCTTGCTTTGCCGATCCTAGCCTTGACATCCGCATCTGTGCCGCCCTGCTGATCAATGATGCTACCCAGGTAGGTGAAGGACTGCACTTCTTCCAAGGGACTTCCATTCAAGATGACTGGTTCGGTACTGATGGAGTTGATCTTCAGGATCTTGCTCTTGTCTTTGTGGATGTTGAGGCCGACCTCCGATGATGTGGCCGCCACTGCATTTGTCTTCTCTTGCATCTGCTGTTGGTTATGGGAAAGAAGAGCAAGGTCGTCAGCGAAGTCCAGGTCCTCGAGCTGGTTCCACAGAGTCCATTGGATTCCGTTCCTACTTTCCCTAGTGGACGTCTTCATAACCCAATCTATGGCGATGAGGAAGAGGAAAGGTGACAACAAGCACCCTTGTCGGACTCCGGTTTTCACCTGGAAGTTGTCTGTGAGCTGTCCGCCATGGATAACTCTGCAGGACATGCCGTCATAGGAGTTCCTGATCAGATTGACCATCTTGGCCAGGATGCCGTAGTGTCGAAGGAGCTTCCAGAGGGTATCTCGATCCACGCTGTCAAATGCCTTCTCATAGTCGACGAAGTTGATATACAACGGCGAGTTCCATTCCAGGGACTGCTCCACTATGATGCGGAGCGTTGCAATCTGGTCCGTGCAGGATCTATTTTGTCGGAAGCCTGCCTGCTCGTTTCGTAACTGTGGGTCGACAGTATCCTTCATCCTCTCCAAAAGGACCCGGTTGAAGACCTTTCCAGGCACAGATAGAAGTGTGATGCCCCTGTAGTTGTTACAGTTGCTGAGGTCACCTTTCTTGGGAAGCTTGATCAGGTAACCTTCCTTCCAGTCTGCCGGAACATCTTCTTCCTCCCAGATCCTCTCAAAGAGTGGGTACAGCATCTCCACTGATGCTTCCAAGTCCGCCTTTAGCGCCTCTGCTGGGATGTCGTCTGGTCCAGCGGCCTTTCCGTTCTTCATCATGGTGATGGCCTTCTTGATCTCTTCCCTGGTCGGTTTCTCACAGTTGATTGGAAGATCCACATTGGCTGGTTCAATGACTGGGGAATTTGTTGGTGCTGGTCTATTCAGAAGTTGATCAAAGTGTTCAGCCCATCTGTTCAACTGCTGGTCTAGACTGTTCATGGTGTTTCCCTGCTTGTCCTTAACAGGTCTCTCTGGTTTGCTGAACTTTCCGGAGAGTCGCTTAGTGGTGTCGTACAACTGTTTCATATTGCCGATGTACGCTGCCTGTTCCGCTTCAGCTGCCAGTCCCTCCACGTAGGCCTTCTTATCTTTTTTTTATGCTTCTTTTTACTTCTCTATGGGCTCCTGTGTAGTCTTCTTGGGCCTTGGCCTTAGCTGCTCTGGTTCTGCTGTTGTTGACTGTTGCCTTTCTCTTCTTTCTTTCTTCTATCTTGACCAAGGTCTCTGCTGTAATCCACTCTTTCTGTTGATGTTTCTTTGGCCCCACTACTTCTTGACATGACGATCTTAGTGTCTCTTTCACTTTCTGCCACATGTTGAGTACACAGTCTTCTTCTTCTTCAAATAATTCTTGAAGCACTTCAAACCTGTTCCTTAGCGCCAGACTAAACTGTTCTTTTGTCTTTGGATCTTTCAGAAGGCTGATGTTGTACTTCATTCTTCTGCCTGACGAATTTAACTGGGCCCTCTTCAACTTCAGCTTCAGTTTCGCCACCACCAAGTGATGGTCGGACGCCACGTCTGCTCCTCTTCTCACTCTAACATCTTGCAGGGATCTTCGGAATTTCTTGCTAATGCAGATGTGGTCGATCTGGTTCTCTGTCGTGTTGTCTGGAGATACCCATGTACTCTTGTGGATCCGCTTGTGAGGAAAGATGCTGCCTCCGATGACCAGATTGTTGAGTGCACACAGGTCAACAAATCTCTCTCCATTCTCATTCATTACTCCTAAGGCGTGGGTGCCCATAACTGGTTCGTATCCGGTGTTGTCAGACCCAATCTTGGCATTGACATCTCCCATGAGGATGGTGATGTCCTTGTCTGGGTAGGTCTCAAGGATCTTCTGTAGTCTGCTGTAGAAATGGTCTTTAACATCCTCTTCACTGTCGTTCGGTGGAGCATAGCACTGGACAAGGTTCATCTTGATCTTCCTCATCTTGGTACGGAAGGATGCTGTTATGATCCTGGGGCCATGGGCCTCCCATCCTATAAGTGCCCCCTGTGCCTGATTGGACAACATGAAGCCTACTCCCTGCGTGTGGGGTGCATCGTTTTCTTCGTGCCCGGAGTACAGCAATAGTTCTCCTGTCATCAGTCGCCTTTGTCCAGCTTGGGTCCATCGTGTCTCGCTGATGCCTAACACGGTCAGATCATTATTCCTCATCTCAGCTGCTACCTGTGCCGTCTTTCCTGATTCGTACATGGTCCGAACATTCCATGTGCCGATGGTGGTTCTCCTGGTTGACAGAAGGATAGTCGGCTCTGTGGCTTCCTCTCGGCTTTCACCACAACGCGTCATAGGTCTTCGTGATGAAGTACCTTCCTCTCCCAGGATAAAGTTTTCTCTTTCTTCTGTTGTAAGCGTTTCTGTAGCGTGGTCTTTTTTTCTGGGGTGGGGGTGCTAACCCCACGCCCAACCCTCCTCCTTTTGCAGCCGGGCTTGGGACCGTCCTTGGCGGAGTTCAGAAAAGTGTGAATAACAAAAAAGATTTTAGACATCAGTCGCTTAAAATTTGAGTAAATTCAATTGAACTGGACAAATTTACAAAATCAAAACTTTAGAAACCAAAAATCTATAGTCAGTATTGGGTGTGGCCACCGTTTGCATCAATGCAGTCTTGGCATCGTTGTCTCATGGACCGTATCAGGTTATGGAGGATGTTTCCTTGGGCCAGAACTTCAAGGTTAGCTCCTGGAGGGAGGTTTGCCCTTGTCTGTCGACCCAAGACATCCCACAGATGTTCTATGGGGTTCAAATTGGGTGATCGAGCTGGCCAATCCATCCTTATGACCTGCTGTTGCTGCAGGAAGTCACTGACGATACGCGCTCGGTGGGGTCTGGCATTATCGTCCTGTAGAATGGCACCTTCCCCAATGGCCCGCAGAGCTGGGAGAACCCTGTAGCCAATACCGTTTAAACTGCCATGAATCTGGAGCAGGGGTGTTCTGAAGTTTGATGCGAAGCCACCCCACATCATGACAAATCTACCACCAAAGCGGTCATGCTCGCACAAACATTCACTCGACGGTCGTTGAAAGACAAGGAGAACCGAGACTCATCTGTAAAGAGCACCTTGACCAATGTTGCCTAGTCCACACCAAATGACGCCGAGCCCAGGCCAAACGCGCTGCACGGTGAGCCGGGGTGAGCAAAGGCCGTACTGCTGATCGTCTTGATCGCAGGTTTGCCTCGTGTAGACGGTTGCGAATTGTCTGGTCGCTGACGTTAACATTGCTGGCTGCGTGAAGCTGTCTTCTGATGGTGTTTGCTGTAGCGAACATCATCCTCAGAGCTGACAGGGTGATGAAATGGTCTTGTCTTGCAGTGGTAACGCGGGAGCGTCCGGACCTTCTTGGTTCTTGGACGCTTGCAGTGTTGTTAAACTTAAAGCGCTCCTGCAGCCTTTGGACAACTTATCCTGTACAGTAACATTCAAGACAATTTTATTCTGACAAATAAATTAATTAAAAATCAAAATGGGATTAATAGTAAGCCTACTATAACTAAAATCACTTTTTACTGCAATCATTTCTGCATCAATCGCTTAAAATTCGAGTAAATTCAATTAAACTGGACATACCCTTCATTTACAAAATCCCATATGTCTAACTCTAAGTGGCCCTTGTATTATTTTGAGTATCATATAATTGAAGGGCCATGCAATAGCTCTGCCTCTATCCACATCAGTCAATCATCGCCTTGGGGGCATAGTTAGAAAAGCAGCAAAAGCGCTGCCATTTATACCCAGAAAAAAGCGCCGATTGTTGAACTGAACTCAGAAAATGCAAGCCTTTCTGCACCGAGTGTGGTGTGGCTTTTTTTTTTTTTTTTTATTTTTCTCATAATGATCTTCATTAAGATCACAAGCACTAACATTGTAATTGTATAAATATACGTATATCTTTTATAAATATATATATTGGTTTGGGGTTTTAAAATTATGAGCGAGTTTTAACATTATTGTATGAAAGGAAAGTGTTTAGTTATTAATTAGTTCACCTGTTCTCTAAATTTCAATTAAAGTGATGTTTGATCGAGTGCATGTATTTTTATGTAATGACTATGTAAAGCGTGATGAGTCTAGTCATAGGCTGGAGTACCCGCTATATAAAAATCCGTTATTATCTTTATTATTATTATTAAATTTCAGTAATTAACGACATCACAGACTAAACTGAATGAAGTAACGGCAGTGTTGGTGGTGATTATGATCGGGTGGCCGGATGGGGATGATGATGATGATGATGATGGAAATAGCATAATGCAAAGAAGCAGCAACATCAGGAACTGTACGTTATCACCTGGGTAGCATCAGCATTAACCTAATATTTTGTGCAGTAATTAACCTCATATCACAAACACAGCAAAACACAAGAACACAACTCCACCCACCTACAAACACACACACACACATACACAAAACATAACACAACACACATACACACACAAACGAACACACGCGCGCGCCCACACTCACGCACACACACCTATACACACTCAATCACCCTTACAACAAGAATTGAAATATAATGGATTTTGATAGTGAATAAAAATGTACCAGAGTGATGTGCATTCCAATTAAAGTAGCTCACACACTCATACTCGTATCAAGTTCAACCTCACTTTTTCCACGCACAAATACGCCCACACACCCACAAGAAGTACTGAAAGACATAAAGATGAAATAATAAAGAATTGAATGAAATAAACACTGAATTTGAATTTAAGTTGTTTTTATTACTCTATTCCAGGGGCTAGGGGGTGGGAAGACTTGGAAAATATACAAACCAATACACTTATACAAACTACCAACTTAACCTCAACAACCTACTAAATAATAACCAAACGTCCTACTACTAACCATAATAATGGTCCCCTGACTAATGACCCAATGTTATACAATTATCTGACCAACCCTCGTAACTACGAATGAAGAATCCCTTAATTAAAAATAAATAACGGGTCCTAACTACGAGTGACCAAACCCCTAATAGCAATAGTGACCAACCAACCCCCTAAGAGTGACGGTGACCAACCAACCCCCTAAGAGTGACAGCAACCAAACAACCCCCCAAGAGTGACAGTAACCAAACAACCCCCCAAGAGTGACAGTGACCAAACAACCCCCTAAGAGTGACCCACTGTGCAGCGGTTTCCGCCACTGCAAACAGAGCAACATACAAAATCCATAAATAACTACTTTAACTTCCACTAATAATGATATCCGCAATTTAAAATAAAGCATTTTAAATCTACAAACAAAAATCTTTAAAATATTAAAATACAGCTTTAAAATAAACACAAAATATATACTTGACAACATTCTCAAATTTACCTCAATTTCCGCAATTTTTACACTATTATTTATACTTAAATATTAATATCAAACCGTCCACTTACAATCTTCACAAGACGATTTCCCCTCCCGTGCCACAGGCGCTTGTATCAGGACACGCGAGCGCCTATGCCTGTGACGCGTCTCCCTTTGGTTATCTATAATAGATAACAAGGGAGACGCGTCACAGGCATAGGCGCTCGCGTGTCCTAATACAAGCGCCTGTGCTCGAAACTGAGGCTAACCTTCTTCTCACAACGTGTGATCGAGAGATGGAACAATCTGCCTGCAGGCGTTGTGGAAGCAACGTCAGTGAACGCCTTCATAAAAGGTAATTTCCATACAGAAATCAAAATTTGAGTATGATGACTAATTAGCATACTATCTTTAGTATTCCCCTAACAACCGCAAATGGAACCGGACAAGTAAAAATGCCCAAAATAAAAGGGACACTCAAAAAGCCGCGAGGCTTATACAAGTCCCTCCAAACTAAACTAAACAAACTAACTAAACTTCAAGAATAGACTAGATGAACATATGCACGAACACATTCATAGTTTAGAAGAGCCTCCCACAGTTGTTAGATCTGATCAAAAGATCATGCAGTAGCCTTCACACAAACAAAAGTTTTTAGATTAGGCCCCGGTCAAAAGACCGGGTTTGCTGTCTTAGTTAGAGAAATATTGACAACAGACTCGGCGACAGACCCCAGAAGCCTAACGCTACGCCGAGAAGGCTCGGCGCTTCGCGCCTTCGCTGAATCTGTAAACCCCCCCCCCCCCCCCTCCCCTCTTCAACTTTTCCCAGGTCCGGCCCTGTTCATTCACGACAACGCGCTACACGCTATTAATATATAACGTAATCAATGTTTTAATGCGCCTGTGGAAGTAAATGGAAGCTATTGGTCCCAACGTCACTTCCTTTCCCTTCTGTTCGTCCTGCCTCAACTACAGTCAATAAAATGTGGGACACCATAAAGTTTTCAGCTGTCATATGTTTCCTAGTTTTCCTTGCTTCTTGCTCTCAAGGCAAAACGGTAAGTATTTCTATTTATATGAATGATTATTTTTAGTTTAAAGGTGCAAGAACGAAGAACTCCAAACAGTAGCTTTTGTTGTATTTGTAATCTGTCATTGATGAAATTATATAACAATAGCCTGTGTAGTGATGTATGCTATAATAAAGTTCTATGAATGGTCACATACTTCAACTTCAAGTTGTCAGATAAGAGATAGGGCTTTTTAGATTCTTGACATCTCAGAGTGTCAACTAGTTGATCCTAATTGCCAGAGCATCGTCTGTTATCAAAGGTGCTAAACTTAAATTGAAGTGTTATATATATGTTATAACTTAAAAATTATATAAGGCCAAACAAAATAATATGTCTGTTACGGTAACATAGGGGAAAAAAAGGGTCGGTAGGTCAGCTTCTTTATTCTTTTTTCTTTTTTAAAAAAAAACTTTTCTACGTTGGGTGTGATTTTTGGGGGGCGTATTTGGCTTTTTTCCAGACGATCCCCCCCAAAAAGTTTAGGATCTGGCCAAAAAATTAGGGTTGGTCAAGATACCGTAAACAGACTTCTTTATTTTTTTTTATTTTTGGGGGGGAGAAGGGTGCCTAACATTCTAACTATTGGAAGAAAATGATCAAAGTTGTTCTGTCTTGAAATGTTCAGTTCAGAGTTGTGTAGCTCATCTGTCAGAAAATCTAACTGCTGATTATGCTTCTTTTTTTTCTGAGAGACTCAGAAAGAAATATAGTGCATGTATATATAGCTTACACTTTATATAAAAAGAGTAGACATGCTATTTAAAAGTTAGACTTAGAGAAAGAAAGCGTGCGAGAGAGAGAGTGAGAACGAGAAAGACTGTGTATACGTATGTGTGCACACATGCTTGTGCCTAGGCTCTAGCTACTTGCGCGAGTACATGTTTGTAAGTGATTTTTTTTCTCTCAAAGATATAGTTTACAAAAAAGATCTTTCCTGTCGTTTAAAATCCCTTTTTATGTTTTTTTTTAATTGTTGATGTTAAGTTTTGTACACACTAATGCAAATGCATGCACGTACACCGCATGCTCGCACACACTCACGAGCACACACACACAAATTATAGGCAGAGGGATAGGCATCCCTGACGCACACCAATTGTTGTTCTAAATCAGTTTCCGATGGTGCTGTTGTGGAGGACTGCACTGGTAGCATCGGTGTGAGTCAGGGATGCCTACTCTTTCCAACACTTTTCAGCATCTTCCTAGAGCGCATCAGGTCAGATGCCCTTGCAGATCACGAAGGCACAGTGAGTCAGCATAGGGGGTAGAGCAATCTCCAACCTTCGTTTTGCGGATGACATTGATGGATTGGCTGGAGAGGAACAAGAACTTGAACAGCTGGTACAGAGGCTTGACACCACCTCCAAAGCCTATGTAATGGAAATAAGTGCAGAGAATACCAAATTGATGACCAACAACACCAATGGCATCAACACAGACATCAAAGTCCAAAGCCAATCCCACAAAACAGTGCATAGCTTCAATTGAAGCCCAATTGGAAAGACAGGACCATCAGCCTACATACCAAGGTAAGGCTGCTGCTCTCCCTTGTCATCTCCATCTTCCTATACGCTTGCGAAACATTGACCCTCACAGCAGATCTACAACGTAGAATACAAAGCATGGAGATGAGGTGCTACTGAAGACTTCTGGGCATTTCCTATACCCAGCACATCACCAACGACGAAGTCTGACAGACCATCACACAAGCCATTGGACAACACAATGACCTGCTCACAGTGGTAAAAAAAACTGAAACTCTAATGGTATGGCCTCATCACCGGATCATCAGGTCTTGCAAAGACCATCTGCAAGGCACAGTGCAAGGAGGTAGAAGAAGAGGGAGACCGAAAAAGATGTGGGAGGACAACATTCGAGAATGGACTGGTTTGACACTGAGCGAAACCATCAGGGTTGCTGAGGACAGAGAATGATGGAGTATGCTGGTTAAACGATCATCTGTGGTGCCCCTATGACCTCCGAGTAACGGGATAGGATAGATAGGATAGGAATTACTATATATTACTCAGTGCCAAAAGGGAGGTATAACTATACACATGTTTACTTTAGTCATTGTGTTATGTAGAAATCCCAAGGAAAGCCGATGCGATGGGTGACCAAGAAGGAGGCATTGACCTATCTGACAAAGGATATGACAGATATGGAGACTTTCAAGCGAGATATCCTGAACCCCATCTTGATCGAGCGCATTGCTGGCACACCTGAAATTGTTCAAGTTCGAGAAGTAGGTCAAACTTGTCTTTAGAGTTTAGTTACATGTTTTCGTTGTGTAAAAAAGTTTTAGGTTAAAAAAAAGTACTTCAACTTCAAACTGGTATTTTAATAAGCATTTTCATATAAAAGGTTTAAGGATTGTATTTTGTAGCTAAAAACACGTCTTGTGAGCATTTTTATCAGTAGTTTTTAAATATGGTATTTTTATCTAGTTTTTAAATGGTATTTTTATCTGTATTATAGTTTTTAAAAGGTATTTTGTAGTATTTGCTTGGTTCAGGTCTCATGCATGTTTCACGTAATTTTAAGTCAGTCAGTTTTGACTATTAAAAACGTATTACTTGTTGTGCTGGCTTGATTGTAAAATATGAAATATAACTCCTTTGTATTGCTCTTGATAGATGACCGAGGCTAAATGCTCAAGTGGTTGGAAACACAATGGCATTTCTATCAGGGCCCGTATTCAGAAAGACCCGCTTGCAAACCCTTTGATAGGTTGTTTATCTCAAGGTATAGACTTTGTGGTAATTTTTTCTTACCTTGGGGTTGGAGAAAACTGCCTGTAAACTTAGCTCGGTATTCAAAAAGACCTACCTCGAGCTAAATTTGAATCCCCCCTCTATTACGCATGCGATCTTCGATAACAATGCCACAATTGCATACATAGCAGACAACGGATCACATGAAAGAAAAAGAAACTTTTCCCATTGAAAATTTTTTGTTTAATTAGTATTGAAACAGGAAACCAAAAACATTTTACTTTCGTACTTCGACTTGGTCATTAATCTACAATCAAAAAGAAAGTATTCTACAGCAATTTTACTGCCATTAGCATAGATAGAACTTTAAACCTAGTGCTAAACACACAGTTGCAGTGAAGGATGAAGTGACAATGCCGGTTTGCATGTTGCAACTCCTCTCCTACTTCATCCACAATTCGCATGATGTCAATTCTTCTAATTGTGAATTTCTACATCATCAAGTATATTTAGCGGATTTCATCTGTCCCGAAAGATGCTGTTCCTTCATCTCCAATGCAAAATCATTGCGAAAACAATTGCATTCCCCATTTTTTACGTCGGCAAGGGTCCCAGTTACCTAAGGGGGGTGAAGGCGTTCAATTTTCGGCCGTTTGGCCAAGTGGCAGGGCAGTTTTAACTTCTCTGAATACCAGACAAGTCCAAACCAGCGGAAGGTAAAGATTTTACCCCTTCTCATGGTAAATTACCAGCGCTGCAATGGGTACTGCCTTTTTTTAATACGGACCCAGGGATGCTGAAAGTACAGGTCCATGCACTAAATGTTAGTAAGACGCTATATATTATGTGTATGAGCAGGGATGTTGCTAGGAAATTTTTTTCTTCGGCGATTTGGCCGAAACAGCCGTGAAACTTTCGGCTTTTTACAGAAAGTTTTGGCTCTCTTCCAAAGCAGTCTCACATGTTGTTGGTTTTTTTTACTAGATTCACTACGTTAACGTGCACCCTCCCCTCCATATATTAAAGGTGTTCTGTGGATGCATATCTTTGTAATAAAACATGATTTTAATAGTAGAATAAGAACATTGAAAAGAAATTTTATTTTCTTAAATTTTAGACACACAAAAACAATAAAAAGTGTAGACTGTTTCTTGACAGACCACAATACTGTCAGAGTTTCTGGGTTTAACCTTAGTAATTATCGAATCCTCACCTAAACTGCAAGCGTACAGCACAGGAATATCGCAAAAATGGACAAAATTGAGCCGATTCACCCGTGAAAACTTCGGCTCGGCGAGCCGACATGACGGACAGTTTATCGGCTTTTTTATAAAAATTTCGGCTAAAAGCTGAAGATCCGACCCAAACGACATCCCTGTATGAGTCAAATGTTTAAGTAAGTCAAACAATTTTAATAGGAAAATACCAGAACTAGGGACGAGTTATAGAACTCAGTTATTATTAGATTATGCTTCTGTTATAGTATTATACCAGTGTTTTTATGTGAGATGTTTTTGATTGCAGCACATAGTGTCCAAGTTGGAGAACCTAGGCTGGACGGTGGAGCTGGATACATTTGAAGATGATACCCCATATGGGCGTAAAAAATTCTCAAACATCGTCGCCACGCAGAACCCTAGCCGATCGAATCGAACTATTGTGGCCTGCCACTATGATTCAAAAGATTTCAAAACTGCAGAAGGAAAGACATTTATCGCTGCCACAGATTCTGCTGTGCCTTGCGCTATCATGCTGGAGACTGCCAAACAACTTGACTGCTTGTTGAGCAAAGGGCCTAAAGCTGACAGTGCTGTGAGTGCAGTTTGTAAGTAGTAGTAGTAGGTAAAGTACTAACAACAAGTTGTAAGTGTGGGAATAATATGCCTTATTCGGAAATAAGACGTATCTTGTCTTTTTGTTTTACTTTTAGTTACCTAGAGTTATCCTTGCAAAACATGGACCCTCACAGCAGATCTACAATGAAGAATACAAAGCATGGAGATGAGGTGCTACAGAAGACTTCTGGGCATTTCCTATACCCAGCACATCACCAACAATGAAGTCCAACAGACCATCACACAAGCCATTGGACAACATGATGACATGCTCACAGTGGTGAAGAAACTGAAACTCCGGTGGTATGGCCACATCATCAGAGCATCAGGCCTGGCAAAGACCATCCTGCAAGGTATGGTGCAAGGAGGCAGAAGAAGAGGGAGACAGAAAAATGGGTGGGAGGACAACATTCGAGAATGGACTGGCTTGACACTGAGCAAAGCCATGAGCGTTGCTGAGGACAGGGAAAGATCAAGTACGCGAGGTGGGAGGACAACATTCGAGAATGGACTGGCTTGACACTGAGCAAAGCCATGAGCGTTGCTGAGGACAGGGAAAGATCAAGTACGCTGGTTAACTCCTAGCGCCATGTAATGCGCACCTTGCCCGTAACACTGAAGCGCGGTGATGCGCGCCTCGTTAGTGCACCTTTTAGTCATGAAATCAAAGGAAATAGGAACTCTCCAGTGCGTGAGAGAAGGTTTAGTCAACTTCCAAAAAAGTTCACATGTGTTTTCCGCTATCATTTTTGAAAGTTTCACGTGGTTTTGTGTACTTTTTTAACGATTTTGTTTGAGGTTTGGGTTTGCGAAATTTTCAGCCATGGCAGGGGATAGCTTCGACAGTGATAGTGAGTTTAGTAACCTTATCGATCAGCTTATTGCTGAAAGAGCACAAGGACTTGGTGTAGACAACCAGAGTGAGTTTTCTTGTCTGTGTTGACTGTGCACACATTCACACGCAATCCACACTGTCTTGTTGTTGTTTTATTAACATAGTCCATAAAATACCTGTAATTATGAATTAATTACAAGATTCCAACAGGTAAAAATAGTACTAAAGTCAAAATGGTTCTTTGGGTACATAGAATAACCATTTTGTAAACATATCCTAAAATATGAAGTCAATGTGACAATAAATAAATTTTTTGCATTTTTTTCAAATTCATAACCCAATTTATTGCAATAAACTTGAAATCCTTACAGGATGTAGGCGCAAATGTACAAAGACCTTATAGGTCACCAAGAGTTAAACGATCATCTGTGGTGCCCCAACAACCTTCAAGTTACCAGGGTGGAGAATTCTCCGCGAATCCGCGGATTTCCGCGGAAGGCATTTGCATTTCCGAGAAAAAAATATTGAGTTCCGAGTGTGAGAAGCTGAGGGCTACCCTTTACTGGGCATAGCGGCCGAATGTCTAAACAGGCAAAACGTCCAAAAGCGTCCGTATCAACCATGTGGTTATATTCTCGCGTTGTTTGAAAGATTGCGAGACTTCCGGCAATTGACTTCCGGTTAAATTCTGTTGTGAAAACATTCGACTGCATTTCCACAAGTTTTCTCTGTGATGCGTTCGTTTTTTCAAAGGGGAGTTTACAGGCTTCCATTTATCAGACATTAAAGTGAGAGAAATGGACTTGGAGTCGGAGGAAGAGATCGGTACTGAGTACTGACATTAGACTGATTAGTCATTAGACAATTAGTGTCAGTAGTGTGCATGCATACGATCTTTCAGACTGGCATGAAAGTGAAGAAGAGGAGGGGGCTTGTTTGGACTTTTTAAAACTTTTTTTATTGTATACACATGGAGTAATCAAAAACAAGACATGACAAGAGAAGTATAAAAAGGTAGATAATCAAAAGAGATTTATTTCTGTTCATTTTGCATTTTATTTCATTTAAATCTATACACTAGTCACTAATACCTAAGATGTAGTGTTTTTACTAACGTACCCCTAAATATCTCTAAAATTATAAAAAATTCTTGCCTGTTTACAGCTAAAAAATAGACAAACGTGTGCCCAGTAAAATTTGAAATGTGGAGTTTCTGTGTAACAGTGGTGGACCTCAAACTTTGTTAGGCCAACAAATCAAGATTCTTAATTTTTTTGAAAGACATGTGCATAAAACATTCTTTTTTTTTTTGGTTGTTGTTGTTTCTATTCATGTTTACTTTGTGCTTTTTGCTTTCAGGAGAGGCCCTAAATTACTTTCAAAATAGCATAAATTCATTTTCTTCCAGGGGGCGAATACCGGGGCTTGGCCCCTGGGCCCCGGCCGGATTTCAGAGATTTCTTGATTCAGTTGTTCTCCACCCTGGTTACGGGATAGGATTAGAGTTATCCGGGCAGACACCTCATCTCGGAACACTATGAAAGTTACCTTGAGCTGCAAGCTTTTCTTCTTCGGGAAAAGTGGGTGGTGGTTGCAGGGCAGTGCAAGGCCGAACTAGCAGAGCTAGTTAGGATTACAACTGAAATCAACCTTTGGGTTGATCCGGAAGGTTTGATGGAGGACAGAGCAGAAATTATAGATGAGAAACTGTGTTCGTTTGCAAAGAATGTCCGCCCAAGCTTTAAAACCTCTGGGCGCAAAATGCGGGCAAGCCGGCCAAAGTTGTTTTCCCTCATATATCTGAGCATGGTCTATTGACAAGCTGATTGCTGGGCTTGCACTGAAAGAAGAAGAATGTAGTGTCTTGAGGTCAGTATCATCATATGTTTTATTGAAGATACATTTTGAAAATGTGTATGCACAAGTTCATAGATGGTAGATACATAAATACTGGATAAAGCAACATAGATCTCAAATACATTACTGTGAAGCTTCAGTAAGTGTGTGGAAGTCCAAGCTTGGCATAAATATTTGTGCTTGACTTATGTGCAGTCAGAAATTATGACATGCATTGATTATTAAAAAAAAGACTTCAGTAAAATATGATGATACTGTAGGTCAAACTACACTTTTTCTTCGATAAAAATAATAAAAGATGGGTTACTAAAACGAACAGCACATTTCGCCCCACTTATTTAATTCTTATAATTATTGTAACATTGTTTATAGATTAGTTTAGGTTGTGAAATGCCTTTTGTATTGGTAGATAGTACGGTCTGTGTTATACATTCTCAACTGTATAAACACAGTTTCAAGTTAAACCAATCATGTATGTTCTTTTGTTTCTTCGCAAATGTTCATTCCTAAAAGTGTACAGCAATCTGAAGCTTAAACGTGACAGCCACTATAGCCCAGTTTCAGATTGAGATGTTGCGTACGTTTTGACCTCATCTGTGCTGTTTGTTTGTTGACAGGGTACAGACCTGACCCTTCAGTATGTGTTTTTTGATGGGGAAGAGGCCTTCAAAGACTGGACACCCACCGATTCCATTTATGGTTCCCGCCATTTGGCACAGAAATGGGAGGACAGTGGCAAACTAGCTTCTGTTGTAAGTGTTCATTATTAACTTCTATTGTAAGTACCAATTATGAACAGAATTGACGATCTCTGTTGAACATATTGAATGCTGATAATGATATAGCAACGGCAAACGAATCAACTTATTGAATGTGGTAGTGTGATTTGGGTGGATGGAAAACTGTGAGAGTCCAGTAGATGAGATGATGAGATGGAGACAACACATGTAGATCATTTGTGAGGGTTTTTTTTAGAGTGGAAGTCTAATTCTGCAAGAAGACTTTACCATGCTATACTTGGTTTTATAGCTGATGAAGATGATGAGTTCCTATTAATTTTGTATGATGCCATACTGCATCGCTGGACCATGATTGTATTATAAAGAGGATGTTTCTCAAAATTTAAATATTCAGAAGGATTATAGCTGATGTTTTCTTCTTCTTTTGTGTGTGGGTGGGTGTGGGGGTGTGTGCGTGTGTGTGTGTTTCTTGATGATGGGATGGCTAGTCCAAAATACATTTTTTTGCACCGTCTAAGTAAATAAACCACATTGAAAAAAACAAAATCTGTCCTTCTTATTCATGTGTTGAGTACGATGTAATTGTATTGAAAAAAAAAAAGATCTATTTTTACACCAACTGCAGAGCTGATGTCAAAGTAAGTTTTGTGGGAATTTTTGCAGAGAGAGCTGATACTGCTTGATTTGATAGGGCATAAAACAACACAGTTCATCAGCCATTTTGAGTCCACAAGCTCCTTGTATGAACAACTAGTGAAAATAGGTGAGTGGATATTTGGATTGTTTGAGCAGCAAGTTTATTTACCTACAAAGTCCCAGTGTTGAACTTGAGTAATTTAACTGAATGAAAAATACCTTGCCGCTTTCTAAAATTGACAGTGGTACTGCGATGTACGTGAAGTTCATTTGTAATTTCATCAAAAACATTTCATTTAATAATTGTTTATTTTATAAAGCGCAAATTCAAACAGGTATCATCCACTCCCGAGCATAGCATTTAAGAGTGGCTTCTCTTCCTGAAAATGCGGGCTTTGTTTTTGAGTTTGGTTATGTATAAAGTACCTTTGCAAAATGGAGGAAAAAAACAATATTAACCCTTTTGCTGCCAAGATGGTTTTGCAGTGAGTTCCAACCCTTTGCCAAGCAAATTTGGCTTGCGAAGGTTAATAATTTACAAAAGATCCTAGCTTGGGCATTATTAAAAATAACTGGGTAAAACTAATTCTTTTCTGAAAGGTAATTGAATTGTGCATATGTTACCTGCAGTATTTTTAATGGGTTATTTCCCTTTATTCTTCTTTATTTTGTCTGATGTGCCTTAGTGGTAAATAGAGAGAAGCCACTCTTAAATGCTATGCTCGGGAGTGGATGATACCTGTTTGAACACACAGTTATGATATTTAAACTAAAACATACGCATGGAAAACATTTAATAATAATTCATTTACAAAAGCTATCACAATAACCAATGAATTAGGGAAATATGGGAAAATTACATGCACAAGGAAAAAAAAACAAGCGAAAATGCAGGAAAACCCCAAACCTGTATGCCTGTGCTACGACAGCGTATTATAGAGGGAGAATTTTTTTTAAAATCCTCTAGTCAGTGTTACTAGCTGCCAGTTAGCTTGTAAGGATGTGATAGAGATGGGATATAAATAATAGTTAGAAGGAAGATGAATGTGGATTGGTGTCAACGAGCATGTAGGTTTAGCAATTAATGACAGCTATTAAATGTTGATTGTGTGTTATTTATTTCCTCCCATTGTCTTTCAGAAACATACTTACGTAACAACGGTATGCTCTCTGACGGCCACTCTTCTAAAATCTTCACCTCTAGTCGCTCAATGGGTGGAATCGAGGATGACCACATTCCTTTCCTTCGGAGAGGTGAGTCCCACTGCCCTACCTCATTGGTAAAACGTTCGCCTGGCACATCGATGAACCCAGGTTCGAATTCCAGGGTGGGCAAGATAAAAAGTGGCCATTTTCACTGTCCATCTTAGCTAATAATAATAATAATAATAATAATAATAATAATTATAATAATAATAATAATAATACTGGATGCTATATACGAGCCTTTCCCCAAATCAATCAGGCTCAAAGCGCGGCGATCTGTACCAACATACACGCTCACCTGTCTCATCCGCACACACAACAAATACACATCCATCACTCAAACAGGTGGTGTTAAGGCAGGGAGATCGCTACTCGAAGACGGAAAGAAGAACGAATTTTAATTTTTTGAAATTTTTATATTGACTGCATCCAGTACTATTATTAAAGGGAGTGACCAGAGAAAACCCTCGGTGACCTCAATAGTCTCGTACATAAGTCACATATGTTCGCCCCTTTGCTGGAATGGAACCCGTGACCTTTGGCATAGGAAACCGACGGCTAGCAGTGTGATTGCCGTGATGGTTCAGTGATGGTTTAGATACCTATCCCCTCCTCAAAGGGATGCCATATTGCCAAATGGTGGGGGTAGATGTTAAACTTCAGTGTTCATTTGTTGACGCAGAATGGACCCCCGTTGGGGTGCCGGGGGTTTCAGTATAAATAGTATCCCCACTTTCTGGAAATTTAGTGCTTTCAATTCCCACTGTCGCTGTCTTTCTCATTTGCTCTTTCTCATTCCTGCTCTGTTCTATCAATCTGCTATACTATCTTCTTCTTCGCTAGACCAGTCACCTACCTTTTTTTTCTTGAAAACTCTTCCGGGACAAGACTCCTTATTTGTGTGTGAGGTCTGCTGGATCAGCTTGGGGATATTGGACGCTTTCTGCCAGGTGGTCACTAGGGCTTCCTATGATGTTATTATTTAGCAATATAGGCATTTTATATGTATGCATTTTGTTCATAATTTATAATGTTTGTATTCTATTTTGTTTTTGTAAACGGGGGTTCGATAAATTAGAGTACAGCCTCAGCGTCCCCTGCGTGGGATGTCTTTATTGTAAAGTGGCTGGCTGGTGGAGAGCTTTCAGTTTTACCACTAGGGTTGTTTCGGCAGATCTTTTATGCCGATCTGGGGTTGTCCGGTCCTGATTTGGCTCGGAACAGTCCGCTGGACCTAAAGCAACAATCATGTAATGTAATATAATGACGCAGAATGGGCAATTTGGTATACATCATAGGTATAAAGAATAAACATTGGGTCGATGGTCAGTTTGTCTCTCAAACTTATTTGAAGTATAAGGCCTACCGGTTTGAAAATGTGTGCAGAACTAGAACCTTGTTTCTTAAACGCATAATTTTCTATCTATAGTGATGGTGTTGACTTTTTACACGCAGAACTCACATTTTTAATAATAGTAATAATAAGAATTATATAATAAACAATTTTAATAATTATTATATAAATAATTATTATAATTATCTAAAGAGATCGCTACTGCAGAAGTAGCGGAAAATATCTACATTTTTATGTGTGACATTTAGATTGACTGCACCCAATGAAGGGAGGGAGGAAACTGGAGTACCTGGTGAACACCCTCGGTGTTGTGAAATGTCTCGTACGTAAGTCATAAGTTCCTCCCATGCAGGGTTTGAACATGTAACCTTTGGCATTGGAAACCAGCACCCTATCCACTGTGCTACCAGGCCACGCCAAAGGTTTATCAGGGTTGTTCAAGGCATACACGTGTGTTAAAGTGTATTTCTAAACTGTGCCTGTACCATGTGTTATGGGTATGTTGGACCTGTAATCTAGAGAGTTGTCACTTTCCAATACTTCTTTTTCTTCAGGCGTTGATGTCCTTCATCTCATCTCCACTCCCTTTCCCCCTGTGTGGCACCAAACATCAGATGACGGCGATCACCTGGATTACAATCTCATTGACAACTTCAGTCGCATCTTCAGGGTGTTCATCTCCAATCTGTTGCACCTGGCTCCGGAAAAAATTGGCTGCCGTAAAAAATGATTTCTATTTTTATCTGCTTTTTGATTGTGCCTTTTTTTTTTTCTTTCTCCCGTTGATATGTATATATATATGTAACATTTTCTTTGCTTTTTCCCTAATGCCAACATACATAGTGTACTACTGCTCGGCTGTTTGGATTTTTGGAAAATAAAGGCCGATTCTGATTTTTATTACGACTCTGATTCTGAGATTCAGAACTGTCATGTCTCGGGTAGTTCAACCCCATGACATCCTGTTTTTTTTTTTATCAAAACAACCTGAAGGTCACGTGTTTTTTTTATGCATAATCACCATGCACTTGTAACAATTTTTGCTTTTGCAAAGTCCAGGTCCCCAAGGCTTAAAAACTCTGTGTAGCCTTCCACTGAGCCATTACATGTAGGGTTGTGTGGACCAATTTTGTATGCTTTTGGTGAAGTTAACCTACACGGATCTGACACTTACCTGAAATTTTCTTAACATTCAGTATTACATCTTATTTGTTATGATGTCTTGTTGTTGAAAGCTCAATGCACATACTTTTTTGTCAATTAAGGTGTAGTCTTACAGCGCATCATGTCAGATGCCCTTGCAGATCATGAAGGCACAGTCAGCATAGGGGGTAGAACAATCTCCAACCTTCGTTTTGCGGATGACATTGATGGATTGGCTGGAGAGGAACAAGAACTTCAACAGCTGGTACAGAGGCTTGACACCACCTCCAGAGCCTATGGAATGGAAATAAGTGCAGAGAAGACCAAAATGATGACCAACAACACCAATGGCATCAACATGGACATCAAAGCCCAAGGCCAATCCCTCAACACAGTGCATAGCTTCAAATATTTAGGAGCCATTGTAGCAGACAATGGGTCCCAACAGGAAGTCCTCTCCAGGATCGCACAAACTGCTGCCCTGGCAAGGTTGAAGCCCATTTGGAAAGACAAGACCATCAGTCTACATTCCAAGGTAAGGTTGCTGCACTTCCTTGTCATCTCCATCTTCCTATACGCTTGCGAAACATGGACCCTCACAGCAGACCTACAACGAAGAATACAAAGCATGGGGATTAGGTGCTACAGAAGACTTCTGGGCATTTCCTATACCCAGCACTTCACTAACAACGAAGTCCGACAGACCATCACACAAGCCATTGGACAACACGATGACCTGCTCACAGTGGTGAAGAAACGGAAATTCCGATGGTATGGCCACGTCACCAGATCATCAGGCCTTGCAAAGACCATCCTGCAAGGCACAGTGCAAGGAGGTAGAAGAAGAGGGAGACCGAAAAAGAGGTGGGAGGACAACATTCAAGAATGGACTGGTTTGACATTGAGCGAAGCCATCAGGGTTGCTGAGGATACAGAAAGATGGAGTATGCTGGTTAAACGATCATCTGTGGTGCCCCAACGACCTCAAAGTTACGGGATAGGATTGGATAGGATAGTGTAGTCTTATTGAAGCTGAAATCTGAGGTAGTAAAAGCTCAGTCGAAGGGGAGTAATTAATTTCTGAATTGATTTTAGAAAGAAAACAAAATTATACTGAGATTCTGATCTCCATGTTAAACGTTGATCACATAATTAAGGTGAATGTAATTTTAGTTCATTTTGTGACCCCTATTCCCTATTTGTGAAATTAAATGTTCTCATGCTTCTTAGTATTTTGGTTGAAATTTATGTTACATACATTAATAGTGATACGAGATAAAAAATATAAACACATTTTAAATAACAACAACAAAAACAAACTAATGACTGCAGTTCTTGCACAAACTCAGTGCACATAATAGATGGAGTCATGTTTCAAGTAATTGTTTTTTCCAATCATGAGTACATTATTTGATATAAAGTTGTGTGTGCACTTTGGCGGTGTATTCCTCACAGTAGTGTGTGCATTTGTTCCTTTGTCATCGTTTATAACATAACCAAAACCTAATTAATTAAGTTGGCATTGACATTACTTTTCAAGTGTAGCAAGTAGCATATTACAAATACACTTTATGGCTTTGGTGAGCTTTAGCCAATCAAAATTATGTTCAGTAATGTTGTTTAATCTAGTTTTTGTTAGAAAATTATTATAACTAGTTTTGAGTAAGCTATGTTGTCTTACCTGGAGGGATAAAGTAGCATATTACAAAAACACTTTGTGGATTGGCTTTGATGAGCTTTAGGTATTGAGAAGTATGTTTATATATTAATATATTACTATTAATATATTATTCTAGTTTTTTGTTTGAAAATTTTTATAACTAGTTTTGAGTAAACTCTGTTGTTTTATCTGGATGGATACAAACATATTTAAATTAATTTTTGCACAAAAGGAGTATGTCTATGCACTAACTCTCTCATCTATTCTGTATGTTTCTTGGTTTGTGTTTGAAAATGTGACATGCCTCAGTACATTCCTATTTAACAACATGATTGTTTCTAGTAGTAGTAGTAGTAGTAGTAGTAGTAGTATGGGAGTAAAACAGGCTTTGACTTCTAGAATGTTCATTGCTGGTGCAGTGTTGAAATTGTTTGCCAGAGGCTATTTGATCTTATTTTGTTGTTGTTGACGCTAATGTTCAAAATCAGGAATGGAATAAGCAATGAGAAAACGTTTGTAACTGTGCTTGTGAAAAAGCTGTATAGATGATGTTTGGTAGGGTCATTTCAGTGGGTGTTGTTTGTGGTGCTTTTTTGTTGTTACAAATGAATCAACGAATGAATGTATTGTTGGCAATCTTTTTGCAGTTAATTCTACTATGCAAGAGGATACAAATTATTCATATATTGACGACAGCAGTATATCAGAAGATGAGTTTACGGTCTCTTCATTTGCGGTGACGTTTTTCATTCCTTTTCCTGTTTTATTGAATATGGTTGGTGTTGTGGTTTTAGGTCATTGTTTTTATGATGTGGGTGTTTTATGATGTTCGGTTTTGGTAAATTGGTGATGTTGCTGTGATATTACCTTGTTGTTGATGGACAGTATTTGCTACTAGCTTGCCTGATAACAGGTTTTTGGATAAGGTACTGTTATTACTTTTTTGTGTGCCTGTAAATGATACATGGATTCTTCTTCTTCTAAACATCATTACCTATACATTTGTTTGTGTATTGCTAGCTGCTTATAATATGCATTCATAGTTTGTGTACAAGGCAACAACGAGAGAGAAAAGAAAGCTTGTATGAGTATTGTATGAGGTGTCGGTTTGGTCGGCCTGCTTTACAAAAGCTTTATAAGGAAAACTGATTTATTGGTGTCTTGGCAATGCAGAGTTATTTAAGTGTATGTTATTATTTTTAAATATTTCCATAATTATGTGTGAGTGACTCATGTGTTCATGTAGCTATGTTTATTTTTTGTTATGGAAAACTGCTTTGTTTCCATATATCTATGTACTATACCGAGAAAGGGGTATAATCATGTGTTTGTGCTGTTAAATCAAAATTATGAATGTAAATTAAACACCATTGCTGACTTTAAAAAATGCTAATAATGTTATCATTTGTTTTAGTTTTTATGTGTTCATTATAATCTATTTTACATTGAAACGTGCAGTGACATGTTATTTTTCTACCTAGTTTAAAGGTAGCTAAATGGTAGGATAGGTATTTAGATTTGCTGCTGGTGGGTGATATTTTTTCTGGTATAAAAATGTTCATGTTCTTCACATTTATCACCCAGTTCCATGGCCATTTATTATTGCTTTGTTGCAGTGTTATTAATTCTAGAAATGCCACCAGGTTTA
Organism: Oncomelania hupensis; assembly: GCA_036898135.1. NCBI lineage: Eukaryota > Metazoa > Mollusca > Gastropoda > Littorinimorpha > Pomatiopsidae > Oncomelania > Oncomelania hupensis. The sequence continues at coordinate 66,306,698 of CM072513.1, read as the reverse complement.
ACAAAACACAACTAGTTGCTATAGTTGTTATTTATAGCCTATACCTTTCAGTATGGTTTTGACAGGCCAGGCTAGCTTTGTTAAGTTGTTTTTGAAGGGGCTGTGGTCTTGCATATCGACAGTGCCAGCAGTAAGGACATTTCTGTCTCCACTGGTAGTGTTGAGATTGTCTTTCATGAATTTGTCATCTGTCCATAAAGTGAAGTCGGGCACTTTATGTCACTGAAATATTTATAAATCAAATGGTGGTGGGTGTTTTGCTTTTTTTTTTATCCCTCATTTTTATCTCTGTGAAGAAATAGATGAATAAATAGTGAAATTTCATTAAATACTAACAAAGAGGGTATGAATGTACATAACTTGGCCATTTCTTGCATGGTTTTCACAACCATGGTCCACATGATAGATCTTGCTAAGATACAGTGTAACAACCCAAACTACGAGACGTGTTCTATGTGTGTAGCGCCTTGTGATCTTATTCAAGCTGTAACAATATAAAAAAGAATAATATAATTTTCAGTATATTGCAATGTGTTACATCCTCAGACCTGCCTACTCTCCCGCTTTTGCCAAAATGGAGCTCTGTGTATATATATATTTTAAAATCACCAATTTTGCCATGATATTATACAGAGCTCCATTTTGGCAAACCCTCGATCCCCTGTCTCCCGCTTTTACTCTGAGGGGGGTAGGCAGGTCTGCATCCTACATTCCAGATTACCAACATCAAAAAGTTGTACGCAGGCTACCAGCCATTTGCTATACGTTGTCTATTTTTTAAAGATCATGCCATGTTCTTAATGTTTATAATTGCTTAATGTTTATAATTGCATTGTGTTACACTCAAGTTCGATGTTGGTGTTTTCTATCAGTATCTGATTCAGCCCCGATGCTTGAATTCCTGATAGGGTGTAACTCAGATTCGTTTATTCACACAGCCCGTCCAAACAGCCTACAAGTCACAAAGTCGACGTATGAAGTTTTCCACTTTTATTCAGCACACATCAACAACTGCATACAATTCTCAATTCAACTCAACAACTTTCACAGCAACTTTCCAAATCACTATCAACAACTTTACTCTCTCTCAACAGCAACTCGGCACACGATTAAATAACCTCTCTCCTTTCCGGAAAGATTTCGTACATGGTAGAAATGACGTACTGCCACCAATCGAACTAAAGATCGTCATCACTGACTTACGTCATACTTCTCTCTTCCTGCCAAAAGAATGTTCTCCATTATCTACGACCATCAAGAAACTTCGATCGATAGTAAACAAACAGATCCAGAAGATTCTACAACAATATCGACCAACAAAAATTATCAACGTTATACAAAGCCTCTCCTAACAACAATGCAAACTCAAATCAAAGGTAAATAAACTCCATCATTGAATACTTTGCAAAACGAAACGATTAGATCTATCGTGCGCGTTTTAGACATACTTTCGCTCGTTTCAACGTAACATAACCCCCCACTCAAGAAGAAATTTACTTAATTTCTTTCAACAACGTTGAAACGTAATGCACAAACAAAGTACAGAATTAAGACTTATCTCAGCCTGTCTGAACACTATCAACGTTCTCAGCTCATTCACACAGAGTCAATGGTTTTCATCTTCAAATCCGCCTGGATATTGTCAATGTTCACAGTTTATCTACACGGTCAATGTTTTTTACTCACACACTCTGCTGAGGAAGTCCGCACCAACATTGTCTGATCCTTTGATAGATTCTACTCGCATGTTAAAGTTCTGCAAGTACATAGCCCATCTCATGATGCGACTGTTCACAAACTTGGCAGAGTTCAAGTAAGTTAACGGCTTATGATCAGTCTGCAGCACGAACTTCACTCCTTGAAGGTACAGTTCGAACTTCCGGATTCCCCATATGATGGCAAGGCACTCTTTCTCCATGGTCGAGTAATTTTTCTCAGCCCTGGACAGCTTCTTGCTGGCGTAACTGACCGGAAATAGTTTTCCCTTCGTGTTCTTGCATCAGTATGGCGCCGATGCCTTCGTCCGCTGCGTCTGTCCTTAAGACGAATTCCTTGGAAGTATCGGGCAGTCGTAGCACCGGATCCTTCGAAAGGAGGTCGCGCACAGTCTGGTATGCCCTCTCCTGAGACGGTCCCCACTGCACTTGGTTTGGACAGCCTTTCCGCACCAGGTCCGACAAGGGTGCTGTGATGGCGGAGTAGTTTGGTACAAACTCCCTGTAGTATCCAGCCAACCCCAGGAAAGATCGCACCTGCTTCTTGGTTTGGGGACGTGGAGCGTTCAGAATCTTGGTGACGTTTTCTAGTAGAAGCCCCTTCTGTCCTTCTTTCAGCGAATGGCCGATAAAGTCTACGTTGTCAGTCCCCAGAATGCACTTACTGGGTCTCACGGTCAGGTTGGCTTCTGTGAGACGGTGAAACAGCTCCCTCAAGGTCTGCAGATGCTCTTCCCAGGTGCGAGTGTGGACTAGCAGGTCGTCCCAGTAACACACGACATTGTCCATCCCTTTGAGCATCTTCTTCATCCCTCTCTTCAGGGTAGCTCCGCTGTTGACCATGCCAAAGGGCATCCTTAGGCACTCGTACGTCCCATCAGGGGTTATAAAAGCAGTCTTTGGTATGTCCTGTTGACGCACGGGGACTTGCCAATAACCTTTGCTGAGGTCAATCTTTGAGAAGATTCTACTCCCCGATAATTGGCGGAAGAGGTCTGCTGCGGTAGGCATCGGCTCAGGGTCGAAGACGGTGATCTTATTAACCTTCCTGTAGTCGATGCATACTCGGTTGCTCCCGTCCTTCTTCTTCACAACCACGACAGGGGACGCGTAGGGGGAACTGGACTCCCTGATGATGCCCATCTTCAGCATCTCATCGATGTCTTTCTTCAAGGATTCACGGGCCTTGAAAGGGATCGGGAAGGGCTTGGATCGAACAGGGATATTCGAAGTGAGGCGGACTTCGTGTTCGACCAAAGTTGTAGAGCCAGGGACATCGCTGAAGTTGTGGGGAAACTCGCCCATAAGGTCCTTGAGCTCCATCTTTTGACCTTCCGTCAAGCTTGGTCCTAGCGTAACATCACTGATGCCTTCTTTGCTATGGAAGTCTCCCAGTTCCAACAGTTCCTCGCTGTCAAAGCTGTTGTCGATCTCAGCTGCTGTTGCCACATGCACAGTCTCTGATGGCCTTTCCACGTACAGCTTAAGGAGGTTGGCGTGGTATATCTTGGAATGCTGGCCGACCTTCACCTTATAGTCGTTGATCCCCACCACGGTCTCCACTTCGTACGGGCCTTTCCACTGCATCAGCAACTTATTATGATCGGTAGGTAGCAGCACCAGCACTTTGTTGCCAGGTCTGAACTTCCTGTTCACAGCCCTACGATCGTAGTAGTGCTTTCCACAGTCTTGGGACTTCTTCAGGTTTTCTCTTGCTATTTCGAGAGTCTGCTCCAGCTTCTCCCGTAGCTCAAACACGTACTGGTAGCTGTTCTTCACCTCTGGGGTGTCTACTTCTTTCGTCCACAGTTCTTTCAGGATGTGCATCGGCCCTCTGATGGTTCTTCCGTACAGCAGCTCGAACGGAGAAAAGCCGGTGGACTCCTGCGGTACTTCTCTGTAGGCGAAAAGTAAGGCGTTGATGTAGCGATGCCATTGTCTGGGCTGCTCGCTGCACAGTTTCTTCAAGGTGGACTTCAGCGTAGCATTGAACTTTTCGACAAGCCCGTTGCACATCGGATGGTAGGGTGTCGTAGTCAAATGCCGGATGCTCAGCAGTCTGTTCACCTCCTTCATGCAGTCAGAGACGAACTGCGTCCCGAGGTCTGTCAGAATTTCTTCAGGCACTCCAAGTCTACTGAACATGTCCACCAGTGCCTCTGCTACAGTTTCAGTGTCAATCTTCTTCAGTGGCACTGCTTCTGGGTACCGAGTCGCATAGTCTACTAAAGTCAGTACCCACCGATGACCTTCTTCACTCGGAGGTCTTATTTCGCCGATTAAGTCTAAGGCCACCCTCTTAAAAGGTCGGTCGATCAAAGGCATTCTCTGCATTGGCACTTTAGGGACCCTTCCTCGAGGTATGGTCTTCTGGCAAATGTCACATGATCGGCAGAAACGGCTGACGTCCGCATGAAGTCCTGGCCAGTAGAATACCGCCTGGATTCTGTCTGATGTCTTTCTGATGCCTAGGTGACCTCCCATGATAGAGTCATGAGCTACTTCCATCACTTGGCGCCTTAAGGGTAATGGTACCAGTACTTGACGTAGTGGTTTACCTCCGTTGACCCTCGGGTGCTGGAAGATTCTGTACAGGATCTTGGCCTTCACCTCAAAATAGACCGTGCCACTGCGTTTGGTCACGTGATCTTGGCGGTTCCTGTACTTGTTTAAAGTGCTATCAGCTTCCTGGAGCTGAATCAGCTTACCTTACCCCTTGGGGTCATGAGCAATCTTGCCACTGTAGATTGTTCAAACCTATAAAGGGAACAGTGAAAGCCACAGTTGAAAACCTGTCTTTCCTTTATAGGCAAGACAGATTCACTGCGGCAACAGTACCCCCGTTGGAGTGCCGGGGGTTTTCAGTATAAATAGTATCCCCACTTTATGGAAATTTAGTGCTTTAAATTCCCACTGTCGCTGTCTTCCTCATTTACTCTTTCCTATTCCTGCTCTGTCCTTCACTCTGCTATATTATCTTCTTCTTCGCTAGATCAATGACCTACCTTTTTTCTTGAAAACTCTTCCTGGACAAGACTCCTTGTCTGTGTATGAGGTCTGTTGGATCAGCTTGGGAGTGTTGGACGCTTTCTGCCGGGTGGTCACTAGGGCTTCCTATGATTGTACTATTTAGCACTATAGGCATTTTATATGTATGTGTTTCATTGATGATTTATAATGATGTTTGTATTCTATTTTGTTTTTGTAACCGGGGTGTTCGCGTAGTTGAGGTCAACCCTCAGCCGTCCCCCGCGTGGGATGTCTTTATTGTAAAGTGACTGGCCGGTGGAGGGCATTCAATTTTCCCACTAGGGTTGTTTCGGCAGATCTTTTATGCGGATTGGGGGTTGTCCGGTCCTGATTTGGCTCGGAGGAGTCCGCTGGACCTAAAGCAAGAATCAATCAATCAATCAATCAATCAGCTTATCTCTGTCCACGATGGCAGCTTTAGAGTTGTCGGCGACCTTCAGTGGCGTAGACGTCTTGTCTCTCTTGGCCTGGGCCCTGGTAGTAACAGCACCGACGATCTCTGGTCGGCAGGGCTGAGCCGGAGTAACCACATTGTCCCGTAGCAGCTCTGTAAGGTCTCCATCGGGAAACGGCAATGGATCCTCCTCCACAACTTCGACGTGTTGGGTTGAGGCAGGACTCCATTCTGGATCGGGGTCGTCGGGTCGTCTCGCGCCATCGATGTTCCCGATCATCAAATCATACAGCGGCTTCTTCAGACAAACCGCTTCGACTTCGCCTATGTAGAAAGGTGTGCTGACTTGAATTTTTGCAACTGGCGCTTTCACACATTTGCTGTCGGCCATAAGTGTCCATTTTGAATCGCCAGTGAACTGTTCTTTAGCGATTAGGTCTTCTCTGACGATAACCCCACTGCAGCCAGAGTCTCTTAAGACAGTCACTTCATGATTTCCGACGCGTCCCTTTGAAACAGGCATGTTCTGGACGGTCACAGCTGCGCTGGCGACGACGGGGATGGATTTTCCGTTGGCAAGGAGAAGTTGGCCATCGGTTATGCACTCTTGCACGTCCGCAGGGGTAGCTGTGCGCTCGGTCTCACTCGGAAGAATGACGCTCCCGCCGCACACTTGATGGTCAGATCTACTGGTTTGCCGTTGATTGGAAAACCGCCTCTGCCGGTTGCCCGCCGCTGCGTTGTCCGTACTGCTCCGCTGTCCGCTACTTTTGTTTTGAGGACAATTAGCCGCCCTGTGGTCTGTAGCGTTGCAGGTGAAACAGCCTCTTGAATGCCCTTCCTGGGAGGAGGCGTGGAGTCCGTCTGTCTCTGGCTCGTCTGGCTCCCTTGGACCTGGTTCCCATGGTTTGCAGTCTTCTGAAAATGTTTCGTCGCGCTGGGTGGCCCCAGGGTTTTCCCATGAGCGATAAGATATCTTTCAGCAGCCTCAGTCACATCTTTAAGCGTCTGCAGCTTTTGTTCTTCTAAGTGGGTCGCTAGGTCCTTGTGACAGGCATTGAGAAATTGTTCCTTCACGATCAGGTCATGGAGACTGTCGTAAGACTTCGTTTCGCCTGATAACTCCACCCACTTGTGTAGATATGACGACAGGCGCTCCACAAACTGCTTTGGCGTCTCGTCTGACTTAGGCCGGCATTCACGGAAGCGTTTACGGTAGCCCTTCTCTGTAAAGTTGTAGCACTGCAATAGGGCCTCTTTCAAGACGTCGTAGTTTTTGGCGTCATCGTTCGACAGTCTGGTGTAAACTTCGAGAGCTTGCCCCGTCAGAAGTGCACTCAGTCGAATTGCCCAGTCTTGAGGTTGCCAGTTAGAGCTTTCAGCGAACCTTTCGAATCTCGCCAGATAACTGTCAATCTGGTCCTTCCCGTCGACGAAAGCTGGCAATTTTGGAGCCGTATGGTCGTTGGTGACTTGTGGCGCATGCTGATTGTTTTGGATACGCGCCATTTCTAGCTGGAACTCAAGACGCTTCAGCTCGAATTCTCTGTCTTCACGGCGACGCTGCTCTTCTAATTCTCGTTCTTCACGGCGACGCTGCTCTTCTACTTCTAGACGCTTCTGTTCTAGTTCTATTTCTTTTTCTAGACGCTTCTCTTCCAATTCTCTTTCTCGTATTCTCTCCTGAGACTTGACGTACTCCGTCAGCTGCTTGCCTTTTAGATTCAGTTCAACCCCTTTCTGCCAGAAGTCAGCCATCTTGATGCTTCTGGAAAGTTCTTTTAAAGAAAGTTCTTTTCTGGAAGGTTCTTCTTCTAGAAAGTTCTTGACTGTAGAGTTCTTTTTTTTTCTGGAAAGTTCTTGACTGTGCTGTACCTTTCTAGACTGTTCTAGAACAGCACGCTTTCTGCAGTAGCGCTGATGCTTGTCACTAGTCGCCTTCGCTGACGCAGGCCCCGCTGTCCTCGTCGAATGCGACGCTGCACCACGCTGGTGTTGATGTATACGCTCCTGTGCTGAAGTAGACGCGACGTCCGCTCGCCGCTCTCTGTAACACTGGCGATGTAGCTCCGAGACTGTCCCTCGACGTAGTCTTACGTAAGCCACTTAGTCCCGCTCTGTTGTTCGCTCACGAAGCAACTCTTCGGCGACTACACGCCCTTGCAGTCAACCCGAACCTATCGGTGATGTAGTCCCAGTATGTTGGCCCCTCTCGACGCAACTCGTTGGCGGCTACCCTCGATGACTGCCTCTCGTAACGTTGACTCGCTTGTTGTAGCAGTTGAACCCTTGGCTATGGCGTGAATCGCGGCTTGACCCCCAAAATGTTACACTCAAGTTCGATGTTGGTGTTTTCTATCAGTATCTGATTCAGCCCCGATGCTTGAATTCCTGATAGGGTGTAACTCAGATTCGTTTATTCACACAGCCCGTCCAAACAGCCTACAAGTCACAAAGTCGACGTATGAAGTTTTCCACTTTTATTCAGCACACATCAACAACTGCATACAATTCTCAATTCAACTCAACAACTTTCACAGCAACTTTCCAAATCACTATCAACAACTTTACTCTCTCTCAACAGCAACTCGGCACACGATTAAATAACCTCTCTCTTTTCCGGAAAGATTTCGTACATGGTAGAAATGACGTACTGCCACCAATCGAACTAAAGATCGTCATCACTGACTTACGTCATACTTCTCTCTTCCTGCCAAAAGAATGTTCTCCATTATCTACGACCATCAAGAAACTTCGATCGATAGTAAACAAACAGATCCAGAAGATTCTACAACAATATCGACCAACAAAAATTATCAACGTTATACAAAGCCTCTCCTAACAACAATGCAAACTCAAATCAAAGGTAAATAAACTCCATCATTGAATACTTTGCAAAACGAAACGATTAGATCTATCGTGCGCGTTTTAGACATACTTTCGCTCGTTTCAACGTAACACATTGTTTTCATTTTATTATTCAATTACATTTTGGATGAGGTTATTTTCTGGATATTGGTATGGTGTGTGGTTAAAAACCGTTTATCAGTTAAGTGCTATTGAGAGCAACAGTATGTATTAAATATTGTTACCACAATGGTGACAATGTGTGTGCATTTATTTGTAATTTTTATAAATTCAGTCTATACTGTGAGACAATGAGATGTGTCAAAAATCAGTCACATTTGTCAATTGTTCAAATATGTATGAGAACTTTTGTGATATTTGTTTTACGTTTCAGTTTCTTCATAATTTGAATTTTCATGAATGCCTAAAACTAAATATATTACGTGTGTTTAATAAAGATAACTCAATCAGAGTTCTATGTGGTCTTTGACCCCACCTCTTTTAGCATTCATTGTTTTGATTATTCATTTGTGTGTACTGATGAATGTGTTTACAATATAATAATAACAAATAGTTACTCACCCTGTTGGGGTTCCCCACTTTCTGGAAATTTAGTGCTTTAAATTCCCACTGTTGCTGTCTTTCTCCTTTGTTCTTTCTCATTCCTGCTCTGTTCTATCAATCTACTATACGATCTTCTTCTTCGCTAGACCAGTCGCCTACCTTTTTTCTTGAAAACTCTTCCGGGATGAAACTCCTCATTTGTGTGTGAGGTCTGTTGGATTAGCTTGGGAATATTGGAAGCTTTCTGCCAGGTGGTCACTGGGGCTTCCTATGGTGTTATTATTTGGCAATGTAGGCATTTTATATGTATGTGTTTTGTTGATATTTTATAATGATGTTTATATTCTATTTTGGTTTTGTAAATGGGGGTTCGATAAATTAGAGTATAGCCTCAGCGTCCCCTGCGTAGGATGTCTTTATTGTAAAGTGACCGGCTGGTGGATTGCCTTCAGTGTTACCACTAGGGTTGTTTCGCAGATCTTGTATGGGGATCAGGGGAGTCCTCTTTCAGTGAAGTTGTGGTCTTGATTTTGTGGTCCTGATTTGGCTCTTTGCAGTCAGCTGGACCCTGTAAGCAATGAATAACTAACCCTGTTGGGGTGCCGTGGTTTTCTGTATAAATAGTATACCAACTTTGTGAACATTTAATGCTTTAAATCACCACCGTTTCTGTCATTGTCATTTGTTCTTTCTCGTTCCTAATTTGTTCTATCAATCTACAATTTTCTTCGCTAGACCAGTTGCCTACCTTTTTTCTTGAAAACTCTCCATTTGTGTATGGGGTCTGATTGGGTCAGTTTTGGGATATTTGACGCATTCCACCAAATGGTCCCAAGGGCTTTCTGCGGTATTATGTAGCAATGTATGGATTTTATATGTATGTTTTGTTAATATTTTATAATGATGTTTATATTCTATTTTATTTTTGTAAACGGGGGTTCGATAAATTCGAGTACAGTCTCGGCGTCCACTCCATGGGATGCCTTCTTTGTAAAGTGACCAGCTGGTGGAGTTCCTTCAATGTTACCATTAGGGTTGTTCAGCAGCTCAGGGAAGAGTCCTCTTTCAACCCAGTTGTGGTCCTGATTTGGCTCTTTGCAGTCCACTGGACCCTATAAACAATGACTAACTATCAACTAACAAATAGTTACTTGTATAAGCACCTTTCCGGAGACTAGTTCAAACACAGTGGGTGTTGTAAAGGAATACACACAAAGGATAACAAAACCACTAGAACAAACCATGTAAAGGAATAGGACTGTGAGACAGAAAGACTGTGAGACAAAAAGACGAAGAGTGACAGACACAGAGGTGCCAACCAGTACGGATTGACCGTATTTAATTCCGGCGAAGTGAATTAAATACAGAAATACGGTAGCTTTTATAAAAATACGGAGGAGAAGTTGCAGATCGTTTATCTTTGCCAGCGGTGCTTCTGTACCGGTTTCTGGTCTCATAATAGTACTCCTGCACTCACTGAACGTCGCAGTGTTCAACAAGCTGATTTTCATGGTGATTTTAGAGTAAAACAAGTGCGGTGTTCAACAAGCTGATTTTCATCGTGATTTTAGAGGACTGAAAATAGCATGCTGTTTCAGAGGGAAGCGTGTCGTTAATTTATAGTGTCATTGACTGGTTTTTGCGAGAAAAAAAATACTGACAAGTGTTAAAAAATACTGACAAATGGGTGCGGAAATACTGACAAGAAGATTAGGGGGTTGGCACATCTGCAGACATTTTATGTCAGAAAATAAAATACAGAAAAGTGTGAACATGGTGTAATTCATTTACTGTGACATTTTACTGGGACAGATTTAATTGTTATAATAACATACAATGGAAAAGCTTGTTCATTTTTTCATGTTCAATAATAACTCACTTTCTTTAAATTCATTGTTTAGCATAAATATTTATTTATACAATGTTATCAATCATACAATCATTGTAAAATACAAAATCAAGAAATTTATTCTTTTCTATTGCAGGGGCATATACATGTTAGAAAAATAATCTCTTTGATTGAATAAAGTGCACATAGCATCTTGTATGTACCCCAATACACATACAAATGCCAAAATAAAAAAGTACACATACAAACACATATGAAAACAAAAATTATGCCATGAGCAAAATGTACAGATCATTATGGCACATTCATCTTTTTGGGGAAGGAGAGAAAAATAATTAATGATACTTTTATCAGTCTTTTCACATCAAATTGACTTCATATTTCAACTGATTTAAAATAATAACAACCACTACAAATGCATTTTCACTGAAAAAGAAATAAAATCCAAGCTACAGAATAAATTATAATAATACTTTTTCCTTCCTCAGATGTAGATATTTTTTACTACACCACAAAAAAACGTCATTTTTGTATAAAATGCACTCTTTATGATACTGGATTTTATCTCCCTTATACAAATTTGTTAATAAATGAAAAAAAAAATATTAAACACAGAGTATCAACAGCATGTTTAATCCTCCAAGAATTCAATCTTAATTTGTAAACACAATTGGCAATATGCTGTGAACATGGATTATGACTATTATTAATTCCATTTGTATTAAAATTGGAGAGAATAAAAAAACAAAAAACGTATGAAACGTCACACAAAAAACGAAGTTCAATCATTTTCAAAAAGGCACATCAAATTATAATTTGAACCAAAAATTACAGAAATAATTTTTACACAGGAGAGAGGCGATTTTAAAAATACAGACTGAAATGAAGTAATCATGTAATGAGTAGGTTGTCATGGTTCTACACTACAACAACAGCAGCATCTGCCATTAGTACCATTCGAATCGCTTTAATAATAAGTGATAGTTTATTATCCCTTTTTATCGGGAAACTCTGGGCTGCCTCCCCCGGCCGGGGAAGGCGTAGTCGCAGCCAGTGGCGCGCCCAAACCCTACCTACCTAACATATCTGTGATTTTTTTTAAATTTTTGCTGAGGGAGCAAACCGGAGTACCCGGAGAAAACCCCCAAGATGTTGCCCGAGTCAAAAGTAAATAATATTCGGAGAAACATAACGCCCAGGTGCTGGCTCGAACCCACACCTGTCAGGCACCATTGGTTTCTGGCTTGTGGACAAGGCAAGTTAGTCCCGCCTTAGCCCACTTGGCCACAACGCTCGCTTCAGCGATACAGCAATCTATCTGCCTCTTGTCATGTACAAACATAACTTAAGGTCATTTTCAAAGGTTTGTGCATCAGTGTTATCAATCCTGATATAATGTTTTCTAGTCATAGCTTTTGATAAAATTAAAAAAAAAAAAACTTGTGTAACATCTATAGAAAAATGTGTAATGCCAACTAACATACATGTGTGAAAAATTTGGGCACAATTTTCTTCTATTTGTGCATAACTGAGAACTCCGTATTTTAAGTAATATATTAACCACATATCTCTTTAGATTTAAAACTGTTGTGAAAAAAGAGTGAAAACTAATTAATGTGAATTTAACGTTTTAAAAACAAACAAGATGGCATGCCATTCAAATTTATCTCCAGACACACACACATGGCCGAAAATAAAAAGCATTTTCCAAAGTGTTAATTTTCTTAGCGGCATTGTGAGACCCGGCTTTGTCCTATCGAAAGAAAAACAAGGAATGATGAGCCACTATCATACTCAGACCGTGACTATCTGAACTACACATATGCAAGAAATACAAATTATCCAAATGGGCTGAGCCAATTTTTAGATAGAGAGCAAAACGTGCGTAGAAAATGGTGAAGCGCAATAACTTGATCTTTGAGAGAGGACTAATATGAATGATCTAACATCAGCAGCAGTACTTAAAGTATCCCCAAAGTCAAAATGATGAATTTCATTTCAGTTATTTTTTTAGATAAGGCTTTTTGCTCGTTTTGAACAAAAAAGTTACCTTCGGAGGGACAGACTGACTGAAAACCGAACTGCTACCTACTGAAGGATGGGCCATGATCTGGAGTACCTGATTACTAAACTCGAGAAAATCGCTTTAGTCGTATTTGAGAGATTAAGGTGTTTAGCAATAAAATGTCTCCAGTGACCTTGACTTTTTTGCAGTAGAGCAAATGTGGTGGCATGTCATTAACTAGGTAATGTCCCTATTGATTGATTTATTGTTGCTTTAGGTCCAGCGGACTCTTCCGAGCCAAATCAGGACCGGACAACCCCCGATCTGCATAAAAGATCTGCTGAAACAACCCCAGTGGGAAAATTGAATGCCCTCCACCGGCCAGTCACTTTACAATAAAGACATCCCACGCGGGGGACGGCTGAGGGTTGACCTCAACTACGCGAACACCCCGGTTACAAAAACAAAATAGAATACAAACATCATTATAAATCATCAATGAAACACATACATATAAAATGCCTATAGTGCTAAATAGAACAATCATAGGAAGCCCTAGTGACCACCCGGCAGAAAGCGTCCAACACTCCCAAGCTGATCCAACAGACCTCATACACAAACAAGGAGACTTGTCCAGGAAGAGTTTTCAAGAAAAAAGGTAGGTCATTGATCTAGCGAAGAAGAAGATAGTATAGCAGAGTGAAGGACAGAGCAGGAATAGGAAAGAGTAAATGAGGAAGACAGCGACAGTGGGAATTTAAAGCACTAAATTTCCATAAAGTGGGGATACTATTTATACTGAAAACCCCCCGCACTCCAACGGGGGTACTGTTGCCGCAGTGAATCTGTCTTGCCTATAAAGGAAAGACAGGTTTTCAACTGTGGCTTTCACTGTTCCCTTTATAGGTTTGAACAATCTACAGTGGCAAGATTGCTCATGACCCCAAGGGGTGTAATGTCCCTATGAAGTTTGGGAAAATCCGTTCTGTGGTTTGTGAGAAACGGCTTCCAATGTATTGGGCCGAACGACTTGGCTCGTTCTGGTTCGGCCAGTTTAAACATAAAAACCAACATTCTGTTCAGAACAGCCAGTGCAGACTCAGTTCTTTTACAATTGAGCCTGTGACTGCAGCTAACAGTTGCAAAGACTAGAACAGTTCTAAGGGCCCTAACAATTAAACTCTGACCAAATATGCTGTCCATAATTTACAGGCTACACAAGACAAATTGCAAAGGCACATCAAAGAACAAGATATCAGCACCAAGACAGAAGTTACAGAGAAGCTTCAATTTTTTAAAAGGAAAATAAGAGAAATTGCTGCGCTTAATTTCACATATATAAAATCCAACTATTATTTTACATTTTTAAAATTATGCCGATTTAAAATAAAAATAATAAGAAATGCATACATGCTAACTACTAAAAAAACATGATAACAACAATGTTTAAAGGCCATGCAGACATAGTTGCTAGCAGCTGTGGCCATTACAAGGAAATATCAAAACCTTATGAACTATACAAACTCTTTTTGGTCTCAATTTTGATAATCTTACAAAATGTGTTCATAACTTGGCCTTAGAATCAGAATCTCTATTGTCCCAACAAATAATAAGTAAATTAAAAATGAGCTTGCAGCACACAACAAACTAGAAGGGTAAAGCCCATATAACTCACATGTTCCTTATGGAACTCGCAATATTTAACATGAACAGAAGTTTCCCACAACCCACCCTTCTCCCCTCAAAAAAAAAATGAAATGGTGGCATTAAAATGCAAAGTAATATCGACTGATCTTTCTATGCTCTTGACCTTGAGATGACAATCATGTACTATCAAATAAAGTACAGCAAAAGTTGTATTATGACAACAAAAAACGGTGATCTTGCTTCAGTTACCTTGACCCCCACATGATCATATTTGACCCTTGTATGTATTATAATATATACGTATAAGGGTCAAACATTAACATGACTCATACATGTCTGATCAAATAACCTTTTGTTGTTGCACACTATGGGGTTTAATATACAGCTATTCCACTATGTACGATTATCTGTTTTTTAAATCTGGAAAATTAGTTTTTCTTGGGGCGAGTACATAGATTCACATTGCTATGCATGCGAGTCAAAAATCATCTGACAGTAACATACACACAACACAGCAAGTACAGAATACAAGCTAAATGAAACCAGCAGGGAGCGATCGTTCATTTATTCAACCTCTCATTTCAAGCACCGTGTTGAACTAAAACGTAACCTAAACGCTCAGCCCAACCCCATTCCCTGCACCTGTCACCTGAGATGAAAGCTCATGAAAGCTAATAATACACTTTTCTCGATCTCATCTCTCTAGACTTGCAGGTTGAACATCCTAGCATAACTTGCAATTATCATAACATATTCGTACAAGGGTCAAACATTAACAGGACTCATGCTTTGAGCTCGGTTGCGAAAAAATATGAAACAGAAAGTGAACTGGAGTTCGAGCTTGTCAAATCCAATATAATGCTGATGTAAAAACACTTCCAGTGCTAGTGGTAAATATTTATGCACAATTCATGAAAGAAATACTATTGACTATATCAAATGCCTGTGCCTGGTACTAACACACCCACTCCACCATACCTACCTTGCATCCTCACACATAAAGAGAGAAAATGTCACAAGTGTACAGCAGTTTAAATGAATGCTAATTTGGGTGAGGGGAAAAGGGAGAGGGGAGCGGACACAAAGTTTATTTATATTTTCACATATTTACATGGGTTTAAAAGAAAATGTTATACACTATTCTGGTGCAAAATAACTTCAGAGGAATGTCTTCAAAGCAAAGTTTCTTCTACAGTTCAGATTATTTGAATATACATCACCTCAGTACAGGAAAAGAATATACCCAAAAGTGTTCTTAAATTAATAAAACAAAAGATAAGTAAAGTAAAGTTTATAAATATCTTAATTTGTAATTGTAAATAACTAAATTAATTAATCTATAAAAAGCACTACAGGACTTCACAATCTAATGATACCAAGCTCAAATAAAAGTAATCAGCTCAACAAAAATCTAAATACACTGTACAACTTTTGTCAGTGATTAGAGATCGCGTCAGTCTTTGGTACCTTGGAACAACAGTTGCTACAGCAGAAATATAAAAGTAAATTTGATTATTTCATTCATTAAAAGCCTACAGAATATCACTATGAAAGTGGTAATCAATGCAATCAAGTATCACGAAGCTTGAATTTTGCGGTGGATATTTTAGGCAAAACTGTTCAACATTTTTTAGCAACAAGCCAAATGTTTACATTAAATGCATAAACACTACAAATTTAATTTTCAAGATCATGGTTGAGACATCATAACTAGAAGGGCAGGCCACTCACATGCTCCTTTTGGAACTAGCAAACTTTAACATAAAACTTTGGCCCAGAAAAAACAAAATGAAACTGTGGCATTAAAATGCAAAGTAATACCGACTTTGACCTATGATCTTGACCTTGAGATGACCATGACCTCTGGCTCAGATACACTCATGTACTATCAAATAAACTATAGCAAAAGTTGTATTACTCCCAAAAAATGGTGACCTTGGGATAACCTTGACCTTCATGTGACCTCTCATGCTTGTCTGATCAAATAACCCAAAATGTTGTTGCATACTATGGGTTATATAAACAGCCATTCCATTGTACAATGACCTATTTTTTGGTATGTTTCTGCAAGGCCTAAAATGATCTTGACCTTCAAGATCAACGCAAATATATGAAAGATCAATCTATCGTCTCTAAATACAACAAGTTTGGACTTTACATCTCTCATAGTTTAGGGTCTAGGTCAATTCAAAGTACCTATGCTAAATGACTTGGAACAGCTCAAGTGACCTTGATCTTGGATTGAGGTTGACCAAATTTGTATAGTATGTGTGTCTCATTGATATCAATCAAAGAATATTAAGTTCAATATTAATAACCTAGTGCTGAAGAAGGACATAGCAAGAAGACTGGAATGCCAAGGTTGGCCAATATGCATATCACAACTGAGGAGACAAATGTTGACCCCATTGCAACAACGAGACAAATGACAGAAGTCTGAGACTCTGGGAGTTTGCCAGATATAACAATCTGATACAACACGCTTGGTACCCACACAAGTTCCAGATGGACCCTGCACAGTCCCAGTGGGGAGCATCACAACCAGACTGACAACATCATGGTCAAGAAAGGCTTCAGATCAACAATGGCAAGACACGCACTGATCATGATCTCGTGATGATGTCTTTCCAGCTCAACTTGAAAATAGTAAACAAAGCAAAGTGCACCAGGCTGAAGTTCGACCTTTACAAAATGCAAGACCCGGTGGTGGCAGAAATATTCTAAGCCATAATTGCAGGGAAATTTGCACCACTGCTCATTTTGGGAGCTGGTGAAGCAGATGTCAACACCATGACCACCACCTTCAACTCAGCAGTGACAGATGCCACCACTTTGGCAAGCACCGGCCAAAAGAAGAAACCGTGGATTATACATGAACTTTCGGACCTGTGTGACAAACAAAGAGAGATGAAAAGGAAAAAGAACATCTCACAGGGAGCTGATGCCTACCGAAAAATCAACAGTGACATCCAAAAAGGCATGCGCACATCAAAGAAGAACTGGATAGCAGGTCAATGCCAGGAAATAGAGAACAAACTCTGAACAAGAACAACAGCAAGAAGGCCTACTAGACTGTGAAGCGACTGACAAGTGTTAAACAGCCCATGGTCTCCACGATCCAAAGCAAGTCTGGCTTGTGCCTTACAGAAGAATAAGAAGCCTTGAACACATGGACAGAGTACTTCTCTGACCTTTATAACCACACACCAAACGGAGACCTGTCAGTTCTAGCATGTCCGCAGAACAGAATAGAAGAAAAAATCCTCCCAATTCTCTTAGAAGAAGCTGAGGCAGCAGTGCAATCGCTGAAGAAAGGGAAGTCAGCAGGAGAGACAACATATCCGCAAAATTGCTTCAATCAGGAGGAGAAGCGATGATTGATGCCCTCATCATTATTTGTAACAAGATCTGACAGAGTGGGGAGTGGCCTACACCATGGAACCAGTCGCTTGTCATCACTCTTCCCAAAAACGGTAACCTTCAGGAGTGTCAAAACTACTGCACCATCAGCCTCATCAGCTATCCCAGCAAAGTCCTCCTGAAAATAATACTCCACAGGTTAAAACCCCGAACAAATCATAGCTGAAAAACAAACAGGATTTAGGGCAAGGTGAAGTACTGCTGAACAGATTTTCAACCTCAGAATAATCTGCAAGAAACACCTACAGCACCTGCAATATCTATATCACGTGTTTGTAGACTTCAAGAAAGCATTTGACCGAATCTGGCATGCAGCACTATGGACAAACATGAGAGTGTACAACATCAGCGCTAACATCATTAAACGCCTGTATGATAAGGCAACTAGTGCAATCCTCCAGAACGACATTATTGGGAACTGTTCAGAACAACAATCGCCGTGCGTCAAGGATGCCTACTCTTCCCAACACTCTTCAACATCTTTCAGTAGCGCATCATGTGTCAGATGCTCTTGCAGACCATGAAGGCAGTCAGCATAGGGGGTAGAGCAGTCCCCAACCTCCATTTTGCGGATGACATTGATGGACTGGCTGAATAGGAACAAGAACTTGAACAGCTGGTACAGAGGCTTGACATGGAATGGAAACAAGTGCAGAGAAGACCAAAATGATTACCAACAACACACCAATGGCATCAACATGTACATCAAATTCCAAGGCCAATCCCTCAACACGTTGTATTACTTAAAATATTTCAGAGCAATTGTATCAGACAATGGTTCCCAACAGGAAGCCCGCTCCAGGATAGCATAAACAATTGCTGCTGTTGAAGCCCATTTAGAAAGATAGGACCATCAGTCTACACTCCTAAGTAAGGTTGCTGCGCTCCCTTGTCATCTCAATCTTCCTATACTCTTGCGAAACATAGATCCTCACAGCAGACCTACAACTAAGAATATAAAGCAATTTGATGAGGTGCTACAGAAGACTTCTGGACATTTTATACTCAGCACATCACCAACGATGAAGTCCAACAGACCATCACAAGAGCCATTGAACAACACTATGACATGCTCACAGTGGTGAAAAAACAGAAACTCAGATAGTATGGCCACGTCACTAGAGCATCAGGTCTGGCAAAGGTGTGTACCTGTTCATGTGTGTAATAATGTTGTACCGACACATAGTAGTAACCAACATTATTTGCAGTTGGTTTGCATGCTTATTTTATTTTACACCATTTTATATATCTCATAGTGTAAAAGGCATTCTTCTATAGAAGTGAAATAAAATTTTAGTCTCAAGTTTGAAATATGTATGTAACCAATCAGAGAAAATAGTACTTTAAGCCATACTTAATTCTTCCCGGGCAGCAATATATGCAAGCAAACGAACAAACAAACAAGTGATAGACAGCTGTTGTATGTAGCATCATGAACTGACACAAACAACATGTGGTACACCATAAAAATGCTGCCTTGAGATTCTGCAAATACATTGAACATGTATGCAGTTACATCTACGTACTGAATTGTTTTTACACAGAGCTCTACCAGTTCAAGAGCTGCTCAAGATGCTACATACCGAAGGAATAAAAACAAAACAGTACGGCCTGGTTGCCACCATTCCTGATCATCATGTTATCAGGCCATTCCTTCATCTTAACAACGACTATGGAAACATCACTGCCTTTCCAGTCTGCCAGGTCACAAAGTAGTGACAACAGCAGATAACTAACTAGGCATATCAATCCAACACCATTCCCCTTTCAAAACATGGGACCCTATACAGAAAACTAAGTCACCTGTAGATCTTAGATTCCACATTTTCCAACCCAAAGAGCACCTCTCATGGCTTGGCCACAGCAAAATATATCACATACAAAATATAAGCAGGAATCAAGGCATGGACCCAAGCCAAGATGCACACCTGCTCCAGGTCTGCACAATGAGATGTGGGGTTGTATAGGGTACTGATTCAAACTGATTTAACAGGTCTTGTAGCCCCAAATCATGATGTTTTCCTTCTCCAACACAATAGCATTCATCACCAACCAAATAGGGCATGTACAACAAAATGCAATGTGGCCAAAAAAAAAAAATTAACTTCACATCATCACAACCATATAGCACCAATAGTTTGACCACAAACAACATCAATGTTCACCTACAACAAAACAAATTGGATTCAGCAAATTTGTAAAGCACTCAGTCACTTTCACAGTCAAGCGTCATGAACATTTGCTGTGTTTTGGACCTCATAATTAATTGCAACTTTGGTGACCATAAGATAGCTCATAGGCAAGTGTTCATGGCTATGATGGTCACAGTTTGTGACTTTCTACCCTAAAATAAGAAGGCACACTCCAAATTCGAAGCCTTCTGCAACCACTCCACTACCTGTTCATAATAATGCTGTTGCAACAAGCTGCAGAAATTAATAATCTGAAATCAACACTACAATTCCAACATTTACCCCTAGACTGACAAAGACTGAAGAGCGAGTGTGTGACAAATGGAGTTGGTAACCATCATTATAATTATAGAATCATCATTTTCTAGCTTTTTTGGCCGGTGATGCATGAACTTCTTTGACGGTTTCAGAGGATGAAGCTGCTGAGAGTTGCAACACTTGTTGTGCACTGAACAATGACACTGGTACTGGTACTGGTAAGTTGCCTAGCTGCTGAGAAGATGCTGAAAACAAACATTAAGCGCTGTTGAGACCACAGATTTTATTTTAGGGTATCTACTGCACAAACTCCGCAAAATGTTATACCATTAAAATTAACCAATGCCAATGTTAATATGTCTGTAAGATATGCTCATAACAAGTTGCTGTGTCATGAAATTGCAGAATAGGAGATATTATTACCCCTTCAAAAAGGGTTCCCGCTGTGACCATAAATGAAGCTTGTGCTATTGGGAAGAGAACTATTCGATCTACAACATATATTTATGATAACGACACGATTTCCAAAGCTAGGAAAGAAAGTTATTTTATTTCCTATGTTACACAACTTGAAAAATAAAATGTGGATAACCATTTTTTAAATCTATTTTAATGTTATCATTTTTATATAGTGCTTTTCCCGCTCATGAGCTACTTAAGGCGCAGATTGATACAAGATCTTACTCAAACCGCCCAGGCACCCTGCAACCTTTGGGCGCATAGTCTGATGCTCAGTCGACTCAGCTCAATCCTGGGCGACCAGGGATGGGGAGAAGTGACCTAGTGCGTGGCACTCACCCATCTACGACATGAGCATCAGGATCTTTAAAGTCCATGTTATGCAATGCATGCGTGCACAGACAAGACATCAATTTATGCTCTCATCCGAAGGAGTAGGCGCGCAGTGTCTCAGGTAATTGGTTTTTTTAAATATTTTAAAATTATAATTATGATTATTTTACTTCAGGCCGTCAATGGTGTTTGAACCACTGCCTGCACAGGCTGCAATGTTATCGCCTGACATTCGAGTACACTACATACACCACTGACCCAACTGTACAGTAGAAAAGAGTGACACCACTCAACCCTCCCCCACCCCCCACACTCCCCTATCTCAAAAAGGAAGGGCTTATAGTGATACAGACACGTTGTGAACAGAAACATAGACCTACTGGAATCTGATTGTGATATGGAAATTGTGGGCTGCTGAATGTTGAGGATAGTGCGTTCGGTGCCCAGGGTAGCTGTGGGTGTGGGTGCTGCATAAACTACTCCCTGTGGCGTCTGGTACATGATGATCTGACCTGGCGTTACCGGTCCTCCCCCTGAACCTGCAACCACACCAACAGGTATTTCAAGTCAAAGATCTGTCTTGGTTACCTACAATAAAGCACACCAAAACAAGAAAGAAAAAAGAAACTAGAAGGGTAAAGCCTATATGACTCACATGCTCCTTGTAGAACTTATTTAACATGAAAATCACTGTCCAGAAAAGAAAAAAACAAAAGCAACAACAACAACAAAAAGCAGTGACATTAAAATGCAATTACCAACTTTGATCTTTCTATGCTTTGGGATGACCTTGACCTTCAGTGACTTGACCTTGGGCTGACCTTGACCTTTATGTGACCTCACATGCTCATGTATGATCAAATAACCCAAATGTTGTTCCTCCAATGACCTTGATCTTGGAGTGAAGTTGACCAAATTTGCATAGTATACGTGTCTCATTGATATCTGTCATGCATGAAAGAATCATACCTTCAAAATTAATTACTCGTAAAAAATTAAAATAAAATAAATAAATTAATTTAAAAATTGGTGTGTGTGTGAAATATTGAATACATAAGACTCACATTGCTATGCATGCGAGTCAAAAAAGAACAGATCAGATAACGCAGGAATTCTTTTCTTCTTCAAACGTCGATTTTAAATACTAGTTTATATTAGCTGTTACAAATAGTTGTGCTTTATTCCCTGTTCATGTTGCATGATACCTCAGAAAAATATACAACATACCTCCAAGCACATAAAATATTTACAAAATGAATACTGAATTGCACAGTCTCTATTTTGCCTTCAACAACGCTCACCTGCACAGTCTCTATTTTGCCTTCAACAACGCTCACCATTTATTTCAAGGCATTAATATAAGAATTTTCCCTGAATATCAACTCAGTCCGACCCAATCCAATGTCCAGTTGTCTCACACATTCAAAAACTCCAGATTTTAATTTGCAAAAAAAAAAATAAAAATCTTCCTTTTTGAATTGGGTATAAAAATTTTTTCACGTAAGACTTCTTTCACACCCACTGTTAGTACTGATACAAGCTTCATTGCAACGACAAAAGAAGCATCAGAAAAACTACAGAGGAGGTAATTGAAGAAGAACTCACTTGCAATGCTGGTGACTATGTTCCCCGATGATGATCTGTAGATTGTTTGTTGCTGTGCGGAAGTTGTGTTCACTCCAAACTGACTGACTGGTATAGCTACTGACTGGCCATTGCCTACGATGATAAACCAGCAAAACAAAGAAACGATAAAATGAAATCAAAAGACTAACAGACAGACAGAAGAAAAGAAAGAAGCAAAAAAGAAAATAATGGAGGAACAATGTGAACACCCTAAAATGAAAGGATTTTTTTTTTTTACATTTATGTATTGAATTCATTGGTGTTTGACTACCATAAAATTGAACTTTAAATATGTAAACAGCTCTAGACAGTGCATGTCACAAAGCTACATTTATAAATGTGTCTGAACAGAAGAAATTCTACATTCACTTACATCTCTATTAAACTGAACACTGGGTTTGGTGGGAATAATTGTGATCAGAGTGATTAATATTGTCGTTGATGAATGATGGATGTGAAATTTAATATTTAAAATCAAAACAAACAGCAATGCAACACACCTGTCTGCAGTATAAAACTAGGGAACTGTACTGGAATGGTGGTGACTTTGGAGTTGCTATTGTCTGCTGACTGCGATGCAGCAGCAACTGGCTGCGAGGTGAAGGTGTGGATGGCGGTGGCAGATTGTGAGTTTGGTCGGGAAGACGGGTTGGCATTTGCAACCTGTGAATGACATAGCAGGTGTACACAAGCAATAGTATAATTGAAAAAAGCAACAATAATAATGATAACAACATCAGAATTCTAACGATCACAATAAAAATAATCGGTGTGTGCATTTCCACCCCTACCACCTCTCCCTCTCCTTCCCCGCACATTTCCTTCCTTCTTTCTTTAATCATTTTTCACTTTTCGAATTCAGCAACACACACCAGGAAATATCAGACATTTTAAAAATGAAGATGAACTGAAAATAGTGACAGAATGAGAAAAGCAAACAAATGCTTACTGCAATTGTTGTGGATGCTTGTGATGGCGACATCTGGACGACTGGTTTATTTTCTATTCCATCAATCATTATCTGCCAACACAAATTCACTATACCATGAGTAAACCAGAAGGGCAAAGCCCCCATCACATGCTCCTTAAGCTGTTTTATAATGTTGAAAACCAACCATGACAGATGATCTTGACCCTGTTCTGAATGTATTGGGCTCATCATAGTGACGGAGCACGGTGTTAACACATGTCATAATATTAATTATTGAAATAATTATGTCATAGGCCTGCCTCTTCTTCAGATTTTTGTCTACCAGGCTGCTTGTCATTTGTATGAAGATCAAGAATACTGAATAGTGAATACCCCCAGACTGCATCTTACCTCAGTTTGCATCTTGTACAGTCCCTTACCAGCACATTGGCACTAGTAAGCTCTGGTGCTTTTGTCTGTAATACTAGTATTCCTTATCCTCCACAAAATATCCTGTAATCTTTTACATTTTTGCCTGGTCTGTCTGTAGTGTTTACATTCTCTCTGCTCTATTTACACTTTAAAAAGACATCTTGTATTACTTTAATCTCTAATATAATTTTTAATATAATTTTTAAAATAAGCAAATTTGTTTCACCCTGAATGTTATGCATATTATACTGTCATTTAGAGAAGCTGAAGATGATCATGAACAAGTAGAAGAAGAAGAAGAAGAAGAAGAAGAAGAAGAAGAGGAGGGGACTGCTCAACTTCAGTAAATCTGAGGTAGACAGCGACAGTTCCAGACTGAAAGTTCAAACTATCCTTCAAAGTTTTGACTTTTGAGGGCTGCCCAATACTCAATAGGCAACACTGAGGCCACAAATGATAAAAATTCACATTAATTTGGTAAATGAAACAAATGAAAGCTACAATTTTGTACCTTGCAGTCAATCTTCCTGTGCCTCTGACTGTTCTGCTGCTACTATAATCAATTTTTATTTTATAGTAGTTTTTAGATGATATTGATACTAAGTAAAATAGTGCGTTTGTCTGGGTGTAACGCCCTGGGCAGCCGTATAGGGGGAGAAGGAACTTAGTGCTTGCTTGGTGTTTGTATTAGCTGGCACTCACACATCTAGGACAAGAGCTTCAGGATCTTTAAAAGTCTATGCGATGGAATGCGTGCATGCACAGACTGCATCTCAGTTTTTACTCTTATCCAAAGGAGAAGGGGAGCTTGACTCAGGCATGCTACTCTGAAAATTTAGTTTTCCAGGAAAATTTTGGAAGGATTAGCAGAGCCCCGAGAGCGACGGGGGAGCAATTTTTTTTTTAAAAAGGTTAAAATCTGTGCAATCTGGCACATTTTGAGCACTTTTTGAGAGACGAAAAATCAATGAACAAAGACGAAAAAATCCAACACATTTTAGTTTAAACTATATACAAGAAATGACACTGGTAGGCCTACATGTCTGTTAACATTATTTTATTAAATAGTCTGTCATTTAGAAATAACATCAGTCCTCAGAAGAGTGAACAAAATAAACTAAGCTTGAGTTTAAAAGTGTTCTTTTTACAAAGTCATGTTTTCTTCGATTGCTTTTTGTAAAATTTCAAATGTGCTTTTTTGGCCTAATTTTTCAGCGT
Source organism: Oncomelania hupensis (assembly GCA_036898135.1). Taxonomy (NCBI): domain Eukaryota; kingdom Metazoa; phylum Mollusca; class Gastropoda; order Littorinimorpha; family Pomatiopsidae; genus Oncomelania; species Oncomelania hupensis. Next base: position 66,281,799 of record CM072513.1, on the reverse strand, counting down.
TTCTACGGCTTTCCTTTTGCAGATAACTCTGACTTAAAAAAACCCAGAGAATCGTGCACAAAACTTGGTGAAGACGGTCAAAAATAAAACGGCCGCTTACGCTATAACACAGAGCGAATCACGTAAGAGAGAAGCAATCTGATTGGTGAGATAAATTTAGCTAGCCAATCACAACGCCGCTTTGATATGATCGTTAAAATTGACTGTCATGGCGGTCTAGCAGACGAATCCCGCCGATACCGTGATAAGAACACTTGCAATTCTTTCTTTTCGACACAGATTTTTTTAATACTCCCGGAAATTTTTCAATCACCCGGAAAGACACCGGGATCCAAAAGTTGATCTCCCGGAATTCTGGGAATTCCCGGAAAAGTAACATGCCTGTTGACTGTGCATCAGGATCATGGTATTTTGTCAGCACTCCAGGCAGTCAACCAGCTTCAAACCACTATAGATCTGCAATACTATCTATCACCTGTCATCCAAGCCAGAGATCTTCCTAGGGTGCCAGCGGGACCTATGGCACTGACTCACTCTGACAAGCTGTGGTCTGCATATATGTGTTGCCGCATGACAAAACCCGGCTAAAGACGCTAGGATTGATTCGCTGCTACAGCCGTAAAACACTAAAAATAGGCTACCCCATCAATTTTAAGATTGTTGCCTCTTTGTCTTTATTTAAGACTTTTCTTTAATATCCCAAACGGATTTTGTTCAAAAATTACTAAAACATTGTTTATTTTGTTGATTTTGATAAGGGTGTTGATCACACCTTGCTAAAACAATGGCACTAATTGACCTCCGATACCCCAACTTTTCTTGTCCGACTATGAAGGGAAATCCCCAATGTGGATTGATATATAACGTCTGGAGGGTGAAAAGTCCCTATTGGTACTACGTTTTGGTACATAAAAGTGTGTGGCGTATGAATTTTTCATGAAATTCCTTGTTCCGAAGCTTGCTTGTGACACAAGTTGTGTTCGAATGTGTCTCTAGCTGGGTCGTGAAAAACTGAAGTGTTTCCTATAGATTTTCGACGATTTTTAGTTCAAAGTGAATTTTTTTAATGTAGATAAACTCATCATACATCTATTTCAAGTGTTTTCTTGCAATATTTATGTTGCATTTGTTAGAAACAATTTGTCAAAGTAAGTGACCGATTCTTTTTGGAAACCGGAAGTGATGGCTTCGTCTCCAGCGTCAGTAGATGTGTCGTCTGCTAGAGTAGCTAGGGCCTTGAATCGACCCGGTTTTGCTTCTGAAGAGCTCCAAGACCTGCTTTCAGACTATTTTTATGATGGTGCCAGTGGGAACTGTGATGAGGATTATGATTCTGACGAGCAGAAGCTTGATCCCGTTATTAAACGATACTGTTTGTTTTCATTCAATGATTCATGTTTCGTAGGCCTCTTCGCTATTAGCGTGTCTTTAATAATCCGTCATTCTACTTGTATAGATTTAGGTAAAGGTTGAAAAGGCGATATCAGTGAAAGAATTACAGTAGGAGTGTGGAAAATATTTCAGTAGTATATTTTGTTGGGTGGAGGTGGGGTGGGGTGGTTGAAAAGGTAAGTAGTCTGGCCTGCATTCAATATTACTAGCATGACAAGTTGACTATGTTCTCAGTATTTATTATTGTTGGTTTGTCTGTTTTAGGAAATGAACATGAGGACTATTTACCAAATTACTAGTAATTAGTATTTGCTTTGATATTTGTGTTTATTTAAACTTTATAGAGCAAAATGACATGTTATTTTGATTTACACCTGTGACGTGACAGATTTATTCGACGTGCGGAAGGGAGTGGAGAATCGGGGAATTATTAAAGCTTGATTATTAGGACTGAAAACTACCTAATGAAACTTTTGTTTTAGGTTTGTAATCTTTGTTTGACTATTTGAACTGAGCTGATGTAGCTGCTTGCAATTAAACAAAAGATTACTTGACGGACGAGGGATTTAAGAGGGGGGGGGGGGGGGGGCATTATGATAGGGTTTATTTTAGAAAAATGATTGATTCAGGCCATGTTCTTGATATATTATTATGTGTTTGAGTTATTATAGACTTGCTAAACACTTGTTTTATTTCTAATATGTTTAAAAACACTATGCATTAAGGATGGGTACAGAATAAAATTGTGCGTACTGTTTTTATTTGTTTATGTTCAGTATTGTGTGAATGGTGTATAATGTGAATTTTCTCATCTTATCTAAACTCACTGCCATATTGCTGCCATCTTCCTGATTGTTTTGATACCAAATACATGCATGGGAAAATTCTGGTTGTGAAGTAATGATCATTTTACAATTCAAAACTTTGAAGGCAATTTCTGGAAATTAGCCCCCGAGAAAATAAAATATTTAAAAAAATCATAAAACATCAACCAATAAAGATAAAACAATTCTGTTTGTTGCATTTTGAAGATTATTTTTAGTACTTTGTTAATAAATAAATAAGTAATTTTTCATATTTTGACACTTTAGCCTGGTTTTCTCATGCTGCAACACATATATAGAAATTGCTCGGCAGAGGGCAAAAAGAAAAGACCATTTGATCAATCTCACCTTGGGGTCATCTTCTCCCACCGAGTACGTCAATTCAGTCTCCTCATAGCCGGTGGGATTCATTCGCTGTTCTAGGCTGTTGTGTCCAGATGCGCCTGGTGGGGGGTCAGGGGAATTGAGGCAGGTCTGGATGAGTGCCTTGCCGCTGTCACTGGTGATCATGGGCTGCAGTTTTCGCGTGGCAAAGGTATACACATGGCCTGTCTCACTGGCCACCAGTAACATCACTTGAGTTCCAGTTAGGGTTGATAGCTCATAAGCCTGCCAAGTACAACAAAGGGAACAACATGTTCAGTCAGAGGCCAACATTTTAAGTGTAGCCCTTTGGAGATGATATCATTTTTTAATAATAATGCTTATAATAATATTAATATATAGCGCTTTTCCAGCTCAAGAGCTGCTCAAGGCACTGGCCGATACAGGATAAATAAACCAAGATAATGAGGCGCCCACTTGCAGCCTTTGGAAGCACTGTCTGATGCCCAGACAACTGAGAACAATCCAGGGTGACCGGGGATGAAGGAGAAGGGACCTTGTGCTTGCTGGGTATATTTGTACTGTGTAGGCGGCACTCACCCATCTAGGACATAAGCATCAGGATCTTTAAAGTCTGCGCGATGGAATGTGTGCATGCACATACTAGACCTTGGTTTATACTCTCATCTGAAATCCTAAAATAAAAGATGATGAGATGACCTTAGCTTCTATCTCCACATGAACACTCTTGAATGATCAAACAAACTACAGCAGAATCTCTACAAATGTCAAAACAACAGTGATCTTGCAGTCACACTACCTTGACCTTCACATGACCTGGGGCGAACTGTTAATGCACTATATGGGCCATATATTTTGTTATATATAGATTAGAGCCCATAGGCATAGGCACCTGTATCTGGGCACGTGAGCGTTTACGATTTATAACACCTCTGTCTTCTGACAGTTTTGTGTATTATATCAAGCAATGGTCTTAAGCTCAGTTCAGTAAAAATCACTGGTCATTCATTTTTCAAATCTATATGAATGAACTGGAAGATTTTTCCAGAAAGAAGGTGAGTCGGTCGATTCAAAAGTGATTTATGAAAACATCCAAAGTAATAAATATCAATATGCGCAGTCACATTTCAAACTGGGTTAAATTTCTGTAAAATTGCAAATATATTTTTATATTTTAATTTAAATCTAACATGTCTGTATTATTATTCAAGAATGTAACTAAATATACAAAGTCACAATGCTATTAGTACTGTATTAAATAATTATGCATTCTGGTCAATATTGTCCATTTATATAGGCAAATAACTAAAACCCATTATAATTATGTAACAGCGGTTTAAACAGCTGCGAATGTAAGTGTAGACGGACGGGGTGGTTGGGAAAGCTTGCATTACCATGTGTACTTTGTTTACGACTGTAGGGGGATACACGTGCACCCCATTCAGTGATTCACATAGGGAACTACTTTCGCTCACCTTTTTCATGATTCCAGTCTTGCGCTTGCTGAAAGTGGTGTATCGTCGCAATTTGTTCTCGATGAATTCCATCTTAATTTTTACTCGACCCTTGGTCTTTTTGCCTGGTTTTATAGTAGAATGCGATTCAGACTGGTCAAGGCCTTGCCCCGCCCCTCTGTAATGGCCCGAAGGAGACATTTCGCCGTCCGAATCATCGTCGTCCCCCAAGTTCGCAGGATCAACAGTTTCAAAGATGAAGTTAGGTTCCGTTCGAATATGTTGTTGTCCAGATCCTTCCGAAACTGGAAAAGTAATCCTTCCATTTAATCCGGCGAGGCTGGCACCTTGCACATTGCTTGAAATCCCACTCGAATGGCTGTTTGACTGCATGTTGACGGCAAAGGAAAAATATCGTACAACTACCTTATTACGTGCCTTCTGCCATAAACGGGAAGGGAAGGACGTACTACGCCTGTTAGTGTTCTTACGCAGACAATATATTCCAGCGGTAATGAAAACTTTGAATAGAAAAATCAATTAAACTCAACGGAACCGCATAAAGGTGACCAGAACACTTAATACACATTTCAAAGATACATAAGAACAATAGTTTGATGCACAATTTGGGGACCGCGTAGTAATATTTATAATTTCCTTCCATGGTGCGAGCCATGTTTGGATATATGGGGTTCCCATATAAGGTTTCCACGGCCAAATATGGACGAAAGCGTCCGATGGGTGCCAGCATCAATAAACAAGAATGAACGTTGCTCATATGACGTCCCCAATAAGCCTAGGTTTTGGGGGACGCTAATACAACTCATATGACAAGAATTCCAGAGAATTAAAAACTGCCGCCATCTTCCCTCCTCCCACACACACTGCTCTCCATTAAGAGTTTTATTTAGTTTTGTTTGTTTGTTTGTTTTTTTTAATAAAATAATTATATAGTTGCATAATTAAGATGCATTGTTCAATCCAAATGTGTTAACAAATATCTTCTAACATAATGAACTTGTCATTAAAATTCATGCATTTAAAATTTATTATTATTATTATTATTATTATTATTATTATTATTATTATTATTATTATTATTATTATTATTTTAAAACATGAATTTCAATACATTAAAAAATAACATTAATTATTTAAAAAATATAAATAAACATAAAACCAAAATTCAATTAAATACAATATTAATGTATAGTCTACTTATACATGCAAAAATTAAAGCTTTAAGCAAACAACATTAAAAAATATATTATAACCATATAATTTAGCATTTAGAATACAGTCACATAACACCCTCCCCAGTGTACGCCACAGTCCGCAACATATGCGCCATTCATAGGGCTGCGTTCAGAGCGGATCTGCAGGAAGCGTTAGCGCAGCCCGAGGGTTGCACTGCTGACCAGTACAACGCCGCCCTGCGGATAGTGCTGGACAAGCACGCTCCCGCTACACATCGTAAAGTTCCCACTAGGAAGCCTTCCCCCTGGTTTAGCCTTGTCAGCGAAGAGCTGCTTCAGGCCAAACGTAATAGACGAAATGCTGAGAAACAGTGGCGAGCTACTCGCCTTACCGTCCACCAACAAATTAACAAGTTGTTACAGCTCTTGTCCACCAAGCTGAAAGCCTATTCTATTGAAGCGCAGTCTAGCAAAGAGTTGTATAAAATCACAAATGGTCTCTGTGCCAGAACAAAAGCCACTCAGCTCCCCACCACATACCCGGTGTTCTCTCCGACTTCTTTGTGAGTAAGATTGAAAAACTCAGAAAAGAACTTGACTCCCAGCCCTCTGTTCCGTTTTCTCTTGGCAAGCCCTTTCAAGGCGAACCTTTCACTTCTTTCTCTCCTGTCACAGAGTCTGACGTCCTGAAGGTCGTCAAAGCCTCTGCTCCCAAAACATGTGACCTAGATCCCATCCCTACCTCACTCCTCTTTGAATTTCTGGATGTAGTCCTTCCTTCTCTCACTCAAGTCATCAACAATTCTCTCACCTCTGGCTCTTTTTCCTGACGTCTTCAAATCCGCTCTTGTCAAGTCTCTTCTCAAAAAGCCTTCTCTCGACCCAAATGACCTAAAAAAAATTCAGGCCTATATCAAATTTATCCTTTGTTTCCAAAATCATCGAAAACATTGTTCTTTCTCAACTCAATGCACACCTGTCTTCAAACAACCTTCTTGATCATCTTCAATCCGCTTACAGACCTAGACATAGTACAGAAACTGCTCTTGTTAAAATCACTAATGATCTCCTCCTCTCCCTTGATCAAGGCAAACTCTATGTTCTTGCTCTGTTAGACCTTTCGTCAGCATTTGACACCATAGATCACACCATTCTCATTGACCATCTGCAACACACTTTTGGCCTTCGTGGCACAGTTCTAGACTGGCTCACGTCATACATTACTGACAGACAACAAACTGTTCACGTTGACAATGACCGCTCTGATCCTGCTCCGATCCTATGTGGCGTGCCGCAAGGATCGGTTTTGGGTCCTGTCCTATTTGTTCTGTACACATCCCCTCTTTCTGACATCATCGATTCTCACTCTGTCAATCAACATTCCTTTGCGGACGATACACACCTTCATAAACCTTGTGACCCACAGGATCTTGGCATTACAATAAATTCGATGCAAGAGTGCATCTGTGATGTCAAGTCTTGGATGACGTTCAACAAATTGAAACTAAATGACGAAGAGACAGAAGCCATAATTATTTCATCTCCTCGCATAACATCTCAGCTTCCATCTTCCTTTGTTGTTGGTAACTCTGTTGTCCAGATTTCTGATTCTGTCAAAAACTTGGGCGTGATTTTGGACTCTCACCTGACTCACCTTAGGGAGGCACTGTGGTCTAATGGTAGTGCTTCGGCTTGCGGATCTGAAGGTCCCGGGTTCGAGCCCTGGCCGGGCCATTGTGTTGTGTCCCTGGGAAAGACACTTTTATTCCTGTTTTTCTGCTCCTTCGGATGAGAGTATAAACCGAGGTCTAGTCTGTGTGTCGCATACATTCCATCATAACGGACTTTAAAGATCCTGACGCTCATGTCCTAGACGGGTGAGTGCCTGTAACAAGAACACACCCAGCATGCACTTGGTCCTTCTCCCCATCCCTGGCTGCCCAGGATTGTGCTCAGTTGTCCGGGCGTCAGACCATGCGCCCAAAGGCTGCGGGTGGGCGTCTCGGGCGGTTTGAGTTAGATCCTGTATCGGCCAGCGCCTTGATCCTTAGGCTAAGGCGCCTTACAAATGACGAACATAATTATTATTATTATTATTATTATTATTATTATTATTATTATTATTATTATTATTATGCAAGCTCACAATCAAACTCTAATCCGAAACCTAAATTTTGAACTCCGTCGAATCAACAGCATCCGTCACTTTCTGTCTGCCAAAGCCACTCAAACTCGATCTTGTCTCAGCTTTTATTCTCTCACTGCTTGACTATTGTAACTCTCTCTCTTCTGTGCTTGCCAGGACTATCTCTTGACTTCAAAAGATTCAAAATAATGCCGCTCATCTCATTCTTCGCATTCCAAAATCTGCCCATAAAACTCCCCATCTTAAATCCCTACACTGGCTTCCCATCGAACAAAGAATTGAGTACAAAATTGCTTGCCTCTGCTTCAATGCTCTCTCTTCATCCGGCCCTTCTTATCTCAAAACCATGGTTAACCCCTACATACCCTCTAGAACCCTTCGATCTCCTTCTGCCCAAAATCTCTGCATTCCACGAGGGAACAAGTCCTTTGGTAAACGCTCATTTTCATTTTCTGCTCCCACCGTCTGGAACTCCCTTCCCATGTCTCTCCATTCTTCCCAAATATCTGTTGCCTTTCGTTCTGGCCTCAAGGCCCATCTGTTTTAACGTTCCTTTGATGACAGCACAATTTAAATTCGTGTTGAACTTGGTGTGTGTGTGTGTGTTTAGGGGGGGGGGGGGGGGTATGTGGGTGTGTGTGTATAGGGGTGTGCGTGTGTATGTGTGTGTGCGCGTTTATATTATGTAAGTCTAATTAAATTCTGTAAGTTTTGTTTACCATATTTTTATACTGTTATTGTTGAGTCATTTTAGTTCTTAGAAGTGTCTTATGTGAATGTAAAGCGCTCTGAGCTTTCATTAGAAAGGGCGCTATATAAATGTTAATTATTATTATTATTATTATTATTATTATTATTATTATTATTATTATTACATATGAGAATTCATATGCGGGCAGGGAATGGCCGGCCGAAGGCCTGGCGTCATTATAATGTTCTGTAGCAATTTCAGAACTGTAAAGTGTAAACGGACTGATGAACGCCACGTGGTTTTGTCTTGGACAAGTCTCCTCTATAATCTCCAGCCATAATGTAAACTTCAGTGTGTCCATTATCTCCAGCTATAATGTATAAACTTCAGTGTGTCTATAATCTCCAGCTATGTACATTTTATTATATTATTGGATCGAAGTGCTTCTGTGACCTGGTGGCGCATAGTCGCCGATTTCCTATGCCGAAGGTCGCAGGTTCGATCCCGCAGGGGGGCGAACATATGCGACTTTGGTATGAGGCTTTTCAGATCACCAAGGATTTTCTCCGGTAACTTCTGCTTTTTCCCTCCCTTCAATTGTGGTGTTCAGTCTATCCAAAAATTTCATAATTTTAAGATCTCACTGAAAGCGCTTACCCTGAAGTAGTTCTCCATAGAAGAGAATGATGCTGTGGTCACATGTACAGCTTAGCTGAGGCTGTCCTCTCACAGGTCTCAGGAGAACGTAAGCCTCTTCTAGTCTCAGCTACACAGTGTGGCTAGTGGTCTGAATGCTTACTCTGCATCAAAACTGTACGCACTGCTGATGCTGGGCAAGCCTGCACCTGCAGGCAAGAATTGTGAGGGACCCTATCAGTATATGGTTAGATCGAGTCTTCTGAGGCACATGGTCACACTGCGTGGTTGAGGCTGGCCGAGGCTTAGGCTTACCTTGCCTCTTTAGCAGGTGAATGAAATTGCAATGACTCTGGACGACTGTCCATATGTTTGGCTAGCATACAGGAGCGGGGGCATGACGATATCCCGGTATTCTTCAGCGTTATCTCAAGACTGGTCGGTGCCCTTCGGTCCCCGCCTTTCGGTAGTACTACATATTTGGCATGCAGTCTTCCGAAGGTTACTGACATTTACGATTTTCACGTTAGCTTCGTAATCTATAATATGACGACATTGCGGAACATCAGTGTTCTGCCGAGATAAATGAACTTATCCACCGTATTCAGTTTCAGTTACTGACCATTGACAGTGACGCTCGCGCGCACACACCCACACACACAGCCGGGGATACACAGTATTATCATGACTTTCCTGAAACGCCACATAGTCTACGTTGTGCTGACAATGGGTCATATTTCGTCCCCATTTTAAAGTACTTTTACGTGTTCGAACCCTAACCCAGCCCTAACCCTAACGGATCATTGTTCTGACGTCAAAACAAGTAGGTATGTCAAAACAAGTTATGTAGATATTCACTGATTTGTCCAGATAACACTGTGTAAGTGTGCCCACCCTCACACACACCTACACACACCCCGTTACGTTAAACGCTCCTCTCCAACTTTCATCTCTACTACCTCAGACAATAAAGACACTGTGGGTTTGGGCACTGAATAGAATAGACCCAACGTTTCCCTGCGTGTCATAAGACACGACTAATAGGGGTGATGTCAGCACGGCATCACTGGGCGAAAATCTTCTACACAGAAGTCACCGGCCAGGACGAGGAACCTCACATTATTACAGGTTCAACGACTTCGTGCTCGGGGCCAAGGGGAGCCACGCTGTACTCGTGGATTTCGGCTGTGGCCAACAGCCTGAAGAGGATTGGGCCATGCCAGGTCTTTCCTGCCCAAGACACCCACACCGTATGATGAAAAGAACCACTCACTCCATACCGGATCGGTCGATCGTCGCCCGGGTCACCAAGGACCGCGGCTTCCGTTGGCCACCAGGACGGAGGTGATAAGTGTACTACGGATGGACAACTTAGCAGGATCCGCACGAGAGACAACATCATCATAGGAACCTGGAATTTCAGGACCCTACCTGCAGAGGGAAAATTAGAAGAACTGACCCTTGAGCTGAACCATTATCGATGGAACTTTTTAGGTATCAGCAAACTGCGCTGGAAAGGCCTAGGTTAAACAACGACCAACAAAGGCCACAAGCTTTATTTCAGCGGGAGAGATGACAGGCACGAACACGGCGTTGGATTATTGGTCCACACAGACATTCTAGCCACTGCCATGGGTTGCCGCCCAGTCTCCAGTAGACTCATTACCATCCGTCTGAGAGCAGCCCCTTAAAACATCACCATCATCCAGGCCTATGCCCCAACATCAGACTATGACGACAGCGAAGTCGATGATTTCTATGAACATTTAGAGGCTGTCCTTGACCGAAGAAGAAGGACATAGTCATTGTGCAAGGCCACTGGAATTCAAAGGTTGGCCAAGATGCGCACCACAACTGGTGATCGAAACATTTTTGGACGCCACTGCAACAACGAGACAAATGACAGGGGTCTGAGACTCTTGGCCAGATAAAACAATCTGATACTAGCAAACATGTTTGGTCTCTGTGATGATATCCTGGAGAAGATACGATAATCGTACAAGGGGATTAAGATCTGTAGATAGATGAGGCGTTTAGCTATCTCTGTCAGTCGTTCTTTACCAAGATTCCTAAGCGATGTGAGAGGCTTGATCAAGGTGCTTGGTCACATAAAAATTTATATTTGTTCTCGGGTTTTAAAATATCACTGGCTCACCTTAAGAAATGCTTTTTGCTAGTCAAATGACTTGTTTAATTGGTCTCCAGAGAAGAAGAGCTAGTGGACACATACACTACAAACAGAATGACACCAGTATGTGATTTCAACTATCTTCAACACAAATTCTAACATGACTTTAATTAAATGTAAATTAATAACTATGAACTGTTCGATGTGCTAAGCAAGCTTTTTAGCAATGCTTCATCATCACATACTAAGCATTTCTATGTTTTGATGGTCTCATACTGTTCCGAGTATTTTTGACATCAGCTGCAGTTGAGAGGGACTTAGCTCTCAGTTTCTGTGAGTGCTTGAGTCTGGTGGTCACTCTGCGGGAGTCTGGTCACTCTCAGGATGATCGGGCGAGTCTGGTAGCTACGGGGCCAGACGTGGCGAGGTAGATTCAAGGTGACCTCCTTCTTTCCACGGGAGCAAGTGTTAGGCGTTGACTCCACAAACCGTCCCAGAGCTGAGCTGGAAAATCCAGAACTCTGGCTACAATATTCTATTCAGATATATTGGTATGTTGTGCCCTCTGCAAGGAGTCTATAGCATCAGACACATGCCGAGTTTCGCATAAGCACACTACGATATCTGAATCTTAAGGCTAAGATATGTCGAGCAATATGCACAACATTTCAGAAAAAATCGAAAAATCGGTTACTGTAAATACATATAACACGAACATACTAATACATGGCAATCAATATAATATATAAACATACAAGTACTAGAAAACTACTAGGGTTAACTTACTAATTCTGGTCTCTGGGAATCGTGAAACCCTCTCTAGTCTATCACTCTGTTGGTGATGGCTGAGAATTTTTGTTCAGGTCAGTTCGCTCCTTGTTTTGACCCTCATGGTCCTAAGCTTCGCGTGTTACTACCCGGTAAATGTGGGGTGTACAGGGGATATGAAGGAGTCTACGTCATCTCCGACCAATCACCTCTTCTCGTGACTATGTGAATCTTTTCTCGGTTGTCTTTGTTCTCCTGTCCTGCTTCTGGGACACTATCTGTTATGTCTCAACTTCGTGTGTCAGGGTAGATCTAAGCGTGATGTGATTCGCGTGGCTACTTAGCGGTCAAGTGACACCAGTCAGATGTCCGAGTGGGTTAAATTACATTCTACATAGCGAGTTCTGCTTGGTGGTATCGGGAGTGAACGTCTCAAGGAGGTTAATTTAATAACTGCCAACATTCCTCTAGAGAACTGGTAAATTAACGTCAGGTTTTGTTCAATACTATCTGTTTATGCTAAGCCGAGTTGCCACATCTTTGTCGTCAACATTTTTGATATTACAGTCTGTTACGTTGAAACGCGAATGATAGTATGGCTGAAGCGTGTACGATAGATCTAATCGTTTCGTTTTGCAAAGTATTCAATAATGGAGTTTATTTACCTTTGATTTGAGTTTGCATTGTTGTTAGGAGAGGCTTTGTATAACGTTGATGATTTGCGTTAGTCGATATTGTTGGAGAATCTTCGGGATCTGCATGTTTATTACTGTCGATAGAAATTTCCCGATGGATATCGAAGGTCGTGAATGTTCCCGGAAGTAGAGGAAATGTGTATGACGTAAGCCAGTGATGACGATCTTTAGTTCGATTGGTGGCAGTGCGTCATTTCTACCATGTACCAAATTGTTCCAGAAGAGAGAGAGGTTATTTAATCGTGTGCCGAGTTGCTGTTGAGAGGTTGTTGTTGATAGTGAAGCAGAAGAGTTGCTGTGAAAGTTGTTGAGTTGAGTTGAGAATTGTATGCAGTTGTTGATGTGTGCTGAATAAAAGTGGAAAACTCCATACGTCGACTTTGTGACTTGTATGCTGATTGAGCAGGCTGTGTGAATAAACGAATCTGAGTTACACCCTATCAGGAATTCAGCATTGGGGCTGAATCAAATACTGATAGAAAACACCAGCATCAAACGGAGTGTAACATTTTGGGGGTCAAGCCGCGATTCACGCCATAGCCAAGGGTTCAACTGCTACAACAAGCGAGTCAACGTTACGAGAGGCAGTCATCGAGGGTAGCCGCCAACAAGTTGCGTCGAGAGGGGCCAACATACTGGGACTGCATCCGATAGATTCGGGTTGACTGCAAGGGCGTGTGGTCGCTGAAGAGTTGCTTCGTGAGCGAACAACAGATCAGGACTACGTGGCTGCCGCAGGACTACGTCGAGGGACAGTCTCGGAGCTACATCGCCAGTGTTACAGAGAGCGGCGAGCGGACGTCGCGTCTACTTCAGCACAGGAGCGTATACATCAACACCAGCGTGGTGCAGCGTCGCATACGACGAGGACAGCGGGGCCTGCGTCAACGAAGGCGACTAGTGACAAGCATCAGCGCTACTGCAGAAAGCGTGCTGTTCTAGAACAGTCTAGTAAGGTACAGCACAGTCAAGAACTTTCCAGAAAAAAAGAACTCTACAGTCAAGAACTTTCTAGAAGAAGAACCTTCCAGAAAAGAACTTTCTAGAAAAGAACTTTCTTGAAAAGAACTTTCCAGAAGCATCAAGATGGCTGACTTCTGGCAGAAAGGGGTTGAACTGAATCTAAAAGGCAAGCAGCTGACGGAGTACGTCAAGTCTCAGGAGAGAATACGAGAAAGAGAATTGGAAGAGAAGCGTCTAGAAAAAGAAATAGAACTAGAACAGAAGCGTCTAGAAATTGAACAGCAGCGGCAAGAAAAAGAAGAGCAACGACGTCGTGAAGAAAGAGAAATAGAGGAGCAGCGACGTCGTGAAGACAGAGAATTTGAACTGAAGCGTCTGGAAATTGAACAGCAGCAGCAAGAAAGAGATCGTCAGTACCAGCTAGAGTTGGCGCGTATCCAGAACAATCAGCATGCGCCACAAGTCACCAACGACCATACGGCTCCAAAATTGCCAGCTTTCGTCGACGGGAAGGACCAGATCGACAGCTATCTGGCGAGATTCGAAAGGTTCGCCGAAAGCTCCAATTGGCAACCTCGAGACTGGGCGATTCGACTGAGTGCACTTCTGACGGGGCAAGCTCTCGAAGTTTACACCAGACTGTCGAACGATGACGCCAAAAACTACGACGTCTTGAAAGAGGCCCTGTTGCAGTGCTACAACTTTACAGAGAAGGGCTACCGTAAACGCTTCCGTGAATGCCGGCCTAAGTCAGACGAGACGCCAAAGCAGTTTGTGGAGCGCCTGTCGTCATATCTACACAAGTGGGTGGAGTTATCAGGCGAAATGAAGTCTTACGACAGTCTCCATGACCTGATTGTGAAAGAACAATTTCTCAATGCCTGTCACAAGGACCTAGCGACCCACTTAGAAGAACAAAAGCTGCAGACGCTTAAAGATGTGACTGAGGCTGCGGAAAGATATCTCATCGCTCATGGGAAGACCCTGGGGCCACCCAGCGCGACGAAACATTTTCAGAAGACTGGAAACCATGAGAACCAGATCCAAGGGAGCCAGACAAACCAGAAACAGACGGACTCCACGCCTCTTCCTAGGGAAGGGCATTCAAGAGGCTGTTTCATCTGCAACGCTACAGACCACAGAGCTGCCAGCTGCCCTCAAAGCAGAAATAGCGTACAGCGGAGCAGTACGGACAATGCAGCGGTGGGCAACCGACAGAGACGTTTCTCCAATCAACGGCAAACCAGTAGATCTGACCATCAAGTGTGCGGCGGGAGCGTCATTCTTCCGAGTGAAACCGAGCGCACAGCTACCCCTGCGGACGTGCAAGAGTGCATGACTGATGGCCAACTTCTCCTTGCCAACGGGAAATCCATCCCCGTCGTCGCCAGCGCAGCTGTGACCGTCCAGAACATGCCTGTTTCCAAGGGACGCGTCGGAAATCATGAAGTGACTGTTTTAAGAGACTCTGGCTGCAGTGGGGTCATCGTCAAAGAAGACCTAATCGCTAAAGAACAGTTCACTGGCGATTTTAAATGGACACTTATGGCCGACAGCAAATGTGTGAGAGCGCCAGTTGCGAAGATTCATGTCAACACCCCTTTCTACATAGGCGAAGTCGAAGCGGTTTGCCTGAAGAAGCCGCTGTACGATTTGATGATCGGGAACATCGATGGCGCGAGACGACCCGACGACCCCGATCCAGAGTGGAGTCCTGCCTCAACCCAACGCGTCGAAGTTGTGGAGGAGGATCCATTGCCGTTTCCCGATGGAGACCTTACAGAGCTGCTACGGGACAATGTGGTTACTCCGGCTCAGCCCTGCCGACCCGAGATCGTCGGTGCCGTTACTACCAGGGCCCAGGCCAAGAGAGACAAGACGTCTACGCCACTGAAGGTCGCCGACAACTCCAAAGCTGCCATCGTGGACAGAGATAAGCTGATCCAGCTCCAGGAAGCTGATAGCACTTTAAACAAGTACAGGAACCGCCAAGACCACGTGACCAAAGGCAGTGGTACGGTTTACTTTGAGGTGAAGGCCAAGATCCTGTATCGAATCTTCCAGCACCCGAGGGTCAACGGAGGGAAACCACTACGTCAAGTATTGGTACCATTACCCCTAAGGCGCCAGGTGATGGAAGTAGCGCATGACTCAATCATGGGAGGTCACCTGGGCATCAGAAAGACATCAGACAGAATCCAGGCGGTGTTCTACTGGCCAGGACTTCATGCGGACGTCAGCCGTTTCTGCCGATCGTGTGACATTTGCCAGAAGACCATACCTCGAGGAAGGGTCCCGAAAGTGCCTATGCAGAGGATGCCTCTGATCGACCGACCTTTCAAGAGGGTGGCCTTAGACTTAATCGGCGAAATAAGACCTCCGAGTGAAGAAGGTCATCGGTGGGTACTGACTTTAGTGGACTATGCGACTCGGTACCCAGAAGCAGTGCCTCTGAAGAAGATTGACACTGAAACTGTTGCAGAGGCGCTAGTGGACATGTTCAGTAGACTTGGAGTGCCTGAAGAGATCCTGACAGACCTCGGGACGCAGTTCGTCTCTGACTGCATGAAGGAGGTCAATAGACTGCTGAGCATCCGGCATTTGACTACGACACCCTACCATCCGATGTGCAACGGGCTTGTCGAAAAGTTCAATGCTACGCTGAAGTCCACCCTGAAGAAACTGTGCAGCGAGCAGCCCAGACAATGGCATCGCTACATCAACGCCTTACTTTTCGCCTACAGAGAAGTGCCGCAGGAGTCCACCGGCTTTTCTCCGTTCGAGCTGCTGTACGGAAGAACCATCCGAGGGCCGATGCACATCCTGAAAGAACTGTGGACGAAGGAAGTGGACACCCCAGAGGTGAAGAACAGTTACCAGTACGTGTTTGAGCTACGGGAGAAGCTGGAGCAGACTCTCGAGATAGCCAGAGAAAACCTGAAGAAGTCCCAAGACTGTGGAAAGCACTACTACGATGGTAGGGCTGTGAACAGGAAGTTCAAACCTGGCAACAAAGTGCTGGTGCTGCTACCTACTGATCACAATAAGTTGCTGATGCAGTGGAAAGGCCCGTACGAAGTGGAGACCGTGGTGGGAATCAACGACTACAAGGTGAAGGTCGGCCAGCATTCCAAGATATACCACGCCAACCTCCTTAAGCTGTACGTGGAAAGGCCATCAGAGACTGTGCATGCAGCAACAGCAGCTGAGATCGACGACAGCTTCGACAGCGAGGAACTGTTGGAACTGGGAGACTTCCATAGCAAAGAAGGCATCAATGATGTTAAGCTAGGACCGAGCTTGACGGAAGGTCAAAAGTTGGAGCTCAAGGACCTTATGGGCGAATTTCCCCTTAGCTTCAGTGATGTCCCAGGCTCTACGACTTTGGTCGAACATGAAGTCCACACCCAGACCTGGAAGGAGCATCTGCAGACCTTGAGGGAGCTGTTCCACCGTCCCGCAGAAGCCAACCCGACCGTGAGACCCAGCGAATGCATTCTGGGAGCTGACAACGTCGACTGCGTCGGACATCCGACGGAAGAGGAAGACAACGGAGGATGCACTGACTCCAGGAAAGCCCACGAGATCACTGTCTTTGACCCTGGGCCGATGACGACCGCAACTTACGAGGGCGCCGTTTCCTTGCGGATGAAAGAACATTGGCTGTGTTGGTGAACTAAGAACATCGGTAATATCTAGACAGGCTTGAAGATGAAAAACATTGACTGTGTAGATAAACTGTGAACATTGACAGTACCCAGAAAGACTTACAGATGAGAAACATTAACTCTGTGTGAATGAACTGTGAACATTGACAATATCCAGACAGATTTGAAGATGAAAACCACTGACTCTGTGTGAATGAACTGAGAACATTGACAGTGTTCGGACAGACTGAAGTAAGTTTTAACTCTGTACTTTGTTTGTGCATTACGTTTCAACGTTGTTGAAAGAAATTAGGTAAATTTCTTCTTGAGTGGGGGGTTATGTTACGTTGAAACGCGAATGATAGTATGGCTGAAGCGTGTACGATAGATCTAATCGTTTCGTTTTGCAAAGTATTCAATAATGGAGTTTATTTACCTTTGATTTGAGTTTGCATTGTTGTTAGGAGAGGCTTTGTATAACGTTGATGATTTGCGTTAGTCGATATTGTTGGAGAATCTTCGGGATCTGCATGTTTATTACTGTCGATAGAAATTTCCCGATGGATATCGAAGGTCGTGAATGTTCCCGGAAGTAGAGGAAATGTGTATGACGTAAGCCAGTGATGACGATCTTTAGTTCGATTGGTGGCAGTGCGTCATTTCTACCATGTACCAAATTGTTCCAGAAGAGAGAGAGGTTATTTAATCGTGTGCCGAGTTGCTGTTGAGAGGTTGTTGTTGATAGTGAAGCAGAAGAGTTGCTGTGAAAGTTGTTGAGTTGAGTTGAGAATTGTATGCAGTTGTTGATGTGTGCTGAATAAAAGTGGAAAACTCCATACGTCGACTTTGTGACTTGTATGCTGATTGAGCAGGCTGTGTGAATAAACGAATCTGAGTTACACCCTATCAGGAATTCAGCATTGGGGCTGAATCAAATACTGATAGAAAACACCAGCATCAAACGGAGTGTAACACAGTCTCCACAAAAAATCCAGACGATGGACATAGCACATTCCCAATGCCAATGGGGAGCATCACAACCAGATTGACTACATCGTGGTCAAGAAACGCTTCAGATCAAGCATCAACTTTGGCAGGACACGCACTTTCCAGGAGCAGACATCGGAAGTGACCACGATCTCGTGCAGAAATATTCCAAGTCACAATTGGAGGGAAATTTGCACCACTGCTCATTTTGGGACCTATAGTGAAGTAGATGTCAGCACCATGACCACCACCCTCAACTCAACCTTGTGACAGATGCCGCCACTAAGAACCTTGGCAAGCACCGCCAAAAGAAGATACGGTTGATCACACCTAAACTCTTAGACCTGTGATAAACGAAGAGAGATAAAAATTTAAAACAACACCTCAAAGGGAGCTGATGCCTACTGAAAAATCAACAATGGCAACCAAAAAGGCATGCGCACAGCAAAGGAGAAATGGATAGACGATCATTGCCAGGAAATAGAGAACAGTCTGAACAAGAACAACAGGAAGAAGGCCTACCAGACTGTGAAGCGGCTGACAAGTGTTAACCAGCCCAAGGTCTCCACGATCCAAAGCAAGTCTGGCATATGTCTTACAGAAGAACAAGAAGTCTTGGATAAATGGACAGAGTACTGCTCTGACCTTTACAATCACACACCAAACGGAGACCCATCAGTTCTAGCATGTCCCCAGAACAGAGAGGAGGAAGAAATACTCTCAATTCTCAGAGAAGAAGTTGAGACAGCAGTGCAAACACAGAAGAAAGGGAAGTCAGCAGTAGTGGACAACATACCCGCGGAATTGACTCAAGCAGGAAGAGAAGCAATGATTTAGGCCCTCACCATTATCTGTAACAAGATCTGGCAGAGTGGGGAGTGGCCTACACCATGGACCCATTCACTTGTCATCACTCTTCCCAAGTCCTGAAAATAATACTCAACAGGTTGAAACCCCAAGCTGAACAAATCAAAGCTGAAGAAGAAGCTGGATTCAGGGCAGGGCGAAGTCTACGGAACAGATTTTCAACCGCAGAATAATCTGCGAGAAATACCTACAGCACCAACATCTATATATCATGTGTTTGTAGACTTCAAGAAAGCGTTTGACCGAGTCTGGCATGCAGCTCTGTGGGCAACCATGAGTGTGTACATGATTTATTGTTGCTTTAGGTCCAGCGGACTCTTCCGAGCCAAATCAGGACCGGACAACCCCCGATCCGCATAAAAGATCTGCCGAAACAACCCTAGTGGGAAAATTGAATGCCCTCCACCGGCCAGTCACTTTACAATAAAGACATCCCACGCGGGGGACGGCTGAGGGTTGACCTCAACTACGCGAACACCCCGGTTACAAAAACAAAATAGAATACAACCATCATTATAAATCATCAACAAAACACATACATATAAAATGCCTATAGTGCGAAATAATACAATCATAGGAAGCCCTAGTGACCACCCGGCAGAAAGCGTCCAACACTCCCAAGCTGATCCAACAGACCTCATACACAAACAAGGAGTCTTGTCCAGGAAGAGTTTTCAAGAAAAAAGGTAGGTCATTGATCTAGCGAAAAAGAAGAAAGTATAGCAGAGTGATAGGACAGATCAGGAATGGGAAAGAGCAAATGATGAAGACAGCGACAGTGGGAAATAACATCAGCTCTAACATTATTGAAGTCATCAAAAGCCTGTATCATTGTATGACAAGGCTACCAGTGCAGTCCTCCATAACAGCGACTTCGGGAACTGGTCCACACCAATAATCGACGTGTCTCAATGAAGCCTACTTTTTCCAACATTCTTCAACATCTTCCTAGAACACATCGTGTCATATGCCCTTGCAGATCTCGAAAGCAACGTCAGCATAGGGGTAGATCGAACACTTCTCCAACTTCCGCTTTGCGGATGACATTGATGGATTGTTGTTGTTGTTGCATCAAGTTTTATTCATCAGATTGATGGATTGGCTGGAGAGGAACAAGAACTTGACAAGCTGGTACAGAGGCATGACACCACCCCCAGAGCCTATGGAATGGAAATAGAGAACATAAATAGAGAAAAGTGCAGAGAAGACCAAAATGATGACCAACAACACCAATGGCATCAACATTGACATCAATATTCAAAGGTCAAGGCCAATCCCTCAACACAGTGCATAGCTTCCAATATTTAGGAGCCATTGCATAAACAACTGCTGCTCTGACAAGGTTGAAGCCCATTTGGATCCCTTCTACTCCAATAGGCCTAGCGGAAATAAAACTGGCCTCTAATAATTTATAAACTGGAATCCAGATCCAGTTCAGAAAACCTCATTATCTCCCCTACGAGTAACTTTCGCTTCCGGTGTTGCATGCAGTAGGATTCGTGTAAGAATAATAATACAAGAAAACTGCGTCGATTGACAACATGAGTTTCGTTTCCAGCAAAAGTATAATGGAGGAAGGAGACACAGTGCTGCTATATCTAGGTTACGACAATTTGTCTCAGCTGCAGCTTAAAAAGGGCCAAGTTTACCAATCGCGATATGGAGCGCTTAAACACGAACGTCTGATCGGGAATCAATTCGGTGTAAAAGTGGAGTGTCCGAAGGGTTGGGTGTACCCCTTACAACCAACATCAGAGCTGTGGACGCTGGCACTGCCTCACAGGACGCAGATTTTGTACACGCCTGACATCAGCATGATCGTATTTCAGCTTCATCTCAAGCCTGGCTCTGTGGTGGTAGAAGCAGGTAAAGTAAAACGACATTTGTTACGTATACGGTATAGACCTACCAGTTGGTGTCTATCTTCATATTGATATTCGTTCCTTTTATGCTTCTTGTGAAGAAACCCACAGTGCAGTACTACAAAATATCCCCATACATGTCAGTAATTATGGAGTACGACAGATGGACATTTCAATTTACATGAAGAAGAAAAAAGACTGAAAGAGTCAAAACATTTCACTTCCTCTTTCTTCCATCAAATATTTACTTTAAAATAGCTGCTTCCTATGGATTTATTGCCTTTCCATTAATATGTAGCCTAATACACTGATGTTTCTTAATTAATTAATATTATCTACACAAATCAGGGCATATAATCTATTAATAGTAATACTAATAGCAATGTCAACATGGCTTTGTGCCGAAGAGGTCATGTGTCACCAACCTGCTGGGAGTAATGGAAGACTGGACATCAAGTCTGGACAGGGGAGACAACATTGACGCCATATACCTGGACTTCGCCAAGGCGTTTGACTCAGTGCCACACTGCAGACTTTTGGAGAAGCTGAGAGCCTACGGGATAGGGGGAAACCTGCATGACTGGATTAGAGACTTCCTGGTCGGGCGAACACAGCGTGTTAAATTTAATGGGAGCAGTTCTGCCTGGGCGGAGGTGGCCAGCGGGGTCCCTTAAGGGAGCGTTCTGGGGCCAGTCCTCTTCGTCATATTCATCAACAATCTCCCACAGGTTGTAAAGAGTGTGTGCAGCATGTACGCAGATGACACCAAGGTCTATGGTCCAGCCAAAGAACATGAATTGCTTCAGAGGGATTTGGACAGTTTGGTCAACTGGGCGGACAAATGGCAGCTGAAGTTCAATGCTGGTAAATGCAACGCGCTCCATTTAGGAAGTAGCAATGAAAATAGAGCCTACAACATGAGAACACATAACAGCACTAATACGGTTCAGTTGGAACACTCTCATATGGAGAGGGACTTAGGCATTCAGATAGATCACGAGTTAAAATTCTCTAAACATGCTGAAACACAAGTCAACAAGGCACACAGGCTGCTGGGACTAATACGTCGATCAT
Organism: Oncomelania hupensis; assembly: GCA_036898135.1. Classification (NCBI taxonomy): domain Eukaryota; kingdom Metazoa; phylum Mollusca; class Gastropoda; order Littorinimorpha; family Pomatiopsidae; genus Oncomelania; species Oncomelania hupensis. Next base: position 66,260,124 of record CM072513.1, on the reverse strand, counting down.
ATGAATACCTAGACGAGGAGTCTATGAGGCTGCTCTTCATAGCGCTAGTTAGACCTCATCTGGAGTTCGTGAACTGTGTGTGGGGCCCGCGCTATGAGAAGGACAAAAAAAATAATCGAGAACGTCTTGCGTAGAGCCACTAAATCAAATGCGTCCCTAGTGTCAGGGACCTGGAGTATGAGCAAAGACTAGAAGCGCTAGATCTGCCCAGCATGAGCTACAGACGCCTAAGGGGCGACCTCATTGAGGTATACAAATTTACACATGGAATGTATAACAATGAGTCTCCTTTCGAATACAACCTGGACGTTCGCACTCAAGGTCATAAGTTGAAACTTAAAAAGCAGTATAGCAGAACAGATATGCGACGCCATTTCTTTACAAACAGAGTGGTAGACACATGGAACATGCTCCACAGCGACATTGCAGACGCCTCATCATTGAACAGTTTTAAAAATCAGATTGATAAAGTATTTAGAGATCATAAGTTTAAAACTAAAGTATGCCACCCACTTAGGCCAAAAGCCTATAAAATAATTCAAGTGATTGAACAACAAGTGACCGCTATAAGAACCGGACAAAGGACAATGCTCCACAAAGTCCTGGAAGATTATAACATAACATAACATAACAATAGCAAGATTCTAGCTTCTTCTCTTTCTTTTTCACTTTCCACAGGAACGTTAGAACGTGTTTCTTTTTCATGTGAAAAAAATTGTGTGAAGAACTCAAACAGGCAACAAAAGGGTTGCATACACTGATACACTCACACAGCAACAACATTTTCGAACTCATTTTCTACTTCTCTGCTTATCTTGGAACTTTTGGTTATTTAGTTCTTCGGCTGGTAGATTTTTCTTATTGGTTTTTAACATGTGAAATTGTGATGCATTGCTATATGTTGTTTTGATGTTATTTTAAAATTTATTTTCAGGTACAGGGAGTGGCTCTCTCTCACATGCAATCATTCGCAGTGTGATGCCATCTGGACAACTTCATACTTTTGAGTTCCATGCGGAACGATGTGCAGAGGCAAAAAAGGAGTTTGAGCAGCATGGAATGTCCAAGTTTGTTACGACCAAACATAGGGATGTTTGTGCAGAAGGATTTGACCTTAACAATGAGGCTGATGCTGTTTTCCTAGATCTGCCTGCACCATGGGAGTGTATTACCAGTGCTAAGAAGGCACTGAGACCAGGTAGGCATATGACATGCAAAACATGACTATTATACTATCAACCTTTGTTTTATTTTAATTTACAGGCTTGATATATTACTACTACTACTAGATCCTAAGGGTTTCATTTGTTGGACATTGGTGTGATAACTGGTAAGTGTAACAAAATATGATTCATCGATTTCCTTCCTTGATCTATTAATTATGTTTTTAATTCATAGTTAATATAATAGTTTCATTGATTTAACAAGAGCAGACTTGTAGAAGAGAAGTGTTCAAGCTGTTTGTCCATCAGAGCCCATTTAGTCATCCTGGGGCTGAACTTGAAGGGGTCAAAGCAAGGCAAGTCTGTTGGTGTATTTAAAGTCAAAACAGTGTAGTATAAAATAATGTATAGATGAGGTCTGTTAAAACCCACAAGATGAAGAGACTTTTAATTAATCACACACACACACACACCCCTCCCACTTACCCCCCTCCCCTTCCTACCCCCCTCCCCTTCCTACCCCCAAAAAAAAAATTTCGAATTTTTACAGATTTGCAAGATGAGTCGTAAATAGTTTAAAAATGACATTAAAATAAAAAATTGTGTCCACCTGTCTGTCCACCATCTGGACGTGCAAAACATGCAAGTGGATTACTATCTCAGAACCTATTTCAACTATCACAACCAAACTTGGTAAGATGGTGTATATCCATGAGACCTCATAAATGATCAGTGAATTAATCACTTCAAGGTCAAGTTCACAGGGTCAATAAATTTAAGTAAAACATGACAATTTTTCATAAAATTTTACTTAAATTTTTTTTAAATTAATATTGAACTTATGATTTTTTTATGCATCATCTATACCAAAGAGACATACATCTTATGCATATTTGGTCAACATCACTCCAAGGTCAAGATCATTGAAGCTGTCCAAAGTCAGTTAGCATAGGTACTATGAAATGACCTTGACCCTAAACTATGAGGGATGTAAAGTTCAAACTTGTATTTAGAGATGATAGATAGATTGATCTTTCATATTTGTTCCATTTTTGCATTGATCTTGAAGGTCAAGGTCATTTCAGACCTTGCAAAAACATAAAAAAATAGGTAATCATAAAGTGGAATGGCTCTATGTAACCCATAGTATGCAACAACATTGGGTTATTTGATCATGAATAAGCATGAGAGGTTACATGAATGTAAAGGTCATTCCAAGGTCAAGTTCAATGAAGGCCAAGATTATCCCAAGGTCACTGTTTTTTGGCATAATACAACTTTTGCTGTAGTTTATTTGATATTACATGAGTGTATTTGGAACCTGAGGTCAAGGTCATCTCAAGGTCAAGAGCATGGAAAGATCATATTTGGTATTACTTTGCATTTTTAATGCCACATTTAACTTTTTTTTTCTTTTTCTGGATGTTCATTTTCATATTAAAATTGCAAGTTCCACAAGGAGCAGGTGAGTCATATGGGCTTTGCCCTTCTAGTTAATTAGTTAGTCATTGTTTATAGGTCCAGCGGACTGCAAAGAACTGAATCAGGACCTCAATTTGGTTAAAAGAGGGCTCACCCATGATCCGTGTAAAAGATCTGCTAAACCCCCGTGGTAACACTGAAGGCACTCCATTAGCCAATCACTTTACAATAAAGGCAACTCATTCAGATGACATTGAGGCTGTACTGTAATTTATCGAACCGCCGTTTACAAAAACAAAATAGAATATAAACATCATTATAAAATATTAACAAAACACATACATATAAAATGCTTACATTGCTAAATAATAATACCATAGAAAGCCCAAGTGATCATTTGGCAGAAAGTGTCCAATATCCCCAAGCTGACCCAACAGACCCCATACACAAATGGGGAGTTTGGGGTTGTTTTCAAGAAAAAAGGTAGGAGACTGGTCTATCGAAGAAGATGGTAGATTTATATAACACATTAGGAACAAGAAAAAAACATGGTAATTTAAAGCACTAAATTTCCACAAAAGTGGGGATACTATTTTATACAGAAAACCCCGGCATACCAACTGGGCTCCATTCTAGTTCATTGTGCAATTGCGTAGTGGGTATTTAAAGTCTCTGTGTTCTTACCCAAAACAGTAACATTATTGTTCTGATTAATGCCTTCTGTTCGCCACAGGTGGAAGAATCTCTACATTCTCACCATGCATGGAACAGGTCCAGCGGACATGTGAAGTACTAACCGACCAAGGATTTACCGACCTCGTGACTCTGGAATGCTTGGCCAGACCATTCAGTGTTCACAACATCAAACTTCAGGATGTGGATTTTGGTGATGCCACTGAAGCAATTGCTGACAAACAGAAAAGCCAAGGAGATGGGCCTGAAAGAGAAGACAATACTCTGCCTCCAAAGGCAAAGAAGGCCAATACTTCAGGAGGAAAATCTTCGCATAAAGGAGACAAAGTTTCAGAACTTAATGAAACAGCTATGGAGGTCGATTCCACTGTCATCAGTGAAGAAAAGAACTCAAGTGCCAGACGACCAGACAGCAACAAAAAAAAAGAATTTGAATTCAAGACTGGTGCACCTCCTTTGGCTATGCAAGGACACACTGGATTTCTCACTTTTGCTACTTTGTATTAAGACATTTTGCATTGCAGATCTATATCTGAGCTATCTAAGGCACGAATTCAACTGAAGGTTACATACGAAATAGTTCTGGACATGATTATGCCTGGTGCTATATAATGCAAAGTTAATATTTTATTTTACATTACAGTTTTAGCCATTCTAAAGAATACTGAGCAGTTGTAATATTTTGCAGAAGCTGATCAGTCCAGCAGTACAGAAGTTCCATCTTTGGATTTGATGTAAATATGTGTACAGTTTTTAAAAAACAAAAAAGTTTTAACAAGTAAAATGTGGGTGTGGGTAAGATTTATTTTTTGTTTGTATATGTGCAAGTGCCAAAAGGTCGTTTTGAAACAGTATGCATTTTAAAAATGGAAATAAATGTGTATTTGAAATTATGTGTTTGTTGTAATTTGTGATATTGTAAGGATATATGTTAGAGAGATATATAAAATAAACTGATGCTGTTAATTGTAGAATTAGTATATATAAAAAAATAAAACAGTGAAAAAAAGGGGATTTTTTTGCGGTCCAGAAAGCTTTAAGTTATAGTTGCTCACATTAGAGTCTCTTTACTCATTTAAATGAAATAACAACTGGATAAAATTTTGTAGTTTGACTTACCGATGTTTAAGCACTTAAAACAGCTTAACAATTTATCTGTAACCATTTTTGAAATTATTGCATTATAGCCTAATTTTATTCACGGACGGTCGTTACATCAAATGTCAAAATCGTACTACTCTTTGCAGACAAAAAACCAATGCTTTAGTGAAGTTCAAGTCCTAATTTTGGGATAACCGAAGCGGAGAAATGTATGGCAAATACAAATATATTTTGTTTAAAGGATAAAACGAAATTCTTATAGGTAAAATATGGCAGAATATCTCACTTTTTAAAAAAATGTCAAAAAGTAACGACCGTTCATACTTGTTTTTTTTATTTATTACTTTACGTTTTGAAACCCATTCCGACATTTTATTGATCACGTGACCAAAACAGAAAAGACAAATGGCGGCTATTTTAGCTGAGAGCAAGCTACGGGGAAAACGGGTTAAGTTTTCATAAAATGTCAAAAAAAATTTCAATAGTACGACCGTCACACAGAAGTTTGATATGATCGTTTCTTCACTTGTGTAGAGTTGGATTGTACATTATGCTTTTATTTCGCAGTATTTTTGGAGGAAAGTGAAAATAAAAATGATCGGAAGCGTAAACATAATAAAGTAGAACAACCAATTGATGTTTTTCAGATCGACAGATGTCTTATTTCAGTAATATCGACCGTCACTTTTCATCAGTAACAAGTCAGAGGGTTTTCTTTACCTTTGGCTGGAAAAAAAAAAATGTCCCTAGCAGTGATTTTCTAACTACAGATCGATAATCTAGGTTATCCAATTTGACAGACTCTTACAAAATCTGTGATGACTATAATGTGATAAATAAGCCTAAATTCATTACATAATCAGGTTTACATTTATTATTTTATTCAAATATTGCTTGTTTTATTTTTTATTTTTTCACCATTTTTCAAGTTGATACATTTTTTTCTGTTTTACTTAACTACATAATAATTAGTAAATATGCTGATAGCATGAATAATTTGTCTTTTTGTCCTAAATGTGCACATTGCTTCATTATGTATGTCAACACTACTGACAACAGTGTCTCGTGTAACAACCGTCACAATGTTTTTCAATATCAACATTTTGTATTACTTGACAATGTTTAAATGTGTTTTATTTTGAAATGTGATCTAAATGTTTTAGAAACAAACATATCTTAAATCATTAAAGCAAATCATAACATACCCATGAAAACATTAAACCAGATTTGCGTGATGGTTGTTACATCTGACATGATCATGTTCATATACTGCTTTTTGATATTTCATTCACTTTGTTTTTTTTATTATTTTTTCTTTCAATTCTGGAAGCTTTATTAATTTTAATAGTTTTAAGTTACACATTTCTTCCATCTTTTAAATTATGGGTGATTGAGGATGTCAGTGTAACAACCGTCACGTTGTCAGTTTTTTCACATACATGGCTTTATGTGAAAATTCCTTTAATGAGTTATCTTTTCATGCACATTTCCTTGAAGCCTATACATAAGACTTACAAAAAATGCAAATTATTATGTAATCAAAAACAATTTATTAAACTGCTTATACAACACGACCTTTTGGCACTTGCACATATGTCTTGTCCCCATGCCATCTGTCCAGTGTACCTAAATCCAAAGGGTAGGAGCCTTATAAGTATTATTATTATTATTATTAAAAGCAACCAAAAGAATATGTATTGGTTTCCACAGTTTCACTTTATTGACAGGTATTGGCACATAACTTCAAGATGGTGAGCAAAACCAAAACTAAAACGAGCTCATCATCTTCAGCAAAACCAAAGCGTGCTCACAAATGAAACCATGCAAAATTTAAAAAAAAAAAAAACACTACAAAACATCTCTTTCCTCTTAAAGATTAACACATGTATAACACATTATTTATTTAAATGCAGTTTATTTACAGAACAATGAGCGCTATAAAAATTCTTTATAATGCAGCTAAACCATCTTATCAGTTGATATACATGGATCTAAAAATAAAAGAATGACCCACTCGATCACGGCTTTCGTTTTAGCTTGAGCAATCACATCTTCAAAAGCACTGTACAGTAGGAATTGACCGTGTTCCGGTAACATTTGATTTAGTGTTATACTACGTGGTTTCCAAGCTTTTTAAAACGCATGTATCCCATTAAATCTCATTGGTTAGCTCTAAAGTATAGGGCTAAAGGTAATGCAGAACCATTATACATGAAATATGTGTGCAGCCTCTCAAAGTCATCCCTCATCTTTGCTAAACTTAGTTATAATGCTATTACAACCAAAAAAAAAAACCACAGAAAATATAACAAACAATGGTATTTACAATTATTTTTTAACATCTAAGTTATACCCAACAGAACGACAAAAATCCTTTTGTTAATTTTAAAATATTAAGTGGCTTGTGCTTTATACTTTAACAAGAATCTCAAGTTTTTCTATGTTATCAGCCAGCGTTACAACTATATTATCATAACCAAAAGTACTGATCAAAACATTCAAAACAAAATATAACACTAAGTAAACTGTTTAGATTTCTATATATGATGTTAACTATTAGCTAGCTAATTTAACTTAGTTAATAACCCAAAATATATTCCGAAAGACAAAACATTATGCTCATTAAAATACAACATTTATATATCAATCACCTCCAACATAAAAAGAAACTTCATACCTGTGGGATTTTGCTACCATTTGGATTGTTACAAATATAGCATACCAATAGAAATGAAATGATCAGTTAGTACTGTAAGTAAACACAAATCAGAGGCACGAAGCACAACCTTAAATAGGATGTACTGCCAAAGCATGAATAAATTTAGTTACATGCAACAGTTATATTAAATATTACAAGCAGACATTCAGCTGTGATAATAAATATGTGTTAAAATTGTAAACAGATAATACATGGCATAAGCCAACTTCAATTTACAAGTACTGGACTGTCTTGTATCATCTGCTAAACCAAACCTGGGAAAGGGTGGAAACGACAATAAATTTGTTACAGTCCTAATTTAGACTACATTACATTACATGATTATTGCTTTAGGTCCAGCAGACTCTTCTGAGCCAAATCAGGAGCGGACAACCCCTGATCCGCATAAAAGATCTGCTGAAACAACCCTAGTGGTAAAACTGAAAGCTCTCCACCAGCCAGTCACTTTATAATAAAGACATCCCACGCAGGGGACGCTGAGGCTGTACTCTAATTTATCGAACCCCCGTTTACAAAAACAAAATAAAATACAAACATCATTATATAAAATGCCTACATTGCTAAATAATAACATCATAGGAAGCCCTAGTGACCACCTGGCAGAAAGCGTCCAATATTCCCAAGCTGATCCAACAGACCTCATACACAAATAAGGAGTCTTCTCCTGGAAGAGTCAAGAAAAGAGGTAGGTGACTGGTCTGGCGAAGAAGAAGATAGTATAGCAGATTGATAGAACAGAGCAGGAATGAGAAAGACAGCGACAGTGGGAATTTAAAGCACTAAATTTCCAGAAAGTGGGAATACTATTTATACTGAAACCCCCGGCAGTCCAACGAGGGTCCTATTTTAGACTAATTTACAACCGAGGAACTATGAAGCAGAAAACTACAGTTACCCAAAAAACATCCCCTGTAGAGACTGATTGATTGATTGATTTATTGTTGCTTTAGGTCCAGCGGACTCTTCCGAGCCAAATCAGGACCGGCCCTGTAGAGACGGGCACTTACATATTACTATTTGAAGACAAGGCTTCACATTAACCCTTAAGCTGATCGTCTAAGACAAAAGTCACTCTATACAATTCATCTGGATCTATTATTGATCACAGTTATTTCCATTTTATCACATATATCTGAATCGAATGGTTTCCTTTTCATGACCACATTCAACGAAGATAAACCTGAACATGGCTTGTAACTTTTTGAAGACCGTTATGCAAACCTTTCAAATAATTGAACTGAGAACCACGTCTTTCCAAAATGAATGTTGGGTAATCATACCAGGGTAAGTGTTAACAGTGCACCTAAAGATAAGGTAAAGGCTGCTACAATTTATGCAAGTGTTACCCAGAACTGAAAATCAAAGTTGAAAGTTTCCCCACAACAATGAATGAATTAAAAAAAAAATACCAACACAAACAGTTATTGATGCACATTATAGAACATGTCATTGTCAAATACACACTTTTCGTATGTACAGATACATAAACACTCGTGCAATTCCAACTAACACATTTACCACAGTATAATTTAACAAAACTTAAAATACACCCAAGTCACCCACATTTTAAGATAGTCCCACATTCAGATTCATCCCTTTTTTCCATCCATGGAATATAATAAAGACAAATTTAATTTTCACTAAATATTCAGAAAAGCAAACCAAACGGTAGCATGAAAATGTACATCTGGTAATAAATAATTATAAAACTTGAAGAGCAGATTAAGCTTCAAGAAATCCCTTTCCTACTATATCTTACAGATTCAAAATCTTTGTTTTTACACCTTACAAAAAATATAAATTCAATAACATTCCCAAATGTGCATGAACCAAGTTTCTTTGTTTTACACCAGTGTGACATTTACTCACAGCAGAAGAGTTTTCTGCCAATAAAAAAAATCTTTCACACAATACTGGCACTCCTATGCACCATTATCAATGAATACCAAACAATCCTTGTTCTCATTTCAAAATGCATTCTATCAATTCTCCACTTGTCAAGCATTCTTACGAATTTCATAAAACTGCATTACAATTAACTCACTTCCTCCTATCACAACTCATTGCTGTGATATAAGCTGCAACATCTGCTTTGTAGAATCTCTTTACAACTGTGCATGCATCCTGTCTCAAGATATAAATCATGACATACTTCCTATTTAATGAAAGCAATGAAGTTATCTAATTACCTGGCAAAAATGAAATGCTGGGTGCCATACAAATGAATGATATAACATTCCTAGGAACCGACTAAGTGGTATTTACACACCAGTAAGTCCAATATTAGACCTCAAACAAACCCAAAAAGATATTCTTAATTCATCCTTTAAAGAAAACTTTGTGTACTAAAAGTAAAATCTAAATAATCCCACCAAATGTCAGTAGAAAATATGTTTAAAAAAATTTGTGAACATATTAATTTCTCACCAAACTAAAGTGTCTTTCTGCAATTTTCACCACTAAGACTCAAACAAAGCAGCTGTATCTCAAGTTTTAGAAACGTCCAAAATAAATTGAAAATGAAACATGATACAAACACACAGCAATAAAACCGAAAAATAAAGCTAATAGTAAACAATCAGAGTCTGAGTGAACAAGGGTGATGTTGATACATCCAGTTGTTAGTTTCAGAGACGCTTGCCAGTCCTTTGCAATGTTACTCCATCTTGGACATTTCAAACTTTGTTGTCATAAGTTCTTCATCGGAGTCGAGTAGAGAGGGCAGAGTTCTGAAATATCATAACAAAGAAGTTGACAATCTCTCTCTCTCTTTCTCACTCACACACACACACACACACCCACATCACTGTCTGACTCAGAAAGCGGTACATTGCTAACACTGATACCGATATTTAAGAGGGAGACCGAATTACTTTGAGGCTGCTAGGGGGTATAGAGCTTTGGTGGAGAAAGGGAGGGGGTGGTTGGGGAAGTGAGGGCGTTACGAGTTGGGGGTTGCTAGTGGGGTGCAGCTAAGGTCGCAGTGTGTGGGGGAAGGGGGAGGGGGGGGGGGTTAGAAGGATGATTTTCAGTCATGTTTACTGTTGAGTAGAGTGAAGCCAATCAGATAAAGTGGACAATTCTATTGCACAAAAACTAGTTAACTGCAATACTGATGTGACAACGTCCAATATTTCAACATTCCTAGCAACGCATCACAGTAAACTGATGTGGGATTTGTCCCAGACTTGACTGGGATAAATGCCAATCTCTTAATCATTCTTGTCAACCAAAAAAATAGTGTGAATAAATGATGGAAAGAGAAGCCCTCATTTTCAGGTGATGGGAATAAGATGTAAATTATTGGGTCGCCTTTCATAGTTGGACACTTACTTGTCTGCAACTGAAGATGGAATGTTTTCCTCCACCCATTTCAAATCATCCTCCTATACAAACAGAAATTAAAATATAAATTAATTGCAACATCAGAACATCTACAAGTGTTTACTACTAACTCTTTAACCACTGACAAATTTTAAAAAAGATTAAAAAAAAAAGTAATCTCATTTAAATAATGTTACAAACTTACCATGGTTTTCTTTTGGTCTCTTTGCTTCGGTGATCCATTGGCATTCTTCACTCCTCTCATTTTCATCCCATCTGATTTCACAGAAAACACGCACAAGTAAGAATCGTAAGTCAGTAACATAATCTTTCAGACTTATTTCACCTATGTACAATAGAAAAATAAAACTAATTTCAATCAGTACCGGAAGACAAGATTTACTTGAAATGTGTACAATTACAAAATGAAAGACTTCTTTCAATCAAGATCCACCATCAAATAAAAATTGTGAATAATTAATAATCACATTTTTGGTTTGAAGTTCACCAGAAATATTACTGCTAGGTTTGAATTGTGTTAAGAGACACACTTGCATTCATATTACTGTTATCATGAATAAGCAGGTCACCCACCAAAGGCATCATTCATCAAGTTTTCCTCATCATCATCCTCTTCATCAGCAGCATCCAATAGAGGGGAGAAAGCATATCTGAAAAAAAAAAGTTTTATTATAATTTTTATACAAAACAAAAGGTAAACTTCATACAAAGTACTTTTACAGAAAGTATGCGCAGGCAAAATCTTAACTTTTCTGTCAAATATACTAGTTCAACCACAAAGGGATTTTACTTACTGAACTGGTTCTAAAATACACTTTACTACAAGTAGAATTTACTTACTATCGGTTCTAAAATACAGTGGCGATGAGTCAGTTACTCACAACTGTAAAATGTAATGTTTGCAACCTGAATAATATCTTATGTTGTTAAAAACATTAACATGCTCCCCCAATCCCGGTCAACCAGGGTTGTGCTCAGTCATCTGGGCGTCAGATTATGCGCTCAAAGACTGCAAGTGGGCACCTTGGGCAGCTGGAGTTAAATTCTGTATTGGCCAGCGCCTTGGGCAGCTGGAGTTAAATTCTGTATTGGCCAGCGCCTTGGGCAGCTGGAGTTAAATTCTGTATTGGCCAGCGCCTTGAGGAGCTCTCAAGCTGGAAAAGCGCTAAGTGATCATGATAAAATTTAAAAATAAATAAGAAAAAATTATATTCTCGATGTAGAACTACTTGGGGAAAATTAAATATCGGAGGGGATTTCTGGCCACCAATTTCTTGAGATAATCTACTAACGATGATGTCTAATGGATCCAAGAAAAGAGCATACCTCTGGTTGTTAGCAGTAGGTCTCCACAGAATCATGATGATGAACAGCAGCAGAACAAACAGCATGTGCCAGAAGGCCTCATCCACCCACAACTGCTTCCAGTCCTGAAATACAGGAATCAATATGAAAACTGAAGCAACAACATGTTTTCATGCTATATTATTACGGTTGAGGTGGAAAAATACAAATGAACAAATCCAAAAGGAAGGAGTTTATACAATTCCAACTTGCCTTAAAAGTGAAGACTTCTTTATGACAATGAAACCATTTTGTGCAGACATAATAATAAAACTTTACACATTGAAACATAAAACAATCATAAATAAAACCACATGGTGTACATATAACCATTACAGAGAATATTCAACAGTACACAACAAACATTGTAAAACTCCACTATCAAACTATCGTGGTGAAAATTACCTTCACGCAGTCTTTTAATCTGTGCTGTGTCATGAACCAGATCATGTAGGCTATAGATGCTGCACAAACACAACTAGATATATAAGGACTCCAACATAAACGCAATATCAAAATCATTATCAAACCAACGTAAATTAATCGCCAAGATAGTACAGCAAAACTTGTCAGCATCACATGTAATTATGCAATGATCTTGAGCGTTAAAAACCCAAATTCCAGCCCTATTTATGCAAATTTGTACAAGGGCAAAAAATCTTACCCAGCACAGCAAAAATCAGTGTATTTGTAAAATGCCTGTAGAGTGTCAGCTTGACAATATTGCGCCTCAAACGAAGTGTCCTGGTAGTTTGAATCAGGCTGGAGAAGATGTGACTCCAGTCAAGGAAATCAACCAACATGTTGTGTTCTAATATCAAAGCATACATTACAAATCACTTACAACAACGCTACCTCGATATTGCTCTGCCTAAAATCAATAAACACAACGGGTACCACCAAGCGCTTGTAATATAAATGTTGCACCAACAAAAGCATTTACAGTCAAGGATATCCACCAGCAGATAATGGCATCTAGCACTGCCAAGGGAACGGCAGCTAGAAGGAACTGACTGGACTGGTCAACCTTGGACTGCAACAAAAACATGTAGAAAAACTTTGACAGGAAATCTCCATTGGGAACATAGAGTTATTAGTCCCTTCTCCTACAATAACAACGTAATAAACCAAAAGAGGAAAATTACCTCTGCTAGGTAAAATGGGCTGAAAATGTGCGAATGCAACCATGTCAACCAGCTACTATAGCAATCTACTTCTAAAGGAAGTAGGTATTATAAACTAAAAGCTTAGTTATTAAAGACAATGATGAAGTAAATAAGCAAATGTATTTATTTATTTGCAAGTTTTAATAATCACAATCTTAAAAGACCCCAATTTGAAGGTTTTGCTTACGTTTGGCGAAATCGGGCTTACCCTAAAACTCGAACTGTTAATGCATTATCCCTTTAACACGCGAAGCGACCTAGAGAGACTGATATTTTTTGCTATGTGCACGCTCGGGAAGTGACCGGCAGCGGCCGGTAATGACGTGGTCTGATCAGAGGCTGCCATGTGGAAATCTATTTACAGCAAATGTGCGAGATTCTCGCACACGTGATCATGATTTCCTGCTGTTTCCGGCAGAGTTTTCACTGCATTTTTAGAGTGTGTAGAACGCACACAGTGAATTTTCAAAGTTTGATTAAAGTTTGAAAGGCGGAGAATTATGGCAAGAAAATGACCCATTTGAAGGATTTTAGGAGGCTGATTTGGTACAGGTTAATGATGGAGAGGAAAGCGATTTGGACTTTCACTTTGACAATCTTTTTCTGTCGGATTTGAATAACAGAAACGATGAACAATCGATGCTTTATTATTAGTGGCAGTGATCGTATTGCTGCATGTTGTGCAGTATGCAATGTTGACATTCAGAATTTTTTTCCAATTGCAACACATTGTAAAAATGTATGTGTAACATTTCATTTTGAAGAAAAATATGTGGTTGATTTATTAATAATGATAAGTGGAACATAATTTTGGGTGGTGCATTTTTTATTTATTTTTGTATGTGCATGGTGTAGCTTGCCTTGACCTAGGAAATAGAAGCAGATAAGGCTTAGGCTCCTGTGGGGGTTAGAGGGTTAAACAATAATAACATGGGCTTTTGTTGCTCGAACCAACCTCTAAAGTTTGAATTTTCCATTTCAGTTCTGACAGGGATTGCTTCCCCTCGTTTTAACAGTACATCAATACCATAGCTGTGTGACTTTTGACCCTATTTTTGGGTGAACCATGAGGGTTGCTGGTGCTGTTTCTTATCAGCTTTGGTAAATGCTATTTTTAGCTCCTGCTATTAATAGGCACAAAAATACAGAATTTATACATTTAAAAAATATCTACTTTCGAAAGAGTTTTCTTTTTTTTGTAATCTTATATTTGTCGGTGGGGCAACACTCACTGTAAATGTGAAAAGGATCTGTCAAGAGAGTGTGGTTAAAGTGGGTCCTTTTAATGTTTATGTTTCAAGTATTGGAAGCAGCTATTTTCAATAGTCCATCAGTACATATCAAAATGGGTCATTTTATACTCCAATTTGTCATGCAACAGCTACGACCTGATAATTAACAATACTCTAATCTAAAATTCCACTGACTATTCCAGCGATTACTACATTCAGACATTCAACTCACAGATGTGGCTCGCATAACTCCCTCAATGGATGACAGAACAAAGAAGAGACCTCCTACAACAAGGACTTTGTGGAAGGCATCACCCAAACGTGGCCTGCAATAGAGATTTTGAAACATTCAGAAGGTCAAGCTCTTCCTTTTTTGCAACAGAACTTTGACCAAGCATGTCAGGGACCTTTAGTTTTACCAACGTGACAGTCACCAAGTGAAAGAAGCCTTTGCAGAAGTTAAATTTAGCAAGACTTATGGGTCGTGCTTTAGAGGAAAGTTTTATTGAAAGCAAGATGTAAAGTAACTGGAAAAGAATACTTACTTGACAATACCAAATCCAAGACTGACAATGATGACCAGCATGCGTGCTAGGGTCCTTTTCATGCATGACACAAGCTCCGCAAACACCACTGCTCCATATACTGCAACATAAAGACATAATGCTCATTAAAATGCCCCAAAGTGTAAACAATATTAAAAGATTTGCATAACAGGCTTTATATTTGCTCCTAAAACTCTTAGATTGGTGGAGAAATCGTTAATAATAAAAGAGAAAAAAAAATTAAACAGAAAATGAAATATACTAACCGGATTGACCGGATTTGTTGATGTTTTCATACTCTGCAAAAAACACTGCCTTCTCCAGCATGCCTGAAATAAATCAGAGAGAAAAAACCACAAAAATTTCACAAACCATGGAAACATAAGAAACTAACTATAAAAAAAAGAATAAGCAATCTACAAGGATTATTTCCAGACACTCAAACACATAGCTGAAAATTGCATTTTCAAAATGTTTTCATTATCGTGGCAATACAGTGACTTGGCTTCTTTCTAAATAAGTAAAATGAAAGCACGGAATGCTGAGTTACTCTCTGAACTATCTACAAGCAAAAGAAGTATCAAACATTGGGTTCAGCCAATTTTGAGATAAAAGTGCAAAGTGTTTCATGATATATTTGACCTCAACGACCTTGACCAAAAAGTCCAGGACACAAAAGGCTGAGTGGTGGTTAAAGAAAAATAGTAAAAATTTAAAAAACCAGTCTAGTACTTCTTGAAATAAGGCAAAATCTGTGTTTTGAACAAAAAAGTGAAATTTGGAGCAATGGACTGACCAACTACCGTACTGCCAATGAATGATATTAGCCCAAGAGTATCAAAAATCAACAAAATGGGTTCAGCCATTCCTTTATATAGAGAATATAATGTGTTTAGCAACAAAGTGTCCCTAGCGACCATGACCTCTCAGTAGAGCAAATACGATGGCGCAAGAGGCGGGTCACTAATTAGGCAATTTTCCTATAAAGTATGGTCAAAATCTGATCAATAGTTCTTGGGATATGGCCTGCAGTGGACTGACAGACTGACATTTGGCTTGTTCTGATTCTCAACTATTTCAAAGAGCGGAGGGGGTGGAGCAGTAGAAATGCATAAAGATGTATAAATTACCATAAATAATAACAATAATAATGTGAATTTATATAGCTCAGTTTCCTGAGTTATGCTCAGGCTCACTGCACTTTACAATTAAAAACATAATTTAAGAACATGTAAAAATTAAATATGAAGTCATAAACAATGATGCAAGTAAACAACAAAGACAATCAATAAAAGCAATCCTTACATACCAGAGAAATAAAAAACGAATAATATCATCACTGTAAGTAGGGTGGTTATAAAAAACTATATATTTTTAAACCGAGTTCTCACCAAGAAGGATGACGCCACCGATCCAGAACTGTACTCGCAGAAGATCACGCCAGTTGCATGCTAGAAACACCAACCAGATCAGTCCAAAGACAATGTACAGTAGACCCAGGACTCCAAAGAAAATCAGCAAAGGATAGTCCAGTGCTGACAGGTAGTTTTCATCCCCAAAGAATGTCTTTATGGTTGCTGCAAAAAGAAAAGAAAAAAAAAAGAGAAAAAAGTCAGACTAAATGTTTTTGCATTCCGTGTTACAATATGAGCATTGATATACTATCCTATCCTATCCTATCCCATAACTCGGAGGTCGTAGGTGCACCACAGATGATCGTTTAACCAGCGTACTCCATCTTTCCCTGTCCTCAGCAACCCTGATTGTTTCGCTCAGTGTCAAACCAGTCCATTCTCGAATGTTGTCCTCCCACTTCTTTTTCGGTCTCCCTCTTCTACCTCCTTGCACTGTGCATTGCAGGATGGTCTTTGCAAGACCTGATGATCTGGTGACGTGGCCATACCATCGGAGTTTACGTTTCTTCACCACTGTGAGCAGGTCATCGTGTTGTCCAATGGCTAGTGTAATGGTCTGTCGGACTTCGTCGTTGGTGATATGCTGGGTATAGGAAATGCCCAGAAGTCTTCTGTAGCACCTCATCTCCATGCTTTGTAATCTTCGTTGGAGATCTGCTGTGAGGGTCCATGTTTCGCAAGCATATATGAAGATGGAGATGACAAGGGAGCGCAGCAGCCTTACCTTGGAATGTAGACTGATGGTCCTGTCTTTTCAAATTGGCTTCAACCTTGCCAGGGCAGCAGTTGTTTGTGCGATCCTAAAGAGGACTTCCTGTCGGGACCCATTGTATGATACAATGACTCCTAAATATTTGAAGCTATGCACTGTGTTGAGGGATTGGCCTTGAACTTTGATGTCCGTGTTGATGCCATTGGTGTTGTTGGTCATCATTTTGGTCTTCTCTGCACTTATTTCCATTCCATAGGTTAAGGAGGTGGTGTCAAGCCTCTGTACCAGCTGCTCAAGTTCTTGTTCCTCTCCAGCCAATCCATCAATGTCATCCGCAAAACAGAGGTTGGAGATTGCTCTTCCCCCTATGCTGACTGTGCCCTTCATGGTCTGCAAGGGCATCTGACATGATGCGCTCTAGGAAGATGCTGAAGAGTATTGGAGAGAGTAGGCATCCCTGACGCACACCGACTGTTGTTCTGAACCAGTTTCCGATGGCACTGTTGTGGAGGACTGCACTGGTAGCATTGTCATACAGGCTTTTGATGACTTCAATAATTTTAGGGCTGATGTTGTACACTCTCATGGTTGCCCACAGAGCTGCATGCCAGACTCGGTCAAACGCCTTTTTGAAGTCTACGAACACATGATATAGATGTTGTTGGTGCTGTATGTATTTCTTGCAGATTATTCTGAGGTTGAAAATCTGTTCAGTGGTACTTCGCCCTGCCCTGAATCCTGCTTGCTCTTCAGTTATGATTTGTTCAGTTTGGGGTTTCAACCTGTTGAGTATTATTTTCAGGAGGACCTTGCTGGGATGGCTGATGAGGCTGATGGTGCGGTAATTTTCACATTCCTGAAGGTTACCTTTTTTGGGGAAAAGTGATGACAAGCAACTGGGTCCATGGTGGAGGCCACTCCCCACTCTGCCAAATCTTGTTACAGATATTGGTGAGCGCGTCGATCATAGCTTCTCCTCCTGCTTGAAGCAGTTCCGCGGGTATGTTGTCCACTCCCGCAGACTTCCCCTTCTTCAGCGATTGCACTGCTGCCTCAACTTCTTCTCTGAGAATTGGGAGGATTTCTTCTTCTTCTCTGTTCTCTGGACATGATAGAACTGATGGGTCTCCATATGGTTTGTGGTTGTAAAGGTCAGAGCAGTACTCTGTCCATATATCCAAGACTTCTTGTTCTTCTGTAAGGCATATGCCAGACTTGCTTTGGATCGTGGAGACCTTGGGCTGTTTAACACTTGTCAGCCGCTTCACAGTCTGGTAAGCCTTCTTGCTGTTGTTCTTGTTCAGACTGTTCTCTATTTCCTGGCATTGATCTTCTATCCAGTTATCCTTTGCTGTGCGCATGCCTTTTCGGATTTCATTGTTGATTTTTTGGTAGGCATCAGCTCCCTGTGAGGTGTTCTTTTTCTTTTTCATATCTCTTCGTTTATCACACAGGTCCAAAAGTTCAGGTGTGATCTACAGCTTCTTCTTTGGCCAGTGCTTTCCAAGGATCTCCGTGGCGGCATCTGTAATAGCTAAGTTGAAGGTGGTGGTCATGGTGTTGACATCTACTTCATCAGCTCCCAAAATGAGCAGTGGTGCAAACCTCCCTCCAATTGTGGCCTGAAATAGTTCTGCCACCTCTGGGTCTTGCAGTTTGTCCAGGTCGAACTTCAGTCTAGTGCCCTTTGCTGTGTTTACTCTCTTCAAGTGAAGCCGGAAAGACATCATCACAAGATCGTGGTCACTTCCAATGTCTGCTCCTGGATAAGTGCGTGTCCTGCCATGTTGATGCTTGATCTGAAGCGTTTCTTGACCAAGATGTAGTCGATCTGGTTGTGATGCTCCCCGACAGGACTGTGCCATGTCCATCGTCTGGATTTTTTGTGGAGACCAAACGTGTTTGCCAGTATCAGACTGTTGAATCTGGCAAACTCCAACAGTCTCAGACCCCTGTCATTTGTCTCGTTGTTGCAGTGGGGTCCACATGTGTCTCCCCAGTTGTGGTGCGCATCTTGGCCAACCTTGGCATTTCAGTCGCCTTCCACTATGACTATGTCCTTCATCGGCACTTGGTCAAGGACAGCCTGTAGATTTTCATAGAAATCCTCCACTTCGCTGTCGTCATAGTCTGTTGTTGGGGCATAGGCCTGGATGATGGTGATGTTGAAAGGGGCTGCTCTCAGACGGATGGTAATGAGTCTACTGGAGACTGGGCTGAGACTGCAACCCATGACAGTGGCTAGAATGTTCTGGTGGACCAAGAATCCAAATCCGTGTTCGTGCCTGTCATCTCTACCGCTGAAATAAAGCTTGTGGCCTTTGTCGGCCGTTGTTTTACCTATGCCTTTCCAGCGCAGTTCGCTGATCCCTAAAACGTTCCATTGATAGTGGTCCATCTCGTGGGCCAGTTCTAATTTTCCCTCCGCATTTAGGGTCCTGACATTACAAGTTCCTATGACGATGTTATTTCTGGTGCGGATCTTGCTAAGTTGTCCATCAGTAACACACTTATCGCCTCC